>OZ038392.1:12034896-12258356 GCA_964036045.1 Eutreptiella sp. 'Long Island Sound 2002'
AGAGAGAGAGAGAGAGAGAGAGAGAGAGAGAGAGAGAGAGAGAGAGAGAGAGAGAGAGAGAGAGAGAGAGAGAGAGAGAGAGAGAGAGAGAGAGAGAGAGAGAGACAAAAAAAAAAAAAGGGACCGACACAGAGGGAAAGAACGAGATAGAGAGAGAGAGAGAGAGAGAGAGAGAGAGAGAGAAGAGAGAGGAGAGAGAGGAGAGAGAGAGAGAGAGAGAGAGAGAGAGAGAGAGAGAGAGAGAGAGAGAGAGAGAGAGAGAGAGAGAGAGAGAGAGAGAGACAAAGAAAAAAAAAGGGACCAACACAGAGGGAAAGAACGAGACAGGTAGAGCGAAAAAGAAGAGAAAAAAAAGGGAGGGGGGGATGGGGGGGGGGGGGGGGGGGGGGGGGAGGAGAGAAGGAGGTGAAAAGAAAACATGCTCAGAGAGAGAGAGAGAGAGAGAGAGAGAGAGAGAGAGAGAGAGAGAGAGAGAGAGAGAGAGAGAGAGAGAGAGAGAGAGAGAGAGAGAGAGAGAGAAAGAGAGAGAGAGGAAGAGACACACAGGTGAAAAGAGATGAATACGAGGGTGGAGGGGGGGGGGCAGAAAAAAAAAAAAAAAAAAAAAGGGGGGGGGGGGCTATGGCCAAAAAATATGTCTCGATGTAAAAGTGAACGGTACAAAAAAGAATATGATCTTACGGGTGTATAAAGGGTGCAGTATTGATGCAGCTTGTGGGGTGACTTAAGAAAAAAAAAAAAAAAAAAAAAAAAAAAAAGGAAAGAACTTATTCGTGATAGTCCAAATTATATACATATGATATATGGTACACAAGTCGTGATGGCTGTACTTGCCAAGGAGAGCGTGGCGGGAAGATGCATGTGAAAAAAAGTGAAGTGTAAAAAAAAAAAAAATAAAAAAAAAAAAAAAAAAAAAAAACCCCGCTTCATTCAGACCCATTCGCTGTATATATCGTGGTTCACAACTGCAAACGTCTCTCCTCACCGCTTTTTTGTTACCTTCAGCCTAACGAAGCTGTATCTCCGGGGCACAGAAAGGATCTCTTCAATGTGAGGTGTGCCACCCATACATCACAATGGGCCATCACACGCATCATGTCATGACACAATTATCTATCTCAATAACGACATTATACGGTCTGCATTGACTTACCTATGAAGAGCCCGACCTACCAATGATTCTACTAGCCTGACACATCGTCATGTCCTATATCTGATTCCCGAGGTCGTTTCGTCTGCACAACCTTAGCAAACAACAACGCAGCCGCACACACCATTGCTTGCACTAGCTTGATACATCAGCAGCAACCCGTTTTTTCGGGCCTAACTAAATGTCTCATATTCACACACTGACGTATGAGAAGACAGCACAAATGCCCCAATAGCACTATTCAACAACTACGAAACCTTCAAACTTCGCACGGAGCACGGAAAAAAGCGCAAAACAATACAAAAAGCATCATACAAGAGCAGTTGTGCCCAAATTGAAGTGACAACCTTCATAGCCCTATTTGTATGACCATTTTGCGTCAAAACACAAGGATAAGAGCCTCCGCGAACCTCCACTGTACATTGACACATGCATAGCATATGAACAACACACCAACCGGTGCACAAATAGGAAACCAAAATGCAGTCGTATACCACGACCGAGGCCCCTACAATGAAAGCTTCAGAAGCAAAAATATTGTAGAGGTAGCAAAGCACGCATTCATCACTACGGTGCTAGGTCGACCCACACAAATCAATGAAATATGCACAGCAGGAGTGCCCGACACCGTCTTCTTTTACAGAAGCACATGGTAGGTACAAAAGGTCGCATACGCGGACGGAAGCAACGCTCATGTACCCCACCTGCGACGCACATCCTGGAGAGGAGGGTAATAGCATAGGCATATAGGTCAATAGGCATGTAAACACGCTCCGCAAGGAGCACCAAACCACACCCTGGTCAGGATAAGGCGTCAACATGGGGAGTGGGGAAACAAGTGCCCTAAGGCAAGCAACTCATACACACTTACCCACGACTTGGATAAATAGTTATACAGAAATCATTGCTAACAACACAGAGAAGTGCTCACTCATCAATGATCGTACTTTCCACTTCCAAACATCTCTCATCATCAAGAAAAAAGATGCGCAACCAGAAACTCCGACAGAGTATGGAAAATGAAAAAACAAAGAAAAAGACTGGAAAGTCTTCCGCGTTGTACAAACTAACTGACTTGCAAAATACAACTTGTCGCAAAGGCACCAGGGAACGACATATGGTACAATATATACACGATGCCAACTGCCGTGAAACCCATGCAACTGCAAACCACCAAATGCGACAGATGCATCAGCCAATCCATGATGCCATAACTGTGCCACAACTGTGACCAAACAACCAAGCACCACGCTCACTGCATCGCAAATTGAAGTGACAATTATGGTACAAGGCCAACCAGCTTGAAGACTCCATTCAACGACTCGAAGCCTCCGTGCCACCTTGATGACTCCATGCCTTCAATCGCAAAAAAAAAAAAAAAAAAAAAAAAAAAAAAAAAAGAAAGAAAGAAAAAAAGAAAGAAAGAAAGAAAGAAAGAAAGAAAAGAAAAAAGATACTGGACAAAAATTATACCATAAAGAGAAGAATCAACCGTTGGCCACGCCCCAAGCTCAGACTGCACGCGTCTGTATGCATACATACGCAATCACATGCACCGTTCCGATGCACGTTGCAATACTTGTGGAACGCAGAATTTCTCCAACCTTAGTCCGACACGCCGAAACGTACCACATGGATCGCCACATCCGTCTTACTTTGACGCCTGCCCCATCCTACAACCCAGATTCGCTTCTGCTTCCAAGGAACGGTGGCATTGTACACCTCCTCTTCGGATGGAGCGTCGGCAATACCCGGGCGCTCTCGGCGAATAAAACCCAACAGCCTCTCCGTACAATAATGGCCCTCGAACAAAGCATCGACGGTGTTACCCTTGTCGTCCTCCAGAACCATCATCGCTTAACTGACCAGCTTGCCTCCTTTCCTTGACCACATCCAGCAGGGCAAGCCTGTTTCACGTCCGTAAAGGAGTTCACCCCCATGCAGAACCAACTTTTGCAACAAGGGAAAATGCGTACGCTCGAGTAGCTGGCCGTCTCCACCACACGCAGTCCGCGACACAGGACAGGTACAAACATATCTGTCGTATCGGCGTTCTCCTCGTCATAGTGCAACCGGGCCGGAAGGACGCGACTCATCGTAATCCCAACATCCAACAAGTAGCGTTGCAACAAGGCTTTGTCGTACCTGGCATGGTCCTCCTCGGTGGGTGCAGCTGCTCGGGAGAAGGGGTCCATACCGCTTGCAGGCGCGTCCGAAATGCAGTACGCAGGCACGGCCACTCCGCCATGGGGACCTTTGAAGTCCATCATCAGACAATCCAGCCATTCACTGCCATGGTGGGCAGTCGGCATCATGCAAAACGGTGCGCCAAGCATGTACCCTCCATCCCAAGTACGGTATCGACTCACTGCTGTAGCTCCGGCTACAACGATCTTGCTTCTCGTGCCGAACGTTGCAAACTCACCTGTTGCTCCCACCTCCAGAGGCATTGCGACCGGCCCGCCCAGATGATCCGTCAAAAATACCATGCTGGGATATGTCTTCGTTTCTCCCTCCGTCTTACCAATCCTACACAAGAGGAACATCATCGCGGGCTAGACATCGGCTACACATTCCAAACAAAAGGGTGCGTAGGATCCGAACAAACAACGCGTCCTCCCACTCATTCGGCAGGTACGTGACCTCACTGCAAATGTCATCCACGACACTGCCCTCATAACCGTCACGATCAAAACCGTGCTTCCAAACGTTCAAGTGGAGCCAAACATGCAACATACTTGATACGTTTTGCTGCGGGAGGCTGTGAACCAAAAGTCCGCATGGGCTTCACCTGCTCCTCCTTCGTAGATACATGTAGCGGTGTCAAAGTCATTCGACCAATCCTGCGAAACCCATCCTTCAAAGCTTGCTTACCTACCACGGGTGCTTGCCGTGCACGACTGACCTGCTCGTTCAAGTCCCCAGTTGATTGATAAGCTTTCCGCGACATATTGAGAATGTACTACCAAAGGACTATAAGAACAAAAGGATAAAAGAAATGTACCCGTACCACGTAATTAAACCCACCCATCATCAATCAACAAAAGCAGCTTTGCCCACTCACCATATCTACATTACATGCACAGGTGCCGCACAATCACCGCTTTTCAAACATGACGATAAAAATACGAAGCGTTAGCACCTCCATTATCGAATACAAGACAACTAACTGTCTAACCCCCCCCAAAAAAAAATCGGCGCGAGCCATATTCAGCATGAAGCAGCTCGGCAACAAATATATTGACAATGGGTCATTGCCAATACAAACAAACATCGGTACTAGGAAAATAGAAACCTCGTAATTTCCATGCATGCTTTGCGCTCCATCGACTCTGTACACCACAACAACATGGCAATGTACACCATCTCTACCCGAAAGTACCGCGCCAAGGCATCTTGCACTACTGAGCGTGTCATGTCGCGTATTCTCACAGCCCATTCCGTTAACACAACTATGAATGCTGGTAACAAAAAAAAAAAAAAAAAAAAAAAAGGGGGGGGGGGGGGACAGTGTTGCACGCAGATGTAGCTAGTGCCACGATACAATCCTTTCGCAATCCATGCTCCAAACGGTGTATAGTCGACTCACAGCTGGGAAAAATTTCAAAGCAACCAAGTAAACAAACATCAGCCATCAATTAACACAAAACAAAAACGTTTCATTCCTAAGCTACATATAGGCCCTCATTTCCCAAACTACAGATATCCTGCATGCTGGAGGCCCACTATCAAATGCAACAACAACATACTATTGTTGTCTTGCTTCCAAGGAAGAACGGATAATGCATCGAAAAGACCATACGACCACATCTACGTCACACATCGTTCTCTGCACACCACCGATTTTACATCAACTCAACCTGCGCAATCCGCCATATCCCCGTCTTGCGCAAATACAGAAACTCCTGCGCTGAAATCAATTTATTTATCATTGTCGCATCATGGATTCTAGCTGCAATGCTACGTTCTTGATCCTAAAAAAAAAAAAAAAAAAGGAAAGAAAGAAAGAAAGGAGAATCGCTGGGTTTTGCGCAACTACACATTCTCATGTGGTGAATTCACTTCTTTCTCATTATCACATAATGGAATCTAATTGTAGTAATACATTCGTCATCGATTGAAAAAGAAAATGCCCGGCATATATATATGTCATTCGACAAGACCAACGTTTCGCAAAGTTCAAATGATATTGTCCCCTCCATCCCACGTCATTCAGAAAAGAGACGCCTACACTCTAAAATGAAGTGCCCAAGTACTTTTCACATACAGCAACTAATCTACCAGGTACAGCCACTTATTGCTTAACACAAAACAACGCAGCGCAGTTCACACTTGTCGGTAACGCTCTACCTTCAGGATGCATCACCATTGAGCCATCACCTACGTGTCAACCACAAAAATGAGATAGCAGCAACCCTCACATCACATTCCAAGTGTGCCTATTACATAGCACAACAGCATGCACAGAGGGTTACACAAGACACTTAAAACACTATAGACCATTGCGCAAATGTCAATACTTCCATGCAACCAGCAACAAGAGGTCCCTATCTTTCTGAGTCGGACTGAGAAGCATTTAGCACAATTCGCATTGACACGGATCATCCGCATTGTGATATTCTCCGCAACCTGCCGGTAATACACTTGAGTCAACTCAAGGCCAGATGGCATCGTACAATGGCAACAACTTTCCTACACTCGTCATAGGGCACCAATGATCAGGTCGACTCTGACACTTGTCATACTTTTTGCAGTATATCGGGATCGCAACACGAAACAAAAATCGAAAATAAAACCAGATCCTGTTGGGCGAGACTACCACCACCCATGGCGACGGCAAACACGATCAATTGCACACTTGCTCATATCAATAAAACTACCATCAAAGCGGGTTATACAGGCTTGTATATCGTCCTTCAAATAAGGTCAGATGCTTGAGCGATAACCAACGCCTACCGCGAAAAAGAATTAATTCTACAATGTCAACGGCATATGACTCTTGAAAGCAGCATTTCATGGCATGCAGTCGTTGACATACTCATTGTAACCTGACTATTTACAATATGGGGGTACACAGAATTAAGCAAAACTGCAAAGAAGCATACCAACCTGATCTGCTTGCAAAGATGATATACCACAAAAGCTAACCAACCCTTGACGTCTACAACACACCAAACGGCACACAACCGTGAAGGCTAAAATAACGACACGCCCATTGAAAAGTACTCAGGCACGAAACCGGGTGCAACCCACTAATGGGACCACCAAAGCAAGGAGAGAAAAGAAAACAATGATTCTAATGTACACAGCTTACGGTGCGCCCGTGTTTATGGCTCGCAAGCTCCCCAAAAACACGGGCAGAAAAGTCGGGCGGGCGTTAGCCACCACAATCTCATTCTTCGCCCGAACGCTCGCGCCGGAGCACGTCAAAATTGGTGTCGGCGGCAACAATCCGCAACTCCAGCTTGTGCTCCTTGTTCCACTTGTACACCAGGTCGGTCAAGATCACGATGTTGTCGTGCAGCGAGCGCCAACCGTGCCGCGCCACCCTTTGCTGTTGGCCGGCCGTCTCCAAGCGCAGCATCTCGACCTTGGCCCAGTGTCGCGCGGCCTTGGCTTCTTCGTGGCCCTTCTTCGTGTTTGGAAACGTGCTGGCGTAGGCGGCCAAAAGCCAATCTGTCCTTCCTCGACATCGCTTGCTGGCGAGGTTCGTGTTGCTGTTGTGCTCTGCCACCCTCTTCTCTACCCGCTCCGAGTATCCCCAGTATACACGGTAGGGCGGATGCTCTTGTTGCGTAAGATATACGCACATATGCCCGTCCGGAGGCGCCACCAAGCTTCCAATCGTTCGACAGGGCCGGCCAAGTAGCTCGCGGACCCCCGCGGGCAGCAACCGCGGGTCCGTGCGCCCACCATGGGGCGCGAGCAAATCGGTTTGCTCGACCCAAGCATCCACGATCGGGAGATCCGGATCCGGCTTCGCGAGCAGATAATCGATGAGCTCCGGCTCATACCTCATCAACCAGACATTTGATAAGTAGTGGACCCGCAGCATGAACATGTACCACTGGCCACGGTCCCACATCCGACGGCTGCGGTCAGACTTCACAAGTTCACTCGCCACGGCGTCGAATGTCATCCCCATTCCCATGTGCAGCGTCCAGCACTCGGCCGGGATCAAAGGGATCTGTGTCCGGGTAATCATCCGACCCTCGGGACCCGTGATGGCCTCCGACTCAATCGGACGGAACCGAACCGGTCGGATGTGGCGGCGCGGGCGTTCTAGTAGCACATCCACCCACGCCCGACCATCTCCGACCCCGTCTGACCAATCCGTCACCTTGCCCATTGCGCATTTCACCACCCCGGCATCACGGTCCCGGCACGCACCCCGGTACATGACTTGCATTCCGCGCCATACGGTCAACTTCCGGACGTAGTCCGTGTGCGAGTCTAGCATGCGCTCCGCGGTCTTTCGGGTTTTATCTGAGAGGTCGCAGCTCTGAAAATGCCGTACCTCTTGATCGGTGCACGTAAACGTGTACTTATCTTTGGCGGGCACCTTGGCCGCACGTCCCTCATTGTACTCCCGAACGGCATCCTTGTGCGCAAAGAAGCGCACGGCTCCCACGGAGTCGTCTGGGATGCAGTTTACGTGACAATGCTGTTCTAGCAGGTGCTTCAAAGTCTTGATCTGCTCATTGCTGGGTGTAACCTGCCGTAAGATATTTTGTACCTCCGCCAAAGAAGGGTCGCGGCAACGGACCAGATGACGTAGATGCAGCGACGAGAACAAACTTGTGGTCAGCATACAAGACAATGCACTACTCTCACCATGGTCACATATCGGCTTAACCTGGTAATGATCACCGTCGGCGATAATCATTAAATTTCCGAACGGGTGGCTGCTTCGCCGCACTTCTCGCAACAACATATCAAAGGCTGTGATGAGACGGTCTGTCCAATTGCCGTACTCAGAGATGAAGAGCACGTCAAGTTCTTGCAAATACCGGCGCAATACCGGACAAGTGCGCAAACGGGTCATCGCGTACTCGGCCATTCGTGCGGCGGTACACCGGCTGTCATCCTTGTGGAAGCGACCGAGCGCATGGGCGTGCATGCCACCGGCCATCACTGCCATGAATGCCATGATCGACGTGACCTCCCACTTTAACCGAAGACGGTCGCATAGGGCGTGCAATGCTTGCGCAAGGTACGACTTCCCGGTACCCGCAGCACCAATAATCACCAGCGGGTTGATGTACTGCTTCAACACCCATGCACCGTCACGGGAGAGCTCCTCTGATCCCGGCTGAACAGCCGTCTGACGGAGGGAACAGAGCCGGTCGCCAATCCGGGCATAGCCGCGCAGCTGCTCATCCCAAGCCTGATCGGACATCTCGAAGCCATGGACCTCGCGATGGGCTCGTACCAGCAGGCCGTCCTCGCTCGCCGCGGCACCAAGCGCCAAAGCCGCAGTGCGGACTGAGCACCACTCCTCTGCTGCCTCGCGGTGGCGCGCTGCGACCGCTGTCTCGAATTCTCGATACTGCTTGCAGTGCTCCTCATCCAGGTCGTGCTCGAGAATGGGAAGGAAAAAACGCTGAGGAGCCGTCATCGGCATGCCACTGGCTTGGAGCAGGTTCCCGAAGACTTCGTTGGAGCGCACAAGCACCTTCCAGGTACGTCGGTAGGGATATCCCCAGTGCCGGAGCTCGCATCGGAAAAATCGCTCCAACACATCAATGACTTCTCCGTCCAGCGCACACGCCACGCGGTCCTCTGACAATGCCCGCTGCGCTGCGGTGTACGCGCCATCGGAGAAGAGAGCCACTTCGTCGTCAAATGAGGTGTCGCTTGCCAACGCTGTGTGGACGAGCCATTGTAGCTCGTTCCGGGGCTCCACATGGCGCGTCACGCCAATGGCACGGCCTATAGGCCACTCTACATAGTCCAACACCTCGCTAGGCGGTAAAGGGGTCCCGCGGTGCCAATGCTCGCGGATGGTCGCGAGCAACTCCGGCTGCCTCATTTTATCTAGAAACACCCGTTGAACGAGATGTTCGTACCGCGGATGGTAGATAAACGCAGGCCGCAAAAACCACCGCTCGCCGCGCAAGCCGTAGAAGCCGCGGTATGCCGCCCAAAGGCCACGGGGCACCCCCTCTTGCCACGGCAAGGGCCTCTCGTCGTATGACAATCTATCGTCCTCGTGATGGATGGCCACCTCGTTGAAAACTTTCATCGGAAGTTGCCCCAGCGCACACAAGGCCGGCGGGCCCATGTTGTACACGGCCGGTCGGTCGGGACACTTGTCGCTACCACGGTCCCGCACGTACACCCGTAGCTGCCCAAGGGATGGCATGCACCGTGGTGGCAGAAAGGGCTCTACAGTTGCCAATATGTCCTCTGCCGCGCGCGGCCCACCAAACAACGGGCCGGGATCTGCTCGCTCCGCCGCATCGGTGTTCACGGGCCGCGGGCGTACATAGCGCTCGCTCGGTAGCGCCGTGCTGTAGTGCACGAACTCGATTGGGCGGATATCGCCCCTCTCCCTGTCTACCACCTCTAAAACTTCCATGATGGGCTCCTGCTGCAGCAGAGCCACGAGCTCCGGTTCAGGGATGCACTCCCGCGTCTGCCGACGGTCCTGCTTCTTTTCCTTTTTCATCGCTGCAATCCGCTTTCTCAAATGTCGGTCGATAAACTCGAGCCGCGCGCGACCCTCGTCGCGGGGTGTGTACCGCACAAGTGTTCGCTCCTCTTGTCCTGCTTGGTAGTTCACGAGATAGGAGTTGGCGAAATGCCCCTCATCACAATGGATACCACACATGTGGCTACCCCCCGTGGCGCGGTATGTCGGTATATTGATGGGAATCCCCATCGGGAAGGCGGCGCCACGCCGCGGCTGATAGCGTCCACCACGGAGCCAGTCACACAGCTTGAGCTCTCCGGACTCGGCATCGCGCTGTGCCACACCGCGCATCCTCTCCAGCAGATCGGCGACGTGCTCCGGTACGGTGATTTTGATCTCAACAAACTCGGCTACTGTCCGACTCCGCTGCGGCACGCCGCACCGCGTGTTTCCCTCGTTATCGGTGCACGAAAACGTGTGGTGGTGGATCTGGTTTCCGCTCTCATCTCGCGTACCGGCGGCTCGATCAAAGAGGGACGCCATCTCACTCTCCAAAGCGTCACCCATTGCTTCACGAAGCAAGTCGTAGAGATCTGCCGTCACCCGGGCCGACACCGCCTCGCGCGCAGCCGTCCGCACGGCGGGGTCAGGATGCATGATCGGATCGTCGGTCCAGATCTTCGTGTGGTCGTGCCCCAAGTTACCCCGCGCATTCTGGCCCCCTTGGCCAATTTGAAAGTCCGTATTGCGCGCGACGACCCGCACATTGCCGAACGGGCGCTCCTCGCCGAGCATGATCCATTCATACAACGACTGCCTTGCCCGGTTCCAGCATCGGCTCAGGTACGGGAGATGCGGCGAAGGATTGGTGTCCGGATGCTTGACAATGGCATTCCAGATGTCGTCAATACCCGGAAAGCGATCCATGGCGAGCGTAATCGTCACAAAGTATGCGGCGGGCCCTTCACACTTGTCGAGAGCTGCCAGCTCAGCGACTCCGGTGCGGACGTCAGACCCTGACATGGGCATCCCGGGCAATATCTGGTCACCAAAGCGGGCGCTAAGCTCCTTCATGGACTCTTTGTGGTGGAGAGCTCCCCGCAATCCCCTCTTGACGTATCGCACCGACGCCCCAGTCTCCATTTTACGGGCAACGTTCAGCGCGAAGAGGTACGACCGCATCACCGGATCATACGGCTCCGGACCCTCCAGCCCGAGCATTTTTTCGTACGACATCCGCTCGGGCGTAACAAACCCGTCCTCCAAGGCACGCCTGGCAACGTAAAGCCGCGTGGGCATGACTCCTACGAAGTGACCCGACGGTGTCCGTTGTCGGTACAGCCACGGGTACGCCTGTGCTGGAAGGTATTCCCAAAATTCTTCCCCCGTGCACGGAACCCGCGCTTGGACTCGTTCAAGCAGATCTAGCCACTTCTTGTTTCTCCGTTGCTTGGAAGCCATAATACCACCGGGAACGCTATTCATGAGGAGATGTATCAAGCCAGACTCTAGGGCACGATCGCGGCGCCCGACCTGCTCTTCAGCCTCTTCGTACTCTCCCGTAGCATCGTCTACATGGACGTCTTCTTCGACTTCCTCTTCTTCGCTCGCATCATCCTCTCCCCGCGACATGCCGGCAAACATGGCTCGCGCGGCGCGCATCTCACGCGTTTGCTCGTCCTCGTCCGAGGCATCATCAGCCTCCTCGCTATCGCAACAACTTCGTTGCTCATCTCCAGATGAGAACTCTGTCTCCGGATAGTCGCCGGCAATGGAGGACCCGGATGCCGGCGCCTTGCCATCATCATCTTCATCGGACAGCCCTTCAAGGTCATCGAAAGCTCCAAGATACACACCCTCATCGGATGCTACATGCGCCTGGCCATATTGTTCTTCTGTACGAGGCGGCGGCAGCTGCTCCGAACACGTTGATTTCTGTGGACACGTATTGCCTTGGGGACGAACAGTATGCTCGGTCACGTCCACACCGACGGGGACTTCCTCAACGACATCATCAATGACCACACGCCCTTTACGAGTGCGCCCTCGTGGAACTGCGGCATCGTCCTCGACGTCGATATCCATGACAACCGCCTCGTGGGCCTCAACATCGATCACCACATCAACCTCATCGGGTTCTTGTCGACCACCAACAACTCGCGACGCCACAAAAAGCGGCTCCAACGTGTCGTGCATCCCTGTCGCGCCGGCTGCGTGTTGTGCAACTTGGTCAGCTTCGACGCTCTCAAGCCGGACGTAGAACAACATGCTGCAAGCGACTTCCTCGGGTAATGGGGCCTCAACCGCAGAGAGATCGTCGCAAAGGTACCAAGTATCCGTCAAACGGCGACGGGCGTATGCAATCCAATGTCCCGGAAGCGGTACCACAACACCATGCAACTGGTACAACACAGGGTCTTCCGCATGCAACACCGCTAGGTCAAGCATCTCAGTCAACTGCACGCTGTGACCGACAATTTGCGCGTGCTCATGCGTGCCCCTTGCCTGTGGCACACTAAAGACCAACACATCGGGTGCTTCGATGAAGTACTTCCGCTCGTTCGCTTCATACGGTCGCCAAGCACCTCCGACAGTGTCCCAATAGCGACATGGAGCATTCTCGCACACGGTCTCCTCAATTGGACGCGGGCTCAAGTACATGGCTACCAGATCCATCAGTGATCGCCGACCGTCACGCGGCCTCGGTAGCTCCACAACGGCCAAGTCCTCGGGGCGGATGTCTCTGACACGCGAGCACCGCTGACAAACCCGCCGCGTGCTGACGGTAGCATTGACAACTGACTGGAAACAAGAATGGGCAAGAACATCGAACACATCCTCGGCGGCCAACAGCCCCATCAACACACGAAAACCGTCATTCTCGTCGACCTCAACACCACTGTATCCATAGTCGCAAACCAGCTGGAGCGCACGATTCCGCAGCGTATTCAGTAAAGCACGGTCCACGGGTCCTCCGGAATCCATCCGCTGCACAGCTGCCTGAACGGCACGGAACAAATCCAACGATCTTGTACGCCGCAGCGCGGACATTGCATTCTCGCCCGGAGCAGCGGCGAACTCGTCCCGTGTTGAGGGGTCGACCGTCAGAAAGCGATCACGAAGTGGCGCACACGCTAGAATACATTGCAGTAAACTGTTGAGGTAGCATGTGTTGCCGACATTCGCAAGTCCGCAGGGCTGGACGCCGCAAGAAAATGGCCAGGTGCACGACCTACCACCTTCTGGCGCCTGCGAGGCTCCTGCAGTCCGCTGCTGCTGGGCCCCACCTTCTTGCGTAACCTCCTCCGTGTAGCAACCCGCATGTGGTTCTTCCGCAAGCGGCGATGATACAACGTGTACGGCCACCGATGGTTCTTCGGCGGTGACCGGCACCCTTGCCACTGAGGTGTTCCTCGCCTCTCCAGCCCTTGGTGTAGCGCAGGAGGATTCCGCAGCACCTGTTCCCGCACAGCGAACAGACTCGGTGTCCGCTTGGTCGTCCATCTCTTCGTCCGCAGACGGTTCAACGAAAGTGTTTGTAGATGCTGCGTCAGTACCTCGCATCTGTTGCGAGGTTGCATCGCTCGCTCCGCGCGTCGGCGGGGATGAACGCGGCACACGTTCGTAGAAGACGAGCACCGGTGACGCCAAGGCGGGGAATGGCACCTCGCGAACCTCCGTATCAGCACAGCGGTACCACCGTGCAGGATCAGGGCCCCGCACTGTAGCAACCCAGCGCTCGCCACCCGAAGCTCGCTCGATTAGACCGCGGATAACATACCGCAGAGGCGCTCCGGCGCCGCGCAGCGGGACGCGTACCATCTCACTGATCGTCACACGTTGTTGCGGGTCACGCGGCACTACCTTACCCTTTTTGACCTCACTCTGCCCGACGGCGACAACCAAAACACGCCCCACGGCTACGACGGAAGGAACACCGATGGCCGCGCAAGTACCATGCTGACGGAGCGAAGGGTTCCAGGGTGCGCATCCCGACGTCTTGCACGCCACCGAGCACCCGAAGTCTCTCCAGTGCAGGTGCAACAGGTTTTGGATTGATGGACATCGCGGATCACGGGACGCGAGTTGCACGGTGCACCCATCGTCGACCTTCTCTGTAGAAATTCCGCCACATCTCAAACATCGAACATCCGCCTTCGCATGTACGCGCACTGCAAACTTGAACACCTCGGCCGCGAGCATGTTGAAGACGGCCTCAAGGTCAAGAGACTCATCTTCCACGTGCCAGCTACCTAACCGCAATCTCCCAGGAACAAGCGTCACTCCGGGAACTTGGTAGCGTACGGACATCTGCAAGAAAGCGGCCCGGACAGCACGCATCGCAGTGCGCGACGGCATGTTTCCTCCATCCACGGCGATCACGACCTCGCGTAAGGAACGACGCAGCTCGGCACCCAACAGATCCCTATTGTCGGTAGGAGGAGGGGCCATCACAAATGCGTCCCGCAAGGGAGCCACGCTACAGATTACTTGTATAAAACAATTGATGTGCGCAGCATTTCCTGTGTTTATGATACCGGGCGGTGCATCAAGCTGTCTGTCCGAAGTACCACCCGCTTGAAATCCCATAAGGGGATCAGATGTAGCCTCACAGGGGGTCGGACCTTGGAATGCAGTCGTCGAAGCAGGAGACGGGCGAAACTCGCCGGAACTACCCTGCGTCCGTACATACGTCCTCTGCCGGCCCGCGCTTGTGCTATGCGTGGCGGGCACGGCTCCAGTAGAGGACGGGAGGCCGTGAGCTGCCGCAGCTCCAGAGGAGCCGTCACCACGCAATGTGGCAGCTACCGACTCTCGTACAGCTCGTCGCCCACCAAGCAACTCTTCACGCCGCCGACGTCGCTCGGCTGCCTCCGCAAGCCATACGCCTTCAGGGTGTTCCACTCGTACGCCTGGGCCGACATCGTATGCATCGTCCAACTCTCCGCGAGCTTTTAGCTCTTTCCACCACATCGCCAGGTCCGGTCGGTCATACACGGTGCGGCGGATCCAATCGTGCCTTGTCGGTCGGAGGATAGCAAAACGCGGAGCGATATGGCGGGCCGGTGTCATGGAGAAAAAAGCCGTCGACGCCCCGCGGCTATCTCCGCGGACGCGAAGAACTCGAAATACAAGGTTCCCCGGTCGGCTTGGATCTCCTTGGCGGTAGCACACCCGGGAGGCTTTCATAGTAAGGTCCACGAGGCGTACGACACCCAAAAATCCTAGATCGACCCCGTTGGCCGGCTGCAACCATACATCGTCGTCACTTTCTTCTCCATATAGCGACATCCGTGCCGGCAAAAACAGCTCGCGAGGTGGCCTCGGGGTGACGAAGTGGTGAAGCTCCGGGTTCTCCACGCAAAATACACAGGCGGATATCATGAGACCACGTCGTTCGCAAATCCACACACGGGCCATGATGACAAAACCGTAAAATGTCCTCCAGCACAGTTTCCAACCTTCGCACAACACCATGCCTGCCTTCACGTCGTGCGAAACATCACCCGCGAGGCGCTTCCGCAGCTCTCCAGGCCCACCTTTGTTCAGCCAGGCGTGCTCGGACGTTGCCAATAGTTGCACACCGTCCACTTCCTCGGGGAACAAACTCAAGCGGCAGGACACACACCGCGTGCTCGCTTGCTGCCGGCACTTACGCCGTAGTGCCTCAATGCACCTCATCATTTGCCGTGTTACAGGCGGTACACGGCTCCCTACTATAGGCTCGGACTGCACAATATCGCTCGACTCTAACTTCTGAGCAACCCACTCCCCGATTATCATCCAAGATTGCCGGACGTCTGGCGGCAGCAGCGACCATACTTCCTGAACCGTAGACGCATGCTGACTCGACAGCCAAAACCCAAGTAGAGAAGGCCAAGAAATAGCCCGGTGTATCTCAGTACGCGAAGCTCCCGACCGGCGAACAACACGGGGTACACAATGATGCCAAAAAAACCAGCACAGGTCCTCAACGCAAACACGTGGAGACACAAAGAAACGGGTACTCTGCCGCGGGACGATTCTGCAGTCAAACTTTGCATAATGGCCAACCCACTTGCATGCACCCGTGACATCGTTCGTCAACAATTGCCGAAGCCGACGGCGGACCTCTGAAATACTTGTCGACTGCTCCAGCAAACTCGTGCCCATAAACGATTGAAACGTCCAAGGATGTACAAGCGGGACGCTGTTTCGACCACATAGGCGGCACAACTCGATACCTCCGGCATCACATGGCCGCAACCGTAACCACTCGTCGTACTGCTTGACAATCGCGTCAAAATGTAACCAACCATTGTTATAGAGACCGGCACTTTGGCGGATCTTGGCTTCAAGCGCTAGCGGCATGACACGTGCGCCTTGCCCATTTCCTAACGCGACGAAAGTGGCAATGCACAACCATCGTGAGTTCCTTGCGGTGACCTAACATATGCACAATACTAACGATAACAGCTAGGGTGATCACACGTTTTCTGCAGTCGGATTATTTACCATTCTACGATTATGCATACCACCACTCTCGTCATTATACGTAGCAGAAGGAACATCGGACTCGCGTGAAACTCCAGCCCCATACTCCAAATCTGAGGAATCGTCACGACTGAAGTCCATTCCGCCGACCGATGCAGCTTCAGACCGTCCATCATCTGACTCAGAGCTTACAGCAGACATGAAGTCCCCCTCACTGACAGACGAAGCCTCGAACGTGGCTGTAGATTGGGAATCATCGGCCGATAATGACCAAGAAGAGGCGTCATCTTCAGTGTCATACTCCTCGGAGGAAGGAATGTCTGATACATCGGACCCAATTGATGAAGCAGTGTCTGCATACGAGTAAAGAGGTTACATCTTTCTGACAGTACGGCAACAATATACACAACAATTGCACAATAAAAAGCAAAGCTACATAAGATTAGCTATACAACAATGTACATACCACTGCTAGTTGCCAGTGATCGCGCACTGGGATCCCGCATGGCCACCCGATAAGCCTCTTGAAGGCGCTGAAATGCAGCTGTGGCTCCGGCTACGTTAGGAATCTTATCGGGATGTATCCTCAACGATACACGGTGATATGCCCTCCGAATATCTTCCATCGATGCATCCACAGCTAGACATTCTCCAGTGCATGATAAAATGTCCAATGGGCGCTGTAGGCGCAATACTGCCGCAACAACCTCTCCGCCTGTGCTATTTGCAGAAAGTGCTGGTACAGTCTGGCCAGGTCGGAGTTTTGGCGGGCGCCCACGCTTGCGAGGAGGCGTAGACGAGCGTGCGGCCCGAGTAGACCGTGCTGCACCCTTGCGCTGTCCCCGAGGGCGATGCGGATGATAAGACGTATCATCCTTGTGCATTCTTTTCCGAGTCATGATACAGACAAATGCTGAAAACACAAAGGTTTTGACACATACACACATGTACACATGTACACAAAACTACAACAGACAGAAGACTGATTCCAAGTTTGCCTCCGACAACAGCACAATACATCCGCACACGATCGCTGCTTATCAATGAGGTAGTAACAATCATGCACTCCCTTCGCCGCACGCAACGATGATTGTTAAAATCACTTACGTCAATGATGCATCCCGCGTGAAATTGCGAACAAAGACAAGAAACAAAAAAAAAACACCATAAACTAAAGCCGACTTTGCCGGCGATAACCTATCAACCTATCAACCTATCAACAACCTTGATACAGTTCGTTTGTATGCGTACGGCAGCCTCAAGAAAAAAAAAAAAAAAAAAAAAAAAAAAAAAAAAAAAAGGGAGGCCAAAACCCGGGGGGTACCCGCCCGGAGATAACATCCGAAACATAAAAAATGGTACCGAAGATTGCAGCTTTCCATCAATTTTCAGTCACTAAACAGTACCACAACCGGAATATCCACCTGAGTAAAAAAAAAAAAAAAAAAAAAAAAAAAAAAAAAAAAAAAAAAAAAAAAAAAAGACACACCCGTAACCAACATTCATAGGATCCTAACCGGCAACAGTGCTTCCAAAAAAAAAAAAAAAAAAAAAAAAAAAAAAGACCCGGTTCCACCTTGCCTTTCTAAAACCCTTTTCCGTGCGTTCCGCATCTTCAAAATAAGGTAGTGGCCGCTTCAAAGCACCCAACAGCCCGCAAAATATCCAGATTTACCTGAAAATAACAAATTCTGGGTCACTTTTCGCCGTCAAATTGGCAACATTTTGCCTTGACAACACAAAAAAAGAAGGCTCACGTGTTTGCACCTTAACCTTTTAAAACCCCGCAAAGCAGGACGATGACCGCCGCAAACCACTCAAAAAGCCTCAAAACAATCCAAAATGTACAAAAAAATAAAAAATTTTCATTACTTTTTGCCCTCAAAACGATGATTCTTCACCCTGCCTACAAAAAAACTCCCTGTTGCCGCATTCTTCTTATAAAACCACCTTTTCTGTGTCCGGCACAATTTTTGGTCAGTTTTCACCCTCAAAACGGCGATTTTTTACCATGGCAACGTAAAAATAGCGCACCTGGTGTCACGTTACCTTTGTACAATCCCTTTTACTGCATCCGGCAACCTCGAAAGAGGGTGGTGCCTCCTCTAAACCACTGAAAAACACCCAAGTAATCCAACTTTTACCCAAAAATCATATTTTTTTGTCACTTTTTCCCCTCAAAACGACAATTTTGTACCATGAACACCGAACAAAGGTGCAGCTCGTGCCACATTACCTTTCTACAACCCCCTTTTCATGCTTCCGACACCCTCAAAATGGGGTGGTGACCCCTCCAAAGCACTCAACATCCCACGAATAGTCTAATTCTTACCCAAAAAAATCACACTTTTCTGTCACTTTTCACCCTCAAAACGGCAATTTTTTACCATAACCACGGTAAAAATACACAGCTGGAGCCACTTTACTCTTATACAACCCCTTTTGCTGCGTCCGGCACCCTCATAACAGAGTGATGACCCAACCAACACCACCCGACAGCCCCCGAACAATCCAAATTCTACAAATCACGATTTTGCGTCACGTATGGCCCCCAATACGGCAAGTGTTTACCATGACCACAGAAAAAAAAAGTACACCTCATGCCTCCTTACCTTTCCAGCAGCCCCTTCTTTGCATCCGGCACCCTCAAAATAGGGTTTTGAGCCCGCCAAACCACCCAACAACCCCAGAATAATCCAATTTCTACCCAAAAATCATGATTTTTCGTCACTTTTCACCCTCAAAAGAGCAATTCTATACCAAGACCACAGAAAAAAGGGGCACCTCGTGGCACCTCACGTTTCGACAACCGCTTTTCGCACATCCAGCACCCTCAAAATAGGGGGGTGACCCCTCCAGACCACCCAACAGCCCCGGAACCATCCACTTTTTACCCAAAAATCACGTCTTTTCGTCACTTTTCGCCCTCAAAACGGCAATTTGTTACCATGACAACGGAAAGAAATTGCACCTGGTGCCACCGTACCTTTCTACCACCCGTTTTTCAGCGTCCAGCACCCCCAAAATAGGATTTTGAGCCCTCCAAACCATCCAACAGCCCCCGAGGAATCCAATTTCTACCCAAAAATCACGTTTTTTCGTCACTTTTCGCCCTCAAATCGGCAATTCTTTACCATGACCGCGGAAAAAAGGTGCACCGGGTGCCAACGTACCTTTCTACCACCCCTTTTCCAGCGTCCAGCACCTTCAAAATAGGGGGCGGGCCCCTCCAAACCACCCAACAGCCCCCCAACCATCCAATTTTCACCCGAAAATCACGATTGTTGGTCACTTCTCGGCCTCAAAACGGCAATTTTTTAACATTACCTCGGACAAAAGGCGCAACTCGTGCGACCTCACCTTTCGACAACAGCTTTGTCTGCATCTAGCACCCTCAAACTAGGGGGGTGACCCCTCCAGACCACCCAACAGCCCCCGAACCATCCACTTTTTACCCAAAAGTCACGTTTTTTCGTCACTTTTCGCCCTCAAATCGGTAATTTCTTACCATGACCACAGAGAAAAGCTGCACCTGGAGCCAATGTACCTTTCTACCACCCCTTGTTCTGCATCACACTCCCTCAAAACAGGGGGGGGGGGGGGGGGACCACCCAACAGCCCCCGAACCACCCAATTTTTGCCCGAAAATCACGATTTTCCGTCACTTTTCGCCCTCAGAACGGCAATTTTTTACCATGACCACGGAAAAAAAGTACACTTCGTCCCACCTTACCTTCCTACAACCCATTTTTCTTCATTCGGCAACCTCAAAATGGGGTGGTGACCCCTCCAACGCAGCCCCCGAAGAATCCAATTTTTACCCGAAAATCACGATTTTTCGTCACTTTTCGCCCTCAACACGGCAATTTTTTTCTACGACCACAGAAAAAAGGTGCACCTGGTGCCACCTCACCTTTCTACAACCCCTTTTTCTGCACCCAGAACCCTCAAAACAGGGGGGGTGACACCTCTAGACCACCCAATAGCCCCCTAACCATCCAATTTTTACCCAAAAATCACAATTTTTCGTCACTTTTCGCCCTCAAAACGGCATTTTTTTACCGTGACCGCGGAAAAAGTGTGCACCTCGTGCCACCGTACCTTTCTACAAACCCTTTTTCTGCATCCAACAGCCTCAAAATAGGGGGGTGACCCCTCTAGACCACGCAATAGGCCCCTAACCATCCAATTTTTACCCAAAAATCACGATTTTTCGTCACTTTTCGCCCTCAAAACGGCAATTTTTTACCGTGACCACGGAAAAAGGGTGCACCTCGTGCCACCGTACCTTTCTATAACCCCTTTTTCTGCATCTAGCATCCTCAAAATAGGCGGGTGACCCCTCAAAACCACCCAACAGGCCCCGAACAATCCAATTTTTACCCGAAAATCACAATTTTTCGTCACTTTTCGCCCTCAAGACGGCAATTTTTTACCATGAGCACGGAAAAAAGGTGCACCTCGTGCCACCGTACCTTTCTACCACCCCTTTTTCTGCATCCGGCACCCTCAAAATAGGGGGGTGACCCCTCAAAACCACCCCACAGCCCCCGAACAATCCAATTTCTACCCGAAAATCACGATTTTTCGTCACTTTTCGCCCTCAAAACGGCAATTTTTCACCACGACCACGGAAAAAAATGTACTTCGTCCCACCTTACCCTTCTACAACCCCTTTTTCTGCATCCAGCACCCTCAAAATAGGGGGATGACCCCTGAAAACCACCCAACAGCCCCCGAACAATCCAATTTTTACCCGAAAATCACGATTTTTCGTCACTTTTCGCCCTCAAGACGGCAATTTTTTACCATGAGCACGGAAAAAAGGTGCACCTGGTGCCACCGTACCTTTCTACCACACCTTTGGCTGCATCCGGCACCCTCAAAATATGGGGGTGACCCCTCTAAACCACCCCACAGCCCCCAAACAATCCAATTTCTACCCGAAAATCACGATTTTTCGTCACTTTTCGCCCTCAAAACGGCAATTTTTCACCACGACCACGGAAAAAAAATGTACTTCGTCCCACCTTACCCTTCGACAACCTCTTTTTCTGCATCCAGCACCCTCAAAATAGGGGGGTGACCCCTCAAAACCACCAAACAGGCCCCGAACAATCCAAATTTTACCCGAAAATCACGATTTTTCGTCACTTTTCGCCCTCAAGACGGCAATTTTTTACCATGAGCACGGAAAAAAGGTGCACCTCGTGCCACCGTACCTTTCTACCACCCCTTTTTCTGCATCCGGCACCCCCAAAATAGGGGGGTGACCCCTCAAAACCACCCCACAGCCCCCGAACAATCCAATTTCTACCCGAAAATCACAATTTTTCGTCACTTTTCGCCCTCAAAACGGCAATTTTTTACCGTGACCACGAAAAAAAAGTGTACTTCGTCCCACCTTACCTTTCTACAACCCCTTTTTCTGCATCCAGCACCCTCAAAATAGGGTGGTGACCCCTCAAAACCACCCAACAGCCCCCGAACAATCCAATTTTTGCCCGAAAATCACGATCTTTCGTCACTTTTCGCCCTCAAAACGGCAATTTTTTACCATGACCACGGAAAAAAGGTGCACCTGGTGCCACCGTACTTTTCTACGACCCCTTTTTCTGCATCCAGCACCCTCAAAATAGGGGGGTGACCCCTCAAAACCACCCTACAGCCCCCGAACAATCCAATTTTTACCCGAAAATCACGATTTTTCGTCACTTTTCGCCCTCAAAACGGCAATTTTTTACCATGACCACGGAAAAAAGGGGCACTTCGTCCCACCTTACCTTCCTACAAGCCCTTTTTCTGCATCCAGCACCCTCAAAATAGGGGGGTGACCCCTCTAAACCACCCAACAGCCCCTGAACAATCCAATTTTTGCCCGAAAATCACGATTTTTCGTCACTTTTCGCCCTCAAAACGGCAATTTTTTACCATGACCACGGAAAAAAAATGCCCCTGATGCCACCGTACTTTTCTACCACCCCTTTTTCTGCATCCAGCACCCTCAAAATAGGGGGGTGACCCCTCAAAACCACCCTACAGCCCCCGAACAATCCAATTTTTACCCGAAAATCACGATTTTTCGTCACTTTTCGCCCTCAAAACGGCAATTTTTTACCATGACCACGGAAAAAAGGGGCACTTCGTCCACCCTTACCTTCCTACAAGCCCTTTTTCGGCATCCAGCACCCTCAAAATAGGGGGGTGACCCCTCAAAACCACCCTATAGCACCCGAACAATCCAATTTTTGCCCGAAAATCACGATTTTTCGTCACTTTTCGCCCTCAAAACGGCAATTTTTTACCATGACCACGGAAAAAAAATGCACCTGATGCCACCGTACTTTTCTACCACCCCTTTTTCTGCATCCAGCACCCTCAAAATAGGGGGGTGACCCCTCAAAACCACCCTACAGCCCCCGAACAATCCAATTTTTACCCGAAAATCACGATTTTTCGTCACTTTTCGCCCTCAAAACGGCAATTTTTTACCATGACCACGGAAAAAAGGGGCACTTCGTCCCACCTTACCTTCCTACAAGCCCTTTTTCTGCATCCAGCACCCTCAAAATAGGGGGGTGACCCCTCTAAACCACCCAACAGCCCCCGAACAATCCAATTTTTGCCCGAAAATCACGATTTTTCGTCACTTTTCGCCCTCAAAACGGCAATTTTTTACCATGACCACGGAAAAAAAATGCCCCTGATGCCACCGTACTTTTCTACCACCCCTTTTTCTGCATCCAGCACCCTCAAAATAGGGGGGTGACCCCTCAAAACCACCCTACAGCCCCCGAACAATCCAATTTTTACCCGAAAATCACGATTTTTCGTCACTTTTCGCCCTCAAAACGGCAATTTTTTACCATGACCACGGAAAAAAGGGGCACTTCGTCCACCCTTACCTTCCTACAAGCCCTTTTTCTGCATCCAGCACCCTCAAAATAGGGGGGTGACCCCTCAAAACCACCCTATAGCACCCGAACAATCCAATTTTTGCCCGAAAATCACGATTTTTCGTCACTTTTCGCCCTCAAAACGGCAATTTTTTACCATGACCACGGAAAAAAAATGCACCTGATGCCACCGTACTTTTCTACCACCCCTTTTTCTGCATCCAGCACCCTCAAAATAGGGGGGTGACCCCTCAAAACCACCCTACAGCCCCCGAACAATCCAATTTTTACCCGAAAATCACGATTTTTCGTCACTTTTCGCCCTCAAAACGGCAATCTTTTACCATGACCACGGAAAAAAGGTGCACTTCGTCCCACCTTACCTTCCTACAAGCCCTTTTTCTGCATCCACCACCCTCAAAATAGGGGGGTGACCCCTCAAAACCACCCTATAGCACCCGAACAATCCAATTTTTGCCCGAAAATCACGATTTTTGGTTCATTCCCCCCCTCAAAATGGCAACCTTGAACAATGACAACGGAAAAATGTCACACCTGGTGCCCCCCGTTGCCTTTCTACAACCCCCTTCTATCCGTCCGGCACCCTCAAAATGGTGTGGTGACCCATCCAACCCATCCAAACAACGTATTCTCCCCCGAGAGCTCCTGGGGGGGGGGGGGGGGGGGGGGGGGGGGCGAAAAATTCCATCCACCTCCCGGTTTTTGCTTTTTCACCCAACGCAAAACACCACATCAAAAATAGAGCTGCCATGAGATACATATAACCAATACCCAATTCGCCCAAGATATGGATATCCAACGTGCCACGCGATATACATAGCCAATAGCGAAATCGCCCAATAGATAGATATCCGAGGTCCATGAGATATCCATAGCCACCACTAAAATCGCCCAAATTGCCAAATAGCCAAATAACTCTTGATTAGAATCGACCAACGTAGAGATACAACATGACAAAAAGAGCATGAGGATTGAGCAAGGGGGATGCGCAACACAATTCATCGCTTGCAACACCGCTTACACAAAGTACGAAATCGCATTCCACGTTCATCGGTACCCGATCGCCCACGGTACCTAAGTCATCTTTGCAACTACATCGACCGTTTGCTTTCAACCGACTTAGATCCCGCGTACTGTAACTCACTAACATGATAGGGGGGGGGGGGGGGGGGGGGCGCCATTCGATATTAGTTTGATATCATTAAAAAGTAATTCAATTACAACAACGAGTACGTCGACCACAAATCGCCATATGCAGTGCTCGTATGCAGTTCTCGCATGCACAGTTCTTCAATTTGCAATCATTCAACTCAATCGAGCCACGCAACTGCTAGCCGACAACAGAAACCACCATACACGGTTGCATACCTGCATAGGAATTAATTTTTGCGGCCACTGTTCTTTGAATTGCATTTGTTCGACTATTTCATGCATAGCCACACTTGTTCAATTTGAAATCGTTCAACCTTAGCCAACCGCACAAATCCCCATAAGCAGTCACAAACCCCCATAAGCAGTTCTGGTCGGCCCGATTGTTCTCACTGCCATTAGTCACGTCATTCGACGACATGCAATCAAACCACAGTAGGCAAAGAGAGATGTAGGCCATGGGGGGGGGGGGGGGGGGAAACCAGCCAAGCAAAGAAATCACCATAACCACTTCTCGTAGCCACAGTTATTCGAAATCCAATTGTCCAATTGAATTGACCATACCCAATCAACCCAAATTTAGTAAGTCGACCACAAATCGCCATAAGCATGCAGTTCTCGTATGCAGTTCTCGCAGGTAGCACAGTTCTTCAATTTGCAATCATTCGAGTCAACTGCTAGCCAGCAACAGAAAGCACCATACACAGTTACACAGTTGCAAAGTAACCAATTTTTGCGGCCACTATGCTTTGAATTGCATTTGCTCGAATGTTTCATTCACCATCGCCATGCACAGCCACACCTGTTCAATTTGAAATTGTTCAACCGTAGCCAACCGCACAAATCGCCATAAGCATGTCTTGTTGGCACATTTGTTCAAACCGCAATTGCACGTCATTCCACCACATGCAATCAAACCACAGTAGGCAGTGAGACAAGTAGGCATTGTTCGGGGGGGGGGGGGGGGGGGGGGGGGGGACCCACTAGCCAAGCAAAGAAATCGCCGTAACCACTTCCCGTAGCCATTGTCCAAGTCAATTGACGATATGCAATCAACCGAAATCTAGTAAGTCGACCACAAATCGCCATAAGCAGTTCTCGTGTGCAATTCTCGCATAAGCACTTCTTGTCTCCACAGCCGTAGCCACAGCCAAATGTTCAATGCAATCAACCGAAAGCTACCAACGTACCAACGAGGGGGGGGGGGGGGGGGGGGGGGGGGGGCTGAGCAGTCACACAACTATCAGTCAACCACACAAATCACCGTATTAACGTAACAACCAATTTTTGCGGCCACCGTTCTTTGAACTGCAATTATTCAAATGTGTGATTAAACATGGCCGTGCATAGCCACCGCTGTACGTTCAGTTTGAAATTGGTCAAATCAATCGACCATACGAGAATCCTATTTCATAATACGCCACAGTACGTAACACAATGGCATAACCATAAGCAAACTGCAATCTTGCAATTCAGTTCACCATATGCAACCAACCATGAGTAAGCAATCAAAGAAGGGGGGGGGGGGGGGGGGGGGTTCAGCAGGCACGCATCTGTCAGCCAAGCACACGAACCGCCATAACCATTTATTATTTTTTTTTTTTACAGCCACGGTCGTTCGAATTGCAAGAGTTTAGTTCATCGTTTGAACCCGCAGCCAATACTACACTGGCATAAGCACAAGCAAATTGCAATCGTTCACCTCTTTCAACCGCATGCACTCAAACCATGTCGTTCGAATTGCAAGAGTTTAGTTCATCGTTTGAACCCGCAGCCAATACTACAATGGCATAAGCACAAGCAAATTGCAATCGTTCACCTCTTTCAACCGCATGCACTCAAACCATGGCACACAATGAAGACGGGGGGGGGGGGGGGGGGGGGTGGGGGGGGGGGGGGGGGGTGTTGTGTTAAACTCAATCAACCGAAATGCAGCAATGTAACAGGGGGGGGGGGGGCGCTACAAGTCAAGTACACAAACCACCGTCACCAATTTTTGCAGCCATCGCTGTTTCAATTGCGATCGTTCAACTGTTTCATTAAACATCACCACGGGTAGCCACAATTGTTCACATTGCAATTGTTTAACTCAATCAATCACATAGAAATCCCACAATAACGTTAACCCACAATACGTAATAGAACGGCATAGCATAAACATCAATCATCCCACACTAAGCAATGAAAGAATGGGGGGGGGGGGGGGGGGGGGGGGGCAGGCACGCAACTACTAACCAAGCACACAAACCGCGATAACTAATTTTTGTAACCACCATTGCAATATTGCTCACTTGTTTCCTTAAACATCGCCATGCATAGTAACAAGTTGTTCAAATTGTAGTAAATAGTAAACAGCATTATTCAAATAGTAATAAATTGTTCAAATTGTTGAAACTACTAACCACGCACACAAACCACCGTAGCCAATTTTGGCAGCAACCGTTGTTTGAATTGCAATTGTTCGACTGTTTCATCAACCATCGCCATGCACAGCCACAATTGTTCAAACTGCAATTGCTCAAATCAATCGACCACATCGAAATCTCATCAACCAATACTACGTAATGCGATGGCACAAGCATAAGCAACATGCAATCGCTCAACACATTCGACCATATGCAATCAACCGACCGTAAGCAATGAATGATTGTAAGGGGGGGGGGGGGGGGGGGGGGGGGGGGGGGGAGGGCACGCGACTACCAACCAAGCACACAAACAGCCATAACTAATTTTTTATAACCAAGCACACAAACCGCCTTAATTATTTTTTGTAACCACCGTTGCAATTGTTCAATTGTTTCCTTAAACATCCTCATGCGTATTAGTAATTAGCAGTATTAGTAGTAAGAGTAACAATTGTTCAAAACACACACATCAACATAACCAATTTTGGCAGCAACCGTCATTTGAATTGCAATTGTTCGATTGTTTCATCAAACATTGCCATGCATAGCCACAATTGTTCAAACTCAACTTAATCGACCACATCGAAATCTCATCAACCGATACTACGTAATGCAATGGTTCAAGCATAAGCAAAATGCAATCGCTCCATACATTCGACCATATGCAATCAACCGACCATAAGCAATGAATGATCACAAGGGGGGGGGGGGGGGGGGTGAAGACGTAACTACTAACCAACCACACAAACCACCATGACTAATTTTCGTAACCACCGTGGCAATTGTCCACTTGTTTCCGTAAACATCGCCATGCGTAGTAACAGCTGTTCAAAGTGCAATTGTTCAATTGTTCAAGCCAATCGACCACATCGAAATCCCATTACCCAACCGCAAGTATTGCGGTGGCATAAGCATACGCAGAATGCAATCGTTCAATTCATCGGACCACATGCAATGAACCGACTGTACTACAAGCAATAATAATAATAACAATAAGCAATCAATTAAGCAATTAACGAAAGCATTTAAAGGGGGGGGGGGGGGGGGGTTGCAGTAGGCATGCAACTACTAGCCAAGCACACAAACCGTCACAACCAAAAAAAAAAATTTTTTTTTGCAGCCACTACTGTTGCAATTGCAATTGTCAATGTTCACTTAATTGTTCAAATTGCAATTCTACATCGCCGTACGTAGCCACAAATGTTGCAATTGTTCAGGTTCAGCGACAACATGGAAATCGTTTTTAAACCACCGTCAGTGACAAGATGGCATAAGCATGAGCAAAGTGCAATCGTTCAACTCCGCAACTATATATTTGAACAGTCAATGAAAGCATGTAAAGAGGGGGGGGGGGGGGGGGGGGGGGGTTGGCAGCAGAAACGCACGTACGAGCCAAGCACACAAACCGCCATCACCAATTTTTGTTGCCACCGTTGTTCGAACTGCAGTTGTTCATTGACAGTCCATCATTCGAATTGCAATCACACATCGCCATACGTAGCCACATTTCTTCAACTTGCAATTGTTCAACCAAATTGACCACATGGAAATCCTATTAACCCACATTCACAAAGGTTGTACATCGGAGACGGGCGCCCACAACTACGTACTGCTTGTTCTACCATACGTAGCCACATTTCTTCAACTTGCAATCGTTCAACCAAATTGACCACATGGAAATCCCATTAACCCACATTCACAAAGGTTGTACATCGGAGACGTGCGACCACAACTAAGTACTGCTTGTTCTACCTTTTATACCCTACCTCCTGCTAAGCATCAAGAGGAGTCTAGAAGGGTCAACCTTGGGAATTTTCAGATCACGTGGGTACAAACGAGCTTGGATTGTCACGTCGTTCGTTGCTACGTCCCCGTGGTTCCGCTACAACAGGCCTACGAAACAGGCCAAAATGGCCAAACTGAGCCACCTGTATCAAAACTTGAAAAAATCATATCTTTGGCCTACCGGCTCGGATTTGAATAAACCGAAAGCTAAATCTGGGTACTTTTTGACGCTGAACACGAATATTTCGTCAAAACCTCGGCGTCTAACAGCCTGTTGGCGGAAATCGACGATCGGTGTTCCAAAACAGGGATTCGTGCAGTTTTGCGAAAATCCGATTTCACAGCATTATTCGGGCTTTAAAACCCTTCACATTCATGGTCTTAAATCGAATTTTCGTCAACTCTAGCTAGGTGCTGAATTCAACAGGCAAAATGTCGGCGACAGCCATTGGTCACGCGTGCGCGCCGATTTTTGACAAGAAATCAGGATTCTGGCCAGTAAAAAAAAAAGCCCCAAAATAACTTTGTAGGGCCCGAGCTGCCATCCACAAATATGCCTTTGGTTTGCCCGAAACTTCGTTCGTTGCCAACAGTACGGTAGGGCAAATCCGTAAACATAATCAGCGGGGTCAGCTTTACAGCTGAGCGTCACTGGCGGCCGCGGAGCCCCTCCCCCGCGGCCGGACAGCGAACGGCGGGCCTTCCGGCCCAACGGCAAAAATCGAGTTATTTGTACATGAATATACCTCCATTCGAAAGTGTATGAACACCGAAAAGTGCGCACAAAATTTCTCCATTTCGCTATCAATAAGTGGGATAATCACTTGGATCGGGTGGGGGATGCCTATAAATTTTTTTGATGTGTTGCGATTTGCGCATTTTGACTTTTTCCTTAATTGTTATTTTGTGGAGGGGCGCGTCCTCCGTGCTGAATAAATCTTCCGTGAAGGAGATCTTGCACCTCAATGCTGTCTATGTATCCGTTCCTAAGTTCCTAAGTTGTTCACTTCTCATGCATCTTCTTTTGCATTTACTTGCTCAACCATCCGAGTATTAGAGCTTGTGACATATCTCCCCATCGCTTTTGCCCAAACATCAGACCTCTCGGATACCAATCAAACCTTCTTCTGGTGTGTTGTAGCTATGGCTATGTTTTCCTTGTCGTGCCATTGTCGAGTCCCGCACGTTGCCTTACAAGCGCAGTCACGGAGATCAACTTATCCAATTGCCGCATATCCATGCGGCTATGTTAACACAATCCCAATATCACCTTGCCATCCTCGTCACTCGCAAAAATTCTACACTGCTATCATGTCCAACAAAGCTCCCCCGTCAAAACAACTCAAATGTTGGAATTCCCATAACTTCCATGTCGCCGGATTGCTCACACAGCTGCTCATTCACTCGTTCCACGAAAATGCAAATATTCCGCAAGTCCAGCATCTCAAATGTAGCCATACACAACTGTGCCTGTCTAGGTAGCAAACTCAATGCCCGACCCACAATCTTCCCCCGTTGTTTCAGCGGATGTCTGAAATAAGAGAATGTAATGCGATTTTTCAACAATTCCAATCGTTCCTTCGATTTGTTTTTGAACAAATCGTAAGCCATCGGGGGAGCTTAGCTGATTGGTGGGTTTGACGTTTACGGACCAGCCGGAACTATTTCGGATCCATGTACGAGATAAGCATTCTCCCAATACAATATTTTGCGTAAATCCTCGAGGCCTCGGACACCCCCAATTGGGCCCGGTGAGCTTGTGCTAGGCCTAAAGAGGCCCAAAGAGGTGCTGAATCTCACCATTTGTAGACACCAAGTTTCCGTTTCGTCAAATGAAGTATCAAACCGTTCATGAATGGGTGCGCTTCCGAGTACACTACTTGAGACATGGAATTCGTTGTCCACTACCTCTTGAGTTGTGCAAGTGCCTGCTACGCTTTCCGTGCATAGTGTCAAGGACAACATCACCATCCTAGCATGCCACCTAATAGCTTCTCATTGCCTTCACCCAAACATTGAAAAGCATGGACACCTGTCATGCTTTCTTTCCGTGTTTTGTAGCTATGGCTATGCTTTCCTTGTTGTGCCACTAACGAGTCCTGCGGGTTGCCTTACAAGCCAATCACGGAGATACATGATAGGTATATGATGAGTACATGAAGTCCGATGTGGGGATCCCCCTCCATGCTCATCACACGAGACATGCATAATCTGGTTCGCACCTCGCAGCCTGATCGCCTCGTCCTGTGGGAAAGGGATATAGACAATGCATTCTGGGAGCTGGATAAGGATACGATCGTAGAGGGAATTAATACTGCAGTCCGCGTTGTCCGTGATTACAGAAAAATTCGTGGCGACTTCTGGTTTAGTATTGCAAAACGAAATTTAAAAAGCCTGGACCGCGTAGGGAAGGCGTCAGGGAAGGATTTCCGTCTGGTCCCTCTGGAGGACCTGTTGAGTTTTGTTCGCTGGGATATGCATTCGAACAATCTGTTTGTTGTCTGGGGAATAATTATTAAACAACAGGAGAAAGGTGTTCCCATTGGAGGGTTCCTCAGTGCACAACTGATGTGCCTGTGCCTCTTAGGCATCGAATATCGGTTCGTTGACAACGCTGAGCGTCAGGATGTGCTACGCCCTGCCCTGCAGGATTGGCCCCAGGAGTTGGAGTGCCCTGTGCTAAAATGTGGCACATCCCTGTCTTTCCCCTTCACTGCCTTTGTCCCACGTGATACGGCCCTCTTCCATGATTCGGGGATGGACGGTTGGTTCAGTCAAGACCGACACTTGCTCTTCCGTGCACAGTTTGAATCGTTTTGCCTCCCTTTCTTTGCAGCTGGCCTTTGGGATAGTCACCCTGAGGGTCGTGTTGGTATGATCATAGACAAGTCCCTGGCAAAGCAGCGCCCTTTTTTAACCTCCTACTTTCAGTCTTTCCAGCCCATAAAATGCATGTCTGCTGAGATTCTGCGGGTACAGGACCCCTCTATAGACCCTGCTGTGATCCTGTCCCGGTACATGGATAACAATTATGTTTGTCTGTTTAATATCCCAGAAGATTCCATTGACGCTGTGCGCGAATTGTTGAAGCGTTTTTTCGCTACTATCTATTGCATTCCCATGAAATGGGAGCCTGAAGGCCCATCTGTCACCTGGTGTGAGGGTTCCCTATCCACTGCGGGCTCGCTTGTTTTGAAAGGAGTCCCTCACTCTCCCCTGTCTCCCCAGGACATATGTGCTATGTGGGCACGCTGGCCTGACCGATGGTCGCCCAACTGCCCTTTGGTGCTCCAAAGCATGCTCCCCTCTATCGTTAACAAGGCCTTGGTGCTATGCTCAGCACCCTTTTTCAGAGTCCTGAATATCCAAGCACTGGTCCAGGGTTGTGGCTTTAAGTCATACCCATGGGCATGGTGGTGGATGACTCTCCGGGTTCGATTACGTACCCTAGGCCTCATCTCAGAAATTCCGATTCACAGAGTCAGAATGTGGTACAACGAAGGTCAGCAGAAAGCAGGGAGGCCGAGGGAGGGACCAGGTGACTTTTGCTTTACCTAACGTTTGCATTGTGCAAGTTTTGATCTAGTTGTGGCGAAAATCGAACACCAATCACGTTATTGTTGCAGATTATGCTTTTTTGAGCTGTTGAGCCTCTGCTGTGCATGCTTGCATTGTGTTGTACACACCCGCATACATGGTGCATACATGCAGGTAAACACCAATACACAGCAGTGAACCGAAACCTACTGTGATATGTACGATATAGGACAACAGCAAACCTGCCATTTGTCTTTACATTGCACGATCACAGGTTGAACCCATGGGTTTTTGACAAGTTTTGCTGCTCTGCTTTGCTTTGCATTGCGAATACTGATGATCATCGTGTTCATTTGTTCAGCTCGCCTATGTTGAACTCGTGCGTGCTTGTTGAATATCCTCGCCATTGAGAGTACAGCGTTTTTAAGCCCACTGTTGTGCAATCACCTTGATCATTCACGGTTTAGGTAGCATTTGGGTGGATATGAAAATTGGTATTTTGTCACCTTTCAAAGTGCTTGTACCGCGTGGTAGGGGGTACAAAGGGCTACTCGTCTGGTGCTGCTTTCTGAACGTTGGACGGCAACAATCTTAAGTTTACCACTCACTTACGACTTGCCTGGTCAACTTTTGCTGCGTGTGCAAGCATGAGAAGGAGGGGTATTTTTAGCCACTCAAGCCAATCTTCGAGCACTTATTCCGGCAGTAAAAAAATCACCACCGATTCAACCCGAAATGCTCCTATTTACCCCCCCCCCCCCCCGACAGTAGACCCAGGTCTCTTAATTTTTCCCCCCGGAGCCAAAGGCCCGGGTCTCTTAAAGTGTACTTTTCCAAGTGGATCTCTTATGTCGTACACCCAAGCCGTGTTGTGACCTGTCTTCGAGGTCACGAAAACAAGCCGCATCCAACGAGCCCACATTCATTATATACACCCATATCAGGGGCATGTCTGTTGAGTGCATAGATCAACACGATAGCTATTGCTTTTTGTTGGTGGCGCATTCGGACACGGGGTTTTTTTCAGAATTGCACTTGTGTTGTTCGCAGGTTGCCATCGTGGATTGGGTGAGGTGGAAGTGTGAAATGAAAAAGCTTTAATGGTGGGTTGCAATGCATGGAAACTGCTATCATGCAAGTATTTTGCAAGCACAATACCACATGCACGGTGAATGTTACATCGGGTAGGAACAGTTTAGAAATCACTGTCATGTGGAATTCCATGTTGATATGTGCGCAGTGCGCGCCATGCAAAGTACTGGTGTGCAGAATTTGCAGTGAGGCCACATATATGAATTACAGAACAATGGGGTGAGTGCATTTCCCCTCGCGTACATCTTGCATACGGTTACAAAAGTCATCGAACAAGGCTGTCTTCATCTTTGTAACAGAGGTAGTTCTTCCCAGTAGCTTAATTCCCAACCTTACTAATGCCCATGCAACAACACTATACACCAAAACTTGAGCGAAACCCACCTTTGCACCCTTCCATTGCCCATGTGTGCTGAGTTTGATTTCAGCCTTAAGGGATCGCCACCTGCCCTCCAAACCATGACACAAGAAGGGGTACAATGTGCCCCAACGAGTCGAAAATTGAGGTACGTGGCAAGTCCACACGTGACCCCATACTGTGCCCTTCGCCTGCAAAGCATGTAGAATCTTGCGCAGATTGGATGCTGCTTGCGAAACATTAACAATGTCTGTTGCACTGGGTTTTGGGTTGTAGGTAACGTTGAGCATAGTGGCTGTGTGTTCAAACATGGCGGATAGAAGTTTGTGGGTTGCCACTGGCACACCATTGAAATTCCGCGTTTGACCCTGCTCCCTGACCCTTAAGACATCAACAATGTCCAAGTATTTCGCTTGCATGAAGAATTCCACTGCATTTGTGATGGATCGTTGAAGGTAGTCAGGTTGCGTTGGATCGTCAGCATCTGATGCAGCGGCAGGTTGGGCATCTGGCCCATAGGAGGAGAACATGTGGGTCCAGGTTTTTCTTGACATACCACATTCATTTATCAGGAAGTTCTCCACCAACGGCATCTCAACTGTGTACAGTACGTTGACCACACCATGTGCACAATCAGGGGGATGTTGCTCCACAGGGACAGATGGAAGCAGGGAGTTTGGTGATTTTGCCAGCTGGGAAACAGGGCGGTCATAGGATAGAACATTGGGTGCCGTCTCACTGCAACAGGGGCACGGGTATCTGTCTTCATTTGTACTTGTTGGTCCATCACGTCCACAAATTTTGTACTGCAGCATGTGGTCTCCCTCCACGAAAATACGTACTTTGAAGTGTTGGCGTTGCACTATCATTTGCTTGCCATTCAATTTGCACAATGCGTCATCCAGCTTTATGTGCTGCAATATTGTTGTCAATGTTTCGTGACTGTCATACCCACGGTACAGGGCAATCACAGAGTGGCGCTGTGGTGTGTGCTCCTTGTAGTTCTAAAGTTTTCCACATACGGACAGGGTGGTTGCAACCACATGGGAGTGCCACAAGGGAACACCATCAATCCCAATGCGCACCCACAGCTCCCCTGAACGATATGAATCCAACTTATCAATAGCGTCAATATTTGTTAATGCTTGTAGTTGTAAGTCCAATGTTCGCGAGGGACCGGTCCATGCAACTGGGCAGTCTGCAACCATAGCGGATTCAATCTTCAAGCTTTCACCCAGCCAGTTCCACACGCCTTGAAAACAATCCCATCTCACAGTTCTGTCCACATTGTCACGCAATGCACGATTAGAACAGTGCATCACAGATCGTAGCCGACAAATGTTCAGTGCTTCAGTGAAGATAGCACTATGTTGTGCCTCCTTGTCTGCATCTGTGCGTACCAACTAAATGCGACCATCTGACCATGTGTCTATGCGCCAGGCACCACCAAACACGCTCTGCGCCAGGTCAAGCATCTCCATTCTTGCTTCGCCATGCTTCCTATGTTGTCTCTTCGATCTTCGATCAAGATCTTGTCCATTTCTAGCGGTCAGCAATGTCTGCAGAGGTGGCGGCGGAAGGAAGCCCAAACACTCCCCTCACCCAGCGATACTACCATGTGCGCAGTCCTGCACGGCAGTGGTCCACGGAAGCCTACAAGCTGCGCGAGATGCTGACCAACAGTTTGGGGGTAGAGGAGTACACCGTTGAATTTCCTGAAGGTGGGACAACCACATAGGGACCCAGCGAAGTACGTCTACGTGAGGAACAGCCTCCTGAAGAACACAGTCCGCCGGGTAGATCACCAGCAAGATTGGATTTTGCTATCTCTCAGAAGGAAGATGAGGCCCCAAGGTCGTTGGATGCAGAGCTAGCACCCACTAGCAACGAAGCCGCAGCACCAGCAAACAAAAAAAAATCGGATGATGATGAAGTAGAGGGTATGGGGCGCCTTTTTGTCAATGGGTCCGTGTTAGTTCACACTGCAATTAAATTGATCGCATTCCGTTCCTAATTTGTGGGTGGTAAGACTCTGCAACACTCCTAATCAGTTTGTTCGTACACTGCTAGAATCCGAATTAGTTTTCTTGTGCTCTGCTTTGTTGTGCTCTACAGTTCCTGTATTCTTGGGAGATACCCGTGCACTTGATCCACACGTGTACTCTGCCGTGGGTGAAAGGATCTGGACGATGCAGCAAGGAGTACGAGCAGCACTCATGGACGAGACCATCCGCTCGGCATTCAAGGGAGCCGAACCTGGTAACACTACACGTCGCGGTCTTCTTCACATCATGTTGTTGGTTGTTGGAGGCGCGTTAGTAGCTGCTCTTGGGGAGGACGATGTGCCTGATACAGTGATACAGGTATGAATGTCTGCATTATGTTGATTTCCATGTTGATTTCCATGTTGATATGTGCTCAGTGCGCAGCACAGCACAGCCACAGGCTGCAGGGGGGGGGGGGGGGCAGTGCAGTGCATGTGTGTGCATCATGTTGAATTCCCTGTCTGCGTCATGTTGATTTCCATGTTGATCTGTGCTCAGTGCGCAGCACAGCACAGCCACAGGTTGCAGGGGGGGGGGGGGCAGTGCGGTGCATGTGTCTGCATCATGTTGAATTCCCTGTCTGCGTCATGTTGATTTCCATGTTGATCGGTGCTCACTGTTGGCTCTGTGTCTGTGCTTTCTCTCTTGCAGGCAGAAGCTCAGGCTTATCGCAACATCATCGAAATTGTGGGGGTGATCAAGACGCTGGATGATGACATTTTAGTTGGAGCACCATGGCGGCTGTCAACATCAGACCTCATGCGGGCGATGGTGAACCTCCACAGCCCGCCACAAACAGTGACCTTGGTGACCATGGCGTGTCTGGGCGGGCTCTATAATTGGTATAATTGGTTGCGTGACAGACAGGATCAAAAGATGGAGCAACGTGAAGTCCTGCCCCCCATGTGGATTGGCATCCACCCCCCCAAGAACCTTGCTCCTGAGCGCTATGCTGCCCAAGTCCAATGCCAGCCGTGCTTTTTGCAACCTTATTTGGTTGTTCCCAGCAAGGGTGGGCAGAGGTTGCGCATTGCCATGAGTAGTCACATAGCAGGTGAGCCCAGTTTCGCTATTTCTATTCAAAATGGGCACAAGCAAGACGGAACGCGCGTACAGGGTATCCCCACTCTCCTGTCTGAGATGCCAAAACAAGCTTGTGTAGCGTATTGGCATTGGTCGCGGTTGATCGCAAAGGCACAAACTGAATATGTAAAGGACAAGCTAACAGAGCCCCCTGCCCAGTGCGTCAATGTGCAAAGGAATGTCCACACCACTTTGAACCAAGCACTCATCCATCCTCAAACAGGTGAAAACCTCTCAGTGTATTGTACAATGGACATGGTCAAAGTGTATGTTCGCACGCTGTTTCCAAGTGTTGATGCCACATCCCTCTTGGAGGATGAAACAGCGGTGTCGCGGTACCGCTTGTCCATTGGTGTCCTTGGGGCCGTTGCATGGCTGATCGCGCGTGGACAGTGGACACAAGAGAGAAGCAACACTGACCACGGACTCATCAGAGCCCGAATCAGAACCTGATGTTGAGCAACGGGAGTCAGAGGCAGAGGTGTCGGAGGTCACAGAACCAGACCTGCGCCTTTTCTTGCTGGCACTGCGCCTCTTCTTGTTGTTGCCTCCGCCCCCGACGTATCCTTACCCCCACCCCTTTTCTTCTTTCCGTCCTTGTTCTCCTTGTCCTTGTCCTTCCCCCCCCCCCCACCCAAGTGGTACCGGTTGTACTCTGGGCTGTCAGCCCATTTCTGCGCATCCGACAGCTCCACAAAACCCTTGTTGGGCAATCTCTTTGAGGGGTTCTGGGTGACCAACCAACCAATGTAATCACCCACCTCTTGCTCCGGTGGTTGCACAGCCCTGCACACTGCAGCAAGCTGCTGCAAGGGAATGCTGGTCAAGGGCTCCACAAACCACTGGTCTCGCTTTGTGGGCCGTGCCCAAATGAGGCACTGCCTGCTTGCGCGGTACACACCGCACAGAAGGCCCTCCTCCATCTGGCTGGGATCGGATTCACTCCACTTGCGTGCTTCATGCGGCAAGTCGAACGTGTTGTCGGCTGCACGACTGTCATGCGGCCTGATCACTCGACTCAACCAGTCATGGGTTCGTCCTAAATTAATATCCCTTGACCTAACAATGGACCATTTATCAGCAGGCCGCCAGTCATCCTCCGGTGCTTGTACCCTCAATTGTTTCTTGGCTGCTGGTTTCTTGTTCCCTTTGGTTGTGGGGGTGCGTGGGATGACATCCGCAAGGGCTGGGGAGGGAGGAGCAGGTTGGGCTGCAGGGGTGGCAGAAGATTCCTTTGAGGGAGCACTAAACAGTGTCTTCATGCTTTCTGCCAAACCTGTGCACAGTTGCCCATTGTCGGAGGGGGCGCCGCATGATCAAGTCAGAGATGGGACAAATCAAGTCCGAACTCAGATCTCAGAGTGGCTTGGTAAGTGGCACTAGAGCCGCTGGCCCTGCCACAGACCTGTCCACGGCTGCTAGCGAGAGCATTTTGCGCTTGCAGTTGGAGCAGGTTGTTATGGTGATGTCTAATGAACAACCATGCAGAGGATACAGAAACAGGCAGCAGGCTCTGGAAAAGAGCAAGGCTGCCACGGCACTCCATTGATAGGGAGTACAGGCGTGTCACAGGTGCTCCTATGTGTGATGAGTTCTATGAGAATTTCAAGGCGCAGCTTCCCTTGGAGTTGCAAGAGGTGGACAAAAAGCAATAGACTGGTTTACTTGCATGATGTCCCATCGCCGCATTGCTGTTTGCCCCGCGCATGTGTTGAATCCCCTGCACTTTCTCACTTCAGTGGACACAACTCATTTGTTTGTATGCATGCATAATCTATACACAGGCTACAGAGTGCGTGCACAGAGCACATATAGACATGGAAATCAGCGTCACGGCAAATTCTGCACCCATGCTGTGCACGCACACCTCGTGCAGGAATCAACGTGAGTGGGTATTGTGCGCAGCGTTGAAAATAGCATGATGCAAGATTAGTGTACGCAGGCAACAGACAAACTGGTGCAGAAATCAACATGACCCCAGTGCAAAACACCACATATGGGTGGGTACAATTGATTTTCACTTTTTAACCGAAAAAAACCGATTTTTTGGTCATTTGGTGATATCCCACAACCCTTCCATCGCACCAAGTACAATGGCTTGCCACGATGAACTTTCTTACCAACGATCCTCTCCGCCTCAAACTCCTCTTCTTCCTCGCCACGAAAAAAAACCATCAAAAAACATCATTTGTTCCCCATGTTTCATGATTCCATGTGGTAATGTAGTGATGTCATGATCTCTTGGGAGCCAGTTGCACACTTGACCGGCTGTAAAGAGCTGGTTGATGCTTTTGAAGCAAGTGAGCGCAATCGCTCCGTAGTGCGAAGTGTTGGACTTGGGCTCAGGCACTAATGCCATTGTTGGGCCCAATTCTTCTTGAAGTGGTTGCTATAGTACTTGGGCTATCATATGCAGGGGACAGTTTTTGTTGTCCCATGACATTTTCACTAAGGCTATGTCATTTGAAGGCCTATTTCTTGGAGGTGTGCAAGACAATACCCTTAACATTCAATGTTGGAGCATCTGGTTACATATGTTTTGTCACACTAGGGCTGGGGCGTGGGTCAAGGTCCGCCTTTGTCTCCTTTTGCAAGTGGGTCTCTTAAAGTGTACTTTTCCAAGTGGGTCTCTTACTTTGGTCGGGCTGGACTCAGAAATGGGGGTGGGTCTCTTAAATGGTCATTTGCTGGTGGGTCTATTGTCGGAGGGGGGGGGGGATCCCCTTTAATCACATCTACTGTAATTAGTTTACAACTTGGTTTTATCGGCTACCCGGGAGTAGACAAAACACAAGTAGCCCAGAGTGCTGTGTGAAAGCCAAATACCGTCCGCCCTTTACTCTGCCTTTTGAACAAGCTTTGTGTTGGGCATCCCCTGTGAATTTGAATGAAGTCGTGACTTTATGATTCAAACTCGGCATGGAAATGCCTTGCTGTAACCCTTTTCCCTCCTTTCCTTCTCATGGTACCACATTGTCTCCGGATTCGGAGAACAAGGTTATTGAAACTAACACATGACCATTCAAAAGTATCCTGTGCAGTGTATGTACAGTGGAGATGTTTTTTCCCATGCCGGTGTGGCAGGGTTTGTATTCACGTCATCCAACATTCGATTTCGTATGTCATTCTTTAGCTTTGCTTCTTCTCAAAGTGTGCTTTGCAAGGCAAGGGGGAACCGCAACGGTCACCGGGGGTTCACACGAAGTGGATGGTCTTGGGACCCTAGCGTTAGCCAGACAACCCATTTTCTTCCGGCAACCCTAACCCTAGCCCTAACCCGTTTTCTTTGACTGAAAAACGGGGTGATAGCTCGTTTTCCATTTTAAGAGACCCTTTTGCGAAAAGAGGCAAATTTGAACCTCAACTAAAGCCCAAGAGTAGAGCATTTGAGGACCAGTCCAACAGAAACAATGAAAGTGACATCTGCTCATCTGGTACACAATATCCTTGTCCCCGTTGCCTGCCCTCGCCCCCCACTATTCGCCTTCCATCTCAAATGGCGTTCCGCATTCCACTCCTCGTATTCCACACGTGCAAGCACACGGGCATATATGTCACCAACTGGAGCCAACGAGCCAATAAAACAAGTGTCATGAATTGTGGCCAAAATGGAATCTTACGACATTTGGCAAATACCACTAGGATTTGATTGCAAAGCGCAGTCATTTCGGGGACAAGATGGGGCCCACCATTTCATGAACGCACGGCACTTTGGGCTACTTAGAGATTAAACCAAAAAGTGGGGTGCACACCGCCTACCACCTTGGAAAACACTTTTGCACAGGTTAGGGTACATGAGGTACATGAACAAAAAGGACTACACCAATCGGCGCACATCCAGCAAACCTTTCTTGGCAAGGGGGCTGGGTTGTCCTGTCGCATCTGAGAAACTTTGGGCACTTCACATTCGTCGTGGGTGTCCCGTATCTTCCCAGTCCAACATCCAAACACTTTATTCGTGAGCAATTTCCAAAGAGGAAATGTGCGGCTTGCATCATGGGTTGATTTGCTCAAGAATCTTCTGTGATTGTCCACGAACTCCTGCTTCTGCAGCAACCACCGCACCAGATGTTCACCGCATCCCCAACCTCTTCACAATAGATGTTGGGGAACATACAACCACATCCGGTTCACCCCACGTTCCCCATGCCTAGTGCCCCCCATTTTCACATATCTCTTCGACTGCCCATGTCACGCATGGAAAATATCTTTGTGGATCGGACCAGGTTAGTAGCCATCTGCCACATCACCGTGCGAGCCGCATTAGCTCTAAAAAACCCTACCATCACCAAAGCAGCTGCAAACCCTCAAATTACCCCAAAAATTCCCAAGTAGCCCGAAATGGCTTCATACAATCACGCACTTGCCTAACACACAGCCTAACACACAGCCAAGCAACCTCGTGCAGTCCAAACAGCTCCACAGCCATGCTCAGCAAGCTTCGCCTCAAACAGCTCCAAACAGCCCGACAGCCCTGGAGAATGCTTCTCTTGCGGCGTGCAGTTTGGGTATTGTCCAACAGCATGGGAATTTTAATTGTCCACACATATCACCAATTGAACATTAGCCTTTTTTGGCCTTTGCTCTTTGCAAATGGTGTACATGGTCCCTCGCGAGTGAAATTTGCAGCCCTGCGCTCCCCTTCCCGTGCGGCACTTGCGGCGCGCAAACAGCATTCTCCCTGACCCAAGATTTGAGGAATACATGGATTTGATTAGAATTTCTCGTGCATCCTCCAGAACCGCCCCCTTCACTGTCATGGGAATGAGTGTATGGGGCGTGCTGGCACCGGCATGGGAGGGACGCCAAGGGGCAGGATCAGCGCTGGTGAGCAGATGGAGACTCTCACTCTCACCTGCCTGTGTTTCTCTGGTGTTTTTGTTTGCTCCGCTGCCCTATTGCCTTGCACAACAATGTCGCCGTTGAAACCAGCACCCGTTGGCGTAAAGAGAAGACCATTGTGTGCACTTTATAGATCACCAACAATACCGTTCCCCAGTGGTTTGGGTTAAGCAATATTAACAATTTCCCCCTGACAACTGATACCAGTAACACCGGCACATGGCCTGTGCTCTTGTCATTGCTTTGCATTGCGTCGTGCTTACTCCGCCTTTATGGCACCCCATTCCCCCCTTTGGTCTCATGGCCGAGCTACAACAACGCTTCCTGCAGTTCGTCATGTACCATGCAACGGCGCCACTGCAGCCCCTCGGGGACGATGTCCGCAAGAGATCGTGCACGGTCATCCAGAATGCTACGGAGGACCCTCTGCCCCAGGCCCTGAAGGACAACCAAGAGGCCGCCCCTGCGCCCGAACAAAGGTCCAAGACCGACCGGCTCCTCGATGAGATTCACGTCCTGCTGAAGAAACCGCTGGAGCGGCCTCCGGCCTTCGCCACGGGCTTTGCGAGCCCGCCCCACGGAGGCAGCTCCCTGGTCTTCGCCGCCACGTCCCCCGCGCGGTCGCCCCGGCGGGTCCAGCGGGCCCCGCAATGGCAGGTCAGCGATGCGTCGGCCCGCACCCCGCACTTCGTCGCGCCCCTCCCCTGCGCGGCCCCGGGCGTTGGGGCCTCGTTCCGTGCCCCGTACTACGTCACCGAGACCTCCCTCCCCCTGCCCGGCCCCGCACACGCGACTGCGCCGGACCTCAAGGCCATCGCCGCGGCGCTCACCACCGGCCCCCCCACCGACACCGCCGCCGCGCCCCATCTGCTGGAGCTGATGGGGGCCGCCACCAAAACGCCCGCCCTGCCCCCCAAAGCCCCGGCCTCCCCATCCGACGCGGCCCGGCCCTCCCGCACCCACCGGCCGCACGCCCCGGACGGGGGCGCCCCCCCTCCGTCCGGCCCGGCGACGGGAACCGCGGCCCCGCAGCCGCCGGCCCACGAGCCCCCAGCCCCCGACGACGCCGCTCCGCGCAAGGGCAAGGGCAGCCTGTGGCACAAGCCCACGCTGGCCGCCAAGCGCCGCTGGGTCATACCGGCGCGGCGCATCGACAAGCGCTTCCAGACGCCCCCGAGCCTCGAGGACCTGAAGAAGGCCGCCGACCGCGCCCTGGACGAGGGCATTGCCGCCCAGCGCTCCTGAGGCCCCAACATCCCTGGCTGTCCAGCGTCTGCAGAAGGTCGCACAGCTCAGCCGTCATGCACAGACTTGGCACTAGCGTCTGCCAGGTCTCACGTGACAAGACGGAGACACGGGATGCACCTTGTTCCCCCTGAGTTTTGGACGACTTATGGACGACTGCTATTTTATTGATCCTGGTTGTTCTTTAGAGTCGGCAGAAAGGACAAGCACTCAAGTGACCCGCAAAGCTAACCGCAAAAAACGCCTCACTGTACTTTACATAGTGGAGCACCCCAACCAAGAAGGGGACACGTGCATTGATTGGACTTCGCAATACTGCTGGACTAATGGCTGGAATTGTCTATGGCGGGGACATTCAGTCTATCGGAACCGACCCTTGATCCCCCTGAGTTTTGGTTGCGACAGCACTGGATATTACCCAGGGGCACATGGGACAGCACTGATTCCTACCGACACTCAGTTCCCCTGCCGGACTGGCATGTCTGGTCGTGCACCCGACGCCTGTTTGGCGGTACCCGGTTCGAATCCCGTGCTCGCTGCAGCTACAATGCCTCCCAGGAGCGCAACAACGCCTGGGAGATCGATTGCCCAGGGTGGCGTCGGCTGTGGAGGACTGCCAGGGCCGCCCTCAGTTTGTCCGTCGCCCTCAGGAGCCGCGGCGACTTCAACTCTCCATCGACCCGTTTGCCAGCAGCCAACATTTCTTGGTTTGCCTCATCGATCCATCTCCCTTTCCTCTTGTACATACCCGTAACTGCTGAGTAATTGTGTGCATGTTTGTGTTGCCAAGATCTCTTGTGCATTGCCTGTGCAGTCTGTTCCCTGCAGGGCTTGGGGTTCAGCCCACAACTCAGCATCTCCTGGGGTGGGGGCTGGGGTGGGACCCCTCGGATCCGGATTTCATATTGGGACAAAATGAAATTTACGAAAGAAAATGTCCATTTGGGCCATTTTTGGTACTCAAACTTTTGGACTTTTGGGTTCCAGACCTCCAGCCCCCTTAAAAAAAACTCTGGTTCAGCCGCGAGTAAGGCATGCGCCTGCCCTGCAAAAGAAGTGTCTTATCTTGCCTCCGAGACGGGCCAACAGTCAAAGGCAAGCCCAGAGTCGGACAGTCTCAGCACATGCAACACGAGCAAGCCCATGTCAGGTGCAATGACGCTCAAATGCGAAGCGACTGATGGAGGGGTAGTGTCCATTTGTTGTAGGATGGAGATATTCAATTCGAAGAGAGTGTTGGGAGACCAGCTGATCACACGATTTGCCAGCGTACACTACCCTTCATCCCTCGCAGCACCCCTGTCGGCTGGCGGGGCCACCGACACGCTGGTGCTGCTCCCTTCTTTGGCGAGCAGCGAATTTCGTTGGGGTCATATCAGCGAAGCTGAAAACCGTGCATTTCTGCAAATCTCTCCGATTGGGCCTCCGCGGATGCGTCCACCACAGCAGGGCGGCCCTGCTTTGTTTTTTGTTATGGCGAGAGCCACCCCTAACACTCGGCTGCGGGCAGTGCCCCCAATCTCCGTGGCGGTGTGCGCCTTCGTTGGGTCAGGCGTACGCCCAGAAGACGTTTTTTTTTGGATTATCATTCCCTAAGCACCGCCCTGAACTGCAGCCCTGAGTGGACCGAGGGATGCCCATTTTCTGGCCACTTTCCCACGCCGCCGTATGGAATGTGGGGCTGTGGGCACGGGATCACGTGTGTCTTGCGGCGGACCCAACGGAAGCGGGGTACAGTCCCAAGACCAATGCTCAAGTGACGGCAGGCCCCCTCCTGCCCAGAGCGGAGAGGTATGAGGCCTTCGGCGGTCTTGAGGGCCGTGCATGTCCGCCCCTGCGCCCGGGGCTGTCCTTCAAGGGGGCGAATAAACCTTCGTACCGCCAACAGAGACGAACGTCCACGGGGACGCTCTCTGCCTCATGGTCGGTGGGTGCGTGGTGTGGCAGTGCTGATGGCCAGCCGGTGGGAGTGGATGGTGTTGAAGCGTTCTGACAACGTCCACTACAACTGTGGCATCTGGTTTTCTCGACTGTATTTGCAACAGATTGATCTTGGGTTGCTTCGGCGTGGCAGTACCACTGCACTACCATGCACCAGAGTAACCTGCAGGCACAGGTCCATGTTCCCCCCACGGGGCACACGATTCATCGCGTGACTGCACTGTACCCTGCAGCACTGGTGTAGAGACCGGGCGCTCCGCCCGAGCGCCTTCCTGCTACTTAGCACGGGCCCCATGTATGTATGTAATCATTATGATACTGTCCCCTCTTCGCCAACAGTAGCCAACACCTGCGCGCAATGGGGGGCACTTGCGGCGTTGCCTTTCTGTTGCCCCGAACTGCCCACAACTCAACCCGCAGCACAAGTGTGTTGGCTGTCCCATCGCAACCATCTCCCGATGCTGTTTGCTGACCCCACCAAACGCAGTGCGGGCGATCAGTCCCCCGCAATCCGGCAGTCGCCTGATGGGTTGGCACAGGGTTTGTCAACTGCTGCACTGCCGATCCGTCCCTCTGTTGCCGGCGCATCAAACATGGCTGGGGCATGCAGGCAGTGCCGGTTTGCTCCCTCCCGGACCTCCAACGTTGGTCCAACGGAGCAGTCGATGGCGCGGACGGTGACCGCTCTGCAGCGTATTTTCCAGCCTCTTCGGGCGGCTCCAAGTGTTCAGTGCACTGGCACTGCAGTCCATAGCCAACCTCTGTCCACTCCTGCCAGCCCCGCCCCCCCTTTTTCTGTTTCAGACACAGGGTGTGTCTGGAGGTTTGGCGTCGAGAATAAGGATGCACTCATGCGTTACTGTGGAGTGCATTGCCTCCTGTTTCCATTTGTCTGTTTTTTAATTAGTCTCCCCCCCCCCCGTTTGCTGTTTTCTTGTGCACATGCGTGGGGCAGGTTTGCTGGCTGGCTGGACTGCTGGATGGCTGGCTGGCTGGCTCCATGGCGGACCAGGCTGTTGTTGGGGCCGATGGCTGCCCCTGATTAGACCGGCTGAGTGGGTGGTATGGATGGATGGCTGGAAGGGTAGACTTGACGTTGGTGTGCGGCGGGAGGTTGGGCTTGCGCGTGCCGGCGTCTGGCGGGGGGTTTTTCTGCGTGTGCGGATGCCTGGCGGATGTGCAGTGAATTTTGTTTTTTCGCTCCTCGTGCTTTCTTTTTTTCGCACGTCACTGGCAGTGAACCCCCTGTTGAGCCTGCCTGCTGCCATGGCTACGGGATACGGCACCTATCCCCCCCACCCCCTTGTGCAATCCCACCCCCCTCTGTCATGGCGTCATGCCAAAACCCCCCTCTGTTATAGCTACGCCCGTGTCCAAGCTACAGCGGGCGTAATTTGATTCGGTATCAATGTAGTGCTGCCATATAAGACATGGGTTTGGTGACAAATTTGCCAGTTACATAGGGTCATGGACACATTTGTTGTCAGTGTTTGCCCACGTGAACCCACATAGCTCTGATTCTGGGGATGTTTGTGCATTATATCCCCCTTTCTTGCACCACCTCACCATGCATGTTGTGCGCACAAGCTATGGCCTTGTCCAAGCTACAGTAGGCGTAGGGGCCGTATTAATTTGGGACTTTTCCGTAGCTTATACAAGGGGGGGGGGTAGGTGATAGGCACATGTGTCTGCTGTGCACATTGGTCCCGATCTAGGTACCACCCCGGGGGGGTACTAGTCTATCTATTGACCTTTGTTGGTCTCGTTTGACCGCAGGTTACATGCACAGGCACCGCTGAGACAACCGTCGAGACGCCTGAACTGTACATACAAAGAAATGTACATGCGATAGTGGAGCACCCCAACCAAGAAGGGGACACATGTGGTCCTGAATGCGGGATTCGGCGTTTGTGATGCACTTGTAGAGGGGAAGGGGGGCTCATTGATGTCTGTGATTGTGCATTCCATTCATACCAACATCGTACCACACACTGCAACGGCATGCGGTTTGTTTGGATGTGATTTTCGGCCACGGCTCGCATTGCCATTCCTGGCGTGGCTGTCACGTCCCATGATTTGCTGGCGTGTGTGTCGCGCACAAGCACCGGCTTGTCTCAGCACCGGGGTGGGCGTTGAACCGCTGTTTTGCCTGGGCTTTTGGGACCGCGGCCGCGCTTGCGCAAGGGTGGGGGGGGGGCGTGCGGAGCAGGGCACATGTGGCTCACGCACACGGAAACACAGAGAGGCAGATTGTGGATGGCCTGAGGACGGAGGTGTGTGGACAGCAAAAACAGTCAAACAACCCCCACAACAACCTCAACATTCCAACTACTGGGCGCCGCTGGTACGCAAACGGCACGGCATGCCACATCCAGCACAGCCCCAACACACCAACTACTGGGCTCCGCAAACGCGGAAGCAACACCAGCAGGAGCACTGGCTGCAGCGACAGAAAGCAGCGACCCGACGCAACATGCGGGCGGAAGAACCGGTGACTTTCCAGAGCCCCGTAAAGAAACAACAACCAGACGGAATGTCACACAGGGGGGGGGGGAGGTAAGACGTTGCGGAGTTTGGCCGTGTGTGCTGACCTGTGCTTTGCCGCACACCAACGTCAAGTTTGCCAGTGAGCTGACCAGTGGGTGGCTTGCTGGCTGGCTGCCTGGTTGGCTGGCAGGCTGGTGGAGTGGCAGGCCGGCTGGCTGCATGGCTGTGCCATCCATGGATGGCGCAGCCCATGGACCCCGCGCGGGCAGGGGTGTGAAAGGCAATTACTAAGGGTGATTTTCACAGGAGGCAGAGATGTGCGTTGTGGGCATCTCTTTGAGCCGAACATCAGCCTCCACTCTGTTGCATGTCCCCCTGTATGTCTAACCTGGCCTATTATCTTTGGGGGGAGGGGGGGGGGGCTCCACCGGTCCCAGGACGCGATAAGCCCCCCCCCCCCCTCTTCTCGGGCGTGGCAGTTCCCGCTGCATTTCCTGGCATCAGTTTAGGCTTATCCTCACTGCGTGTTACGACCGGTTACCACATCGTTGTATGGGGCAATCGCAGCATTGAACATCTCTGCTCCGTGATTCCGAGAAATCTCTCGAGTGCCTCCTGGTGAGCAGGCTTCGCCAGCTTGCCATGGCCTGCCCCACCCCCCCGCCCCAACCAAAAGATCCCCCCCCCCCCGCCCGCCCAGGGGGGCCTCCGGCCACATTTGGGGGAGGGGGGGGGGGGGGGGCATCGCATCACAACCGAGGGTTCGGCCCCCCCATGCCCAGGATAAGAGCTGCCCTCTTCCTCGAGCGGTGCTCCTGTAACTCAAAGCGTTCATGATTCCTGGCCCTGAACTGGCATCCTGCCCTGATTAGGCTGTGTGTGCACTGTGAAGCACGTGTGAGCGCAACATTGCAGCCCCAGCAGTCTGCAAAGCTTGTGTGCCCCCGCCATGGTTGAGTCCACAAGGAGCCTTGTTGCTGACGGCGCACAGGGTGCATGCAGGGCAACCGTTGGCGCCTGAATGCTCCGCAGACCCATCCAACCCCGCTTTTGGGACCCGATACGGCAGGGTTTACGTTGCCATTCGAACCGATCCGGATGAGGCCAACGTCTTGTTGAGGTGGATGTCTGCACGTTGTGCTGGCAAAAGCGCAGTACCCCCCCCCCCCCCCTTGTATAAGCTACGCTCTTGTCCAAGCTACAGTAGGCGTAGGGACCGTAATAATTGTGTACGCAATTTAATTACGTACGAAATGTAGTGTGGCCACATAAGACATGGGTTTGTCGTCACATTTGCCAATTTCAGCACATGTGGTCCCCTGCTGGTGCACCAGGAATCTTTTTTTTCAGTCTGATGCATCCCATAGGTCCTGAATTGCCAATTTCAGCACATTTAGCCTGCGCACGTGTATGTCGGCAGTTGTATGTGTTGTGCGCAAGCCACGCCCTTGTCCAAGCTACAGTAGGCGTAGGGACCATAATAATTGTGTACATTGGCGTAGCTTACACAAGGGGGGGGGGGTACCTCACCTTAAGCAGTTGCGTAGGGATAAGTGCAAGGAAGCTTCTGGTACCGAGGGTCCCGTGACACGAGGGGGAGGAAAATGTGCACGAGGCACAGTAAATGTGATTTGTGGGGTGATTTGTGGGAGTGCCTTGACCGCAGCGTGTGCGGTGCAACCATGTGACCGTCGGGGCAGACCGCACCCGTGGTTTGCATCATCTATGGGATTTGAAGTATTCACCCATGACCAGCCAAAGGTGGTTGCAAATGTGGGGGTGTGTGCTTCCCTACTAGGGAATGATCTGTGAGGGTTTGTCTGCCCTGGAATAAAAGGTGGGGACCAATTCCCATTCACCACGGGGTCATCAGCCACACAAGGGGGCGTACCGTGCGCTGTGCGAAAAGTTGGCTGTTCTCCACCACCGGGAGTTCGGTAAGTTCAGAAGATTGAAAGGACGTCATTGAATGGCTGCTGCAGTGGACGGGGCTATAGGGGGCAGAATTTAGGTCCCTGGACCCATGGCAAGCATCAGATGTTTGAATTTTTGAATTTTGAATTGATTGTGCATGATTCCGCAGGTGGGTGGTCTTCAGGGTTGTTACCTGGATAATCACCGTAATAATTGGCGCTGTGCCCGCGCTGTGCCCGCGCTGTGCGAAAACGCCCCCCAAGCCCTTCAACATTTAGGGCAAGACCCCCCAATGTGCCTGCCGGCAAACGGGCCAGTCAATAGTCCGCCTGGTGCTGACAAACGCACCCATGTCTTCAAGCCTCTGTGGATGTCTGGTCCACAAAAAGTTGTCTGTTGTGCACGATTGGGCTGTTCAGAGGCACGTTGAGGGGGGCATTCGGAAGGGGGGCACTTTGGAGTGGTATTGGGAGTGCAGCACTCGCGCAGTGCACACCCAGTGCAAGGACCCCCCCTGTGCCATGGAGTTTATATCATGGAATGTGATCTTTTTTGCAAAATGTGGACGGAGGTTCTCAGGGTCAGCGGGGCAGGTTGAGTCATCATTGGGTGGTTGCTTTGGAGGGGTCATACCTGGGGCTTCCACGCTGGGATCTTTGTCAACAAGGGGCATGCAGGGTGTGCACGGAGCAAATACTCCCTCCATGACCTGGTTGACCCATTGCCAGCAGTGTGGCAAAGTAACCCATCATGTTTCCAAGCCACAGAGTAACCATTCCTCTTACCTTGCAGTGGTGTACATCCTGGTTGATTGTTCACACCATTGACAACCACAGATTGCCTCCCACACCAATGCATTTTGCTTGGTGATGGTGTCCATCTTATTCAACTACTTGGACCATCTAGCTGTGCTCAACAACTAGGTATCCGGCTCTGTGTGGATTAATGTGGTTGCCTTGTTGTTTGCAAGTTGCGATGCTCACGAGGTTCGGGTCACTGAGCTGGTGGAACTAGCAAGGCCTTACCCCCCCCCCCCCCTTCAGTACATTGTGTATGTCCGCAGGGGTGGCAGCACCTTAGGGGTAAGGGATGCCACCCCTGCTCTGATGCTTCGGCTTACTCGCTGTTCATTTCTCTGTATGAGAGGGACTGTAGTGACAAGACTGGGACACTGCTGTTGTCCAGACTGAAAGGTGTGCTGGCGGGGGAAGAAATCTCTCAGCTCAATCCGAAAGACAGGCAGAAACACATTGATAAGCTCATGTTAGAGGGGGAACGTTAGTGCGCCGGGCGCGCGCGTCGGGCATCTTTTTGGACCCGTGCCCCACCGGTGGCCTTTTAGGGGGTGCACTAAGGGGGCGCACTTAGCACAGTGCAGCTATTTGTGCGCCTGGCTGCACTAGAGACCCACACTTTGAGATACATTTTGTTGCATTTCACACAGTTTTGCATCCGGAGGCAAGTCCGTCACCCCCCCTACGGACCATGGGAGCATGTCCCGCCTCAGGTTTGGACTGACCAAAGCAACTCGGCCGCCACGCAAGATGAGGCAGAGGATGAGGTGGAAGTGTGTGTGTTGTGTTGCCAACGGCGCTCCACCGTCACAGTTTGTGATGAGTGTAAGGAGCACTATTGCAATGAATGTATTGACACCCACACTTGTGGGACCAATGTTGTTTGTTAATTACACTACAAATGACAGTTGGAGTGGTTGAAATCACAGATCCTGCTTTATTTTGCAACGTGCTTTGTAGGGAAGGTGTGCAGTGCAACGTTGTCTACTTGGGGGGCTTCTCCATGGGAGGGTAAATCTGGGGCTGAAGTCGGGATAGTTAATAGAAAAGTAGCGCGCCGGGCGCGCGCCGGGCAAACATTCCCCCAGAGTTACAGCAGAGACGGAGGTTAGGGTGGGTAAAGAGCAAAGGAGGTAACCCCCCCCCCCCCCGCCTTGTATAAGCTACGCCCTTGTCCAAGCTACAGTACGGCGCCGGAGGATATTTGTGGATGAACTGTGACGGCGGCTACGCCGCCATGCTTGGGAATGCACTGATTGCGAGGGCATAGGTCTGTCGATGGGGACCTATCGCTGAACTTTCCACTGTTTATGGCCAAGCTACAGTACGCGTCGGGACCGTAATAATTTTGTACGCAATTTAGTTACGTACGAAATGTAGTGCGGACGCATAAAGACATGGGTTTGTCGTCACATTTGCCAATTTCAGCACATGTGGTCCCCTGCTGGTGCAACAGGAATCTTTTTTTTCAGTCTGATGCATCCCATAGGTCATGAATTGCCAATTTCAGCACATGCAGCCTGTGCACGTGTATGTCAGCAGTTGTATGTGTTGCGTGCAAGCCACGCCCTTGTCCAATCTACAGTAGGCGCAGGGACCGTAATAATTGTGTACATTGGCGTAGCTTATACAGGGGGGGGGTAAGATCCTCGATAAACCATTGGGGATTGCCGAGTCGCTCCTGCAATATTGGGATGGTGTGTCGGTCCCAGGTATCAAAAATGAGGTGGAATGCACTGAGTTTCTGAACTCATTACCCCCCCCCCCCAATTTTAAAAGTATGGCCAAAGCCCTGTTCCGTCCTCTCACCGAGGATATTGTCCAATCTGCATTAGACCGATTACACTGTGATGCCTCACCCGGAGATGATGGGATGAGGGCAAAAAATTTCAAAAAGTTTTCAGAGCAGTTTGTCCCGAGGATGCATGACCTGGCACACCATTGCGTTGAACAAGGCTGCTTGCTGCAGGGTTGGGAGATGGGATTGCTAAATAGCATTCTTAAGGTGGCGGGTACAACTTCAATCAACAAACTCAGGCCCATAGCGCTACAGGACTTAAAAAAAAATGGCTAATATTTTTTGTGTATCCAAGTTGAACAGAATCTTCCGCAGCTCACTCATTGGAGGCAGATAGGGTGTGTGAAGGGCCGACAGCTGATGCATCATATATGGAGTACTAGGCTTTGAGGAGATGCCGGCAGGTGTATTGGTAAGTTTTGATTTCTCAGAAAGTTTTGATTTCTCAGATGTGTTTCCGTCGCTCTCCCCTCCATTCATTGTTGCGGTCCTGAGGATGATCTGCTTACCAGAGTCCTACATTGCTTTTGTTCTTGCCACCCTGGTGGTGCCATTTCAGTTTTGTGTCGGAAGGGGAGTGGTACGGGAAGTCATTTTCAGGCCTAGAGCGGGTATAGGACAGGGGACCCCTTTTCCCCGGTGCTGTTTTCATTCTGTGCGGCTTTTGTCCTGTACCGTATTGGACAAGTGCCACCGGCCAATCCGTATATGTGTGCTGATGATTCGTGTGTGCTAATCACTGGTAAGCGGATTATCCCGCTATCACAGAAAATTCATCAGTGTATGGTGCAATTTGGAGTCTTCTCAGGGCTGAAATTCAATCTGGCCAAGTGTGGGCTCGTGATCAAAGGGAACTTACACGTGGATGACCAGCCCGTCTGGAGCCATCAGTGGTAGGTGAACGCAATTTGGGAATCCTCATACAAGAGAGTTTTAAACACCTGGGTGTATTATACCCTATGGGGTGGAGAAAGAGAGGGCCAGGGGGACTGCCCTGAGGTTAAAGTGGACACCGTTATGAACCACTGGCTCCCAGCACTTTTCCATAGAATGAATTCTGCTATTGCAATGAGATTGAATGTGTTTTAAATTGCATGCATTCTGGGAAAACAAAGATCAAGATGTGGAGCCTGCATGAATTTGAAAAGAGTGATAGGGTTTCTAGTGCTCCACACATGGGGCACTCGGCACATTTAGTCCAAGAGCTCAAACATTCCGCAGTTTTCAATTTTTGCCACAGTGCTTGATGCACAAAGTCTGTGAGAGATGGGGGCAGTTGCCCCCTCCAAAATGCCTTCCACACATTCGGTGATTGCCTAGTCTCTGTTTGAGAATGTGAGACCCGTCTCTATGGGGAGGCTGACTGAGCCCAAGCCTCCATCCATACCAAGGGGATGGACCAATCAGCAGCAGGCACCATTTTGAAGGTTGGAAGGGCTTGTTCATATACAGGCCTCCAGGTCGGTCCCAAAAGCGGCACCAAATGGGACTTTACCCTGCCTTGCTGGGCATATAAATCACCAACACGCAGAATCTTTTTTCGGATCAAGGAAGGACGGTGGTAGGTAAGAAGATTTTGGTTTTTGAAAACCGCCGAGTGCCAAAGGGGAACATCTCGCACAGTACCTTGCTCTGCTCAGCCATCAATGGTGAATCGTTTGGCCAGAGACATGGATATCATGCTAAACGACACTTTCTGAGTGTCTATTTTTTTTCGGATGCTTTGGATGGCCAGATGTCTGCCATGGCTGCAGCACGTTTCATCACTTGTTGTGGTGCTCTTCTGCTTGATCCTCAGCCCGTCGCAGGAAACACGCTGCACTGGACCATACCATAAAGCAGAGGGCTGCGTTCACTAAACATGCCTTGGTTGAGTTCTATTCGACGGTCCTCGCCCGGACCAAAATCTCTCTGCCTGGTGCGGTGAGAGCGGATATTGTTGCGGGCCTTGGAATGCATCTGCAATGGAACCAGGGCACACCAGAGCACCCGCGGGCAGAGGACCCCATCACCATTGTGCTCACTTGCAGCTTCAGCAACGCGTCTAACGTATCCAGCAAAATCATCGACGATATGGACCTGATGGTAAGATCTGTGATTGCCTCCACAATGTCTGCTGTCCACTTCCATGCCTTGGTCAATGATGATTGTGGAACGCACATGCGCCGGTTCTTCGCTGACAAAAAGCTCCCGGCGCAAGTGAATTTGACTGTTCAGGTTGCAAATGCCACCCTAGCACTTGCAGGGTGCCGGGCCATCAACGTGCGATATGGGCTCCACGCCTGTTTTACAGAGGCGGTGCATGCCCTGCTGCCCGACCTGGATTTTGCCGTCATTGTCGATCTGGACGTGGTGTTTGTGAGCGATGTGGCGTTGCTGTGGCACGAGTTTCACGAGTTCCTGCCCACGGAGGTGTTTGCTCACAGCAAGCAGCGGGCCTATCAGACTAGGCCACCGTACTTTCAGTACATGTACTCTACATTGCACACGGCATGGGACACCTACAACAGCGGCGTGGTGCTGGTCAACCTGCAAAAATACCGCCAGCTGCTCGCGCAGGTGCCTCCCAATCAGTTGGAAATAAAGTACCGCCGCCACATCAAGTCATTGACCGCAATGTGGACAACCCAGCAGCGCATCAACCGCGACCAGGCCTCGCTGTTCGTCTACCAAAAGGTCCTGAATGCCTACCACTTTTGGGTTCCACAAGTGGCGCACATCCTCGCCCCCCAGTGGAATGTCTTTTCAGGCACCACTGCAAGCATCTTGGGGGAGTTGTACCAGAATCACAGTTGGCAAGGGGCGTTGCACAAATTGGGTGCAGCGCAGTATCGCGAGATGCGCCACAAGCTTCCAGAGTGGAGCACGCTGGCGAGCGACTTTGATGCACGGAGAGCCAGGTTTTGCACGGCCCAGTCAAGGCCACGGAATGCGTGTCCTACATTCCTTGTATGGCCCGGGCGTCCATCCGCGACGACGGCCAGTTGCTATGACTGATCGTTTGACTTGTCCAGGCCTCACGATATTTCCAATGAATCAATTTTTCTTCGGAAAGATGTAACAATTTTCATTTGGCAGTTTTGATCGCAAAGCCGCGTCTGTGGGTGCAAAAGTGGCTGGCCCGCAGCATGCTGCGGCATTGGGGAACCCACATGTCAATCAGGTCAATGTGTCAGGGGTAAATGGCCCAGTGTATGTCCCGCTACCATGCGGCTGGAAACCGGTCGATCTGAACACGGCGAGCTGCAAGATCAGCACTACAGAGTATGCGTATAGAATGTCCCATTCAAGCCCGCGCTGCCGGGGAAGGAGGGCGTGTAGCAGGCTCTTGAAAGGGGGGTCTTATTCCGCACCATCGTCTGGAGAGATTGTCGCTTTCTCTGCATACACTCCTGGTCACGCGTAAGTGCCCCGCAACCATTTTATATCCGTCAGGATTTGAGCCCCAACCAACACCCAGTAACTCCTTCACAAGGTCACCCGAAGCAGCATTCATTTGTCGATGCATTTAACTGTGGATGACTCCGAAGCCCAAGGCAGCACCGAAGCCTGGCCGCAAGGGGCAGCACAGACAGGCATTCAGGATGGTGTATCACAGGAAGAAGGTTTTCACGTCAGAACCAGTTGAACATTAGATCATTCCATGCTCATGAGAAGGTGCACTGCAGCCCAGTTTGCTGAGATTCAGCCCTTTGGTGTTCATTGTCAATGTGTTTACCGTTGGGTGAGGAGAGGGTGCCCATACCCCGGCGCAACACGCCGGTTTTTTTCCTCGCGGTCCAGGGCTGCTCATGGTCGTGTGCAAGAACCAGCCCCCGCGGTTCCGCGGTCAAATTTTGGGGGCAAAGCGTGCGCAAGAACCACCCTCCCCCCCGGTTCAGCGGTCAAACATTGCCGCTTCCTAGACAAGGGAGGGGGGAGGGCAGGGACTTGCTTCCACGACCGCCAAACTAGGCACAGAAAACAAAAGCTCACAACAAAACACCACAAAAAACCCCTACAAAGACGACACCGCCACCCGAAAAGAAAAAGGCGAAACCAGCATCCCCACAACCCAACCAGCAAACAGACGGGACGGCCGCTTTCACCGCCGACACCAAACACAAAGGAAAGGGAAAGGGGCCGTCAAAAAACCCACAGGGCAAAGGAAAAAAGTGAGGTGCCTTTTCCTCATGCCCTTCATTGCCATAATGGCCCTCCACCTACTCTTGGTCCCCACCACACATACAGAAGGACCAGTACTCCTGCTCCCTATGGTACGGAGAGTGCGCAGGCGTTACACCTTACCTCTTCGGCAACGGCACGGCAATAAGCGGGGCCCAACCCCACACAACTACCGTACGTGGCGCCGCTGCTTGCTACTACTCTATATTGCCTGCTTCTTACACACCCCGACCGCCCCTAGCACAGGGGTACCCCCCCCCCCTTGTCGCTCCCCACCCCTTGTCGTTCCCCGGGGGGGGCTGGGGGACCGTCACTTGGTCAACCCAAAATTTTTCGTTACGGCTCATTGTGTTGTTGTGTGGGTGACTGTGTTGTGGGGTACTGCCACTTGTATCCTTTGTACTCATGGCAGGACATTTGCTCACTTGACAGCACAGCCATGTTTCTCCCTGGGACAAATGTGATGTTCATCCGCTTTGCGGGGGAACCTGTTTTGGCACAGGTCGTTGGACACATTTTTGGGAACAAGTTGTATTTTACAAGGGACATTCCCGAAGGGAAATGGGTTCCCAAAAATCTGCTTGCGCCTGCCAAGCGGGTTTGTAGTAAAACTAGTAAAATTTTTTTCAAAATTTTTTTTTACTAGGTACCCCCCCACCCCCCGTGCCTAGGAACCACCTTGCGCAAGAACCGCCCCCTGGTTCCACGGTCGAATTTTCCACATCACCTTCTTTTACCAGGGTAATGGGTTTTTGATGGTTCTGGTGGATGTGGGACAGCTATTCAGGTGTGCAGGACAACAAAGTCCCCCCCCACCCAATGCCAATGGAGCCCCCATGCCAATGCCCCCCCCCCGTCTCGAAAGAAGAAACGTGGCCCCCCTAGCCGCAAAAGAGCGTGGATTGTGTGTCCCTAACCCCAACTCGAGGGGCCACGCAACGAAGCGTGGATTGAGAGTCCCTAACCCCAACTCGAGGGGCCACGGAGTAAAGCGTGCATTGTGAGTCCCTAACCCCAACTTGAGGGGCCACGCAAAAAAGTGTGGATTGTGAGTCCCTAACCCAAACTCGAGGGGCCACGCAATGAAGCGTGCATTGAGAGTCCCTAACCCCAAGTCGAGGGGCCACGCAACAAAGCGTGGATTGTGAGTCCCTAACCCCAACTCGAGGGGCCACGCAACAAAGCGTGGATTGTGAGTCCCTAACCCCAACTCGAGGGGCCACGCAAAAAAGCGTGGATTGTGAGTCCCTAACCCCAACTCGAGGGGCCACGCAAAAAAGCGTGCATTGTGAGTCCCTAACTCGAACCCAAGGGGCCACACAACAAAGCGTGGATTGTGAGTCCCCAGCCCCAACACGCGGGGGCCACGTAACAAAGCGTGGATTGTGAGTTCCTAACACCAACCCAAGGGGCCAAGCAAAAAACGTGGATGGTGAGTCCCTAACCTCAACTCAAGGGGCCACGCAACAAAGTGTGGATTGTGAATCCCTAACCCCAACTTGAGGGGCCACGCAACAAAGCGTGGATTGTGAAGCCCTAACCCCAACTCGAGGGGCCACGCAAAAAAGCGTGGATTGTGAGTCCCTAACCCCAACTCGAGGGGCCACGCAAAAAAGCGTGCATTGTGAGTCCCTAACTCGAACCCAAGGGGCCACACAACAAAGCGTGGATTGTGAGTCCCCAGCCCCAACACGCGGGGGCCACGTAACAAAGCGTGGATTGTGAGTCCCTAACCCCAACTCGAGGGCCCGCACAACAAAGCGTGGATTGTGAGTCCCCGACCCCAACTTGAGGGGGCACACAACAACACGTGGATTGTGAGTCCATAACCCCAATTGGAGGGGCCACGCAAAAAAGCGTGGATTGCGAGTCCCTAACCCCAAGTCGAGGGGCCACGCAACAAAGCGTCGATTGTGAGTCCCTAACCCCAACTCGAGGGGCCGCGAATCAAAGCGTGCATTGTGAGTCCCTAACCCCAACTCGAGGGGCCGCGAATCAAAGCGTGCATTGTGAGTCCCTAACCCCAACTCCAGGGGCCACGCAACAAAGCGTGGATTGTGAGTCCCTAACCCCAACTCGAGGGGCCACACAAAAGAGCGTGGATTGCAAATTCCTAACCCCAACTCGGGGGGCCACGCAAAAAAGCGTCCATTGAGAGTCCATAACCCCAACTCGAGGGGCCACACAACAAAGTGCACACTGTGAGTTCCTAACCCCAAGTCGAGGGGCCACACAACGAAGCGTGGATTGTGAGTTCCTAACCCCAACTCGAGGGGCCACGCAAAAAAGCGTGGATTGTGAGTGCCTAACCCCAACTTGAGGGTGCACGCAAAAAAGCGTGGATTGTGACTCCCTAACCCCAACTCGAGAAGTCACGCAACAACGCGTGGAATGTGAGTCCCTAACGCCAACTCGATTCTGGTTCGTCTAGGAAAAAAAGAAAAGAGGCACAAACATGTGCGCACTGACACAATATACATATATGTACACAATATATGTGTGGGAGGCTATTCCCAAATGGAACAACTTACAAATCCCCAACCCCACCCCGCCCCCCCCACACGGCATGTGTGGTGTGCGTTGGCCATGGGTTGCTATCTCTTGTTCACCGTGTGCGTGTGGTGTGTTGTGTGGTGTTCATAGCATGCGGTTTTGTGTGTGGTGTCCGTCCCTTGTTCACCGTGTGTGTGTGGTGTGTTGTGTGGTGTTGGCAACGTGCTGATGTCTGGAGTGTCCATGGCTATGTGGCTCTTGTTCATGGTGTGAGTGCTGTGTCTTGTGTTGGGTCTATGGCGCATGTGTGTGTGTGTGTGTGTGTGCGTGCGTGTGTGATATGTACTATTTACAAGGCAGATCCCTCTAGGTACCCGGCCATCACTGGGCTCAGCTAGCGCGTGTATTTTGCATGCCATGTGGTCATGCTGTCACAGGTCCGCAAGCTCGCAGAGTGTTGCAAGAACATATGGTCCCTAAAAGTAGGAACACACAAAACACACCATATGCGCCGTATCAATCCCGACCATGCAAAACAGCGTCAGAAGTCGAGGCAAACAAGCTGCAAAGGACCTTGCACGGGAATCTACAAACAGGGATAGTTCCACCCTCAAGACACGTAATGCCAGCCAAAGGGGGGGGGGCGTGGGCACCTCCTTCGGGGCAATTCTTTACCCGGTGATCGGGAATGGGCGTGTTCTACAACGCCTGTACATAGGCACGCGCATGCACACACATGTGCCCGGAGCGATGCCATCGGCGCCGCAAGCAGTACAACCACACTGCAGCACACACAACCGCCACCGAGAACACAGAGAGCGCAGCAACGCGGCTCCAGCATGAGCTGCTGCAGGCCGCGGCCGCAGGCGGACGCGCCGAGGCGAACACCGCCCGTGCCATTGAGAACAGTGACAACACGCCAATGCGGCCACAACAGGAGCCGCATCAAACTGTAGCGGCGGTGTCGCAGGCCAAGGAGGACACGGCACAAGCTTTGCGGCGCAACGACGAGCTCGAGGAGCTCGTCGTCGCCCCCATCCGCGATGCGCAAGCTGTGCCAACCGAGGCGTTGGCGGCACAAGCCACTGTGAATCTGGCCAAGCAAGTGCGCGCGATTACCGATTAGTTGAAGGGGGTAGCATGCATTTGGTCCTGAAGACAGCTAAGACTTTCTTCCTGGCAAAGACGAGAAATCGCCACTATCGCATAAATACCTCTATATCGCCATGCCCCCAAACACACACACCCTTGAGGTATGCATGTGGTAGTAGTGGGTCGCGCGCAGCGCACAGCCCCCCCCCCGGTTGGGACCCCCCGCTGAGCTACCTATACCCCCCCACCAACCTCCCGCCGATCCCCCCCCCCCCCCTACAAATGTTGATAGATAGCGGGGGGGTCGCTTGAGGATTAATTGTAGTTGCCCCCCCCCCCCCAGGCCCAGAACCCGTTCCTTATTGCAGGATACAAGCTGTCTTAGCACAAGTTGATAGTCCCTTTGCAGCAGGCTGGGGAGCAGGGCACTTTGATGTTGCGCACCCCCAAAAAGCAAGAGTGGCCACGGGAGATGCCCTTTTTGGCAGATGTGTTGCGAGGGCTCAGGGCGCTCACCTGGACAACGAAACCAGGTACACTAACCTGTCTGGAACTAGCCCTGTATTTTGAGGAGTACACACAACGCACGCCCCCCCATGCCGCACAGGGCAAATTTAAAGGTGTCACCCTATCACTGCCAGAAAGGGGTAGGGTATTGAGACTCCCGATGACGACCGCACAACGCCTGGTGGCCAAGGGACACCTGCATCCTGCACCGACCATCACACGCTACACAGGTGGTACAGGTGCGGGGGGGGGGGGTACGGGGGCGATAATGCCATGTGGGGGCAGGAGGAGTGGGTTGGAAATGTGGTGATCTCTACGAGGCGCATGGTGGTTGTGTTGGCCTGGAGAGGCGTCGTTTTTTGTGTGCTGCATGCACGTGTGATGAAAGCATGCGCTTGCGATGTGCACCGACGGGGGTGCACACACGGTGATGGCCGCCCACACCCCCGCCTGTTCCGCATGCAAGCAACTACGAAAGCCGTCCGGCACCTGCTGTGCCCTCGGCTACTATGCAGCAGGTCACATCTCACGCAAGCCCTAGTCACATTCGTGTGACGCACACCAGCTGCCCCCCTACCCTCGCTGTACTCTCAAACAACGAGAAGTTTGGCAATGTTGTGCCAGGAGCGGTCGCCTCGGCGCGCCGTGCTGCCGCTGCAACCTCCTGGGCATTAGTGCCGGAGGCCTTCGCGGTTGCGGCGCTTCGGCTTGCGCCGCCCCCGGGTGCTGCGCTGCGGGAGGCTGTGGGGCCGCGCGTTCGTTGAAGGTGATCTCGAGGGCCTCCACGCAGTTTTGCGGCCCACTGATGGCTGCATCGTGGGCCGCGACCTGCTGCTGATGCGTCCGGGCCTTGGCGTCGGCACTGTTGTGTGCCGCCGTTGGTTGCCCTTGCGCTCAGCCGCCGTGGCAGCCTGGGTCGCCTCGTTGTGCGCCCCTGATGGGTGCTTCGGTCACGTAGCTTGCTGCGCGCTTTGTCGTTTCCTCTAAGTCACGACCGCAACGGGAGGAATGAGACACTTGACCCCTAAGGCTAGTGAAGGCGACACCTAAACCATTGACGTCTGCCCTAATACCGCCAAAGACTCCGTCCTCTTTTTGAGGAATTTCAACCGAAAATCCGGCACGAGATGACATGGGATCCTCTTGCTCAGGGGCTTGTCCCAATGGATATGGGGAGGGGCCTTCTTGGGCCTTCCCAATGTACCGAATCATCCTTGTCACAAGGGCTTTAAATGCTTGAGGTTGCATAAAAGAGCTCATCTTAGGGGTCCCATCCTCTATCGTAAGGCGCTTACCGGACCTCGTGGCTATACCACTATAGACCTTCTTGTGATCCTTGGTACCTTTACCCTTATCTTGACCGCAACTGATCCTACGGGACAAGGGAGGAGAGGGAGGAGAGGATTGAGACGTACCCTTGTGTCTTGGGGCTCAGGCGGACGAGGGGAATTGCTTCCCAAGCTTCCGTAAGATTGGGGGGGGGGGGTTTGGGGTGGTAAATTGAGTCCTTGATGCCACCGGCATCCTCCAGTCGAGCCCCAAGAAGGGAACCGGAACTGCTCCCATGTAATACAGTTGGTGAGGACCATAATATGTCCTCGGAATGATCTCAAAAAACAGAACAATCCAAAAATATATGACAATTTATGGAAGCACTTTTCCTTTACAGGAAACCAAGGGGACAGGATCAATGTTTTACCACAAAAATAAAACCTATTGCAGAGTTTGAAAATGAAAATAGTGCCCTATGCTTGTGGGTGGCGGTGGGGATTCCTTCAAGAACTCTTAGCCCCAAGACACAAGGCAAATGCACAAATGCAATTAAAAAATGTGGGTTGCTGAGTTCTCCTCAACTAGTGGCTTCCTTGTTGAGTTGAACGGCGCTTAATCGAAATCACAACCTCATCATGCAATCAAGTGGAGGTCCTATGAAGAGGCATCCACAACAATAAGAGAAGGAGATCGATGGGGAGAGGGTGCAGAAGGAAGCACACGACCCCGACACAGGTTTACCGCACAAAACCACTGGAGCTTGACAAGGGTTGAGGGGTGTAGGCCACTACCATATGACGGAAAAGACTGAATTTTTGCATGTCCTGAAATTTTGAGAATGTCAAAATGCAACACACCTCCAACGGAACAACATGATGTCTGTGGAGAGTTGAAATCTCACCAATGTCATGCATTCGCATCAGACACATGCACACATAACACTAATGTTGGGGATGTGTGAGTCTCATGGAATCATACAGCAATCTAGAGATCAACATTGGTGAAAAATGCAAAATTTTCGAAATTGCCCGAACTCCAAAATGGGCTTTGGCATGAGAACCTTTGCGTGTGTGTGTGTGTGTCGCCCACTCATTGAAACAAATCCAAAGCTTTCGCTATGATACGCCACCTCTCTACAACATTGTTCGCAGCGCCACAATGTGATGCAATGCAAGAGCAGACCTGTTAAAAGACGTGTGCTGTAGCACCAAAAATTTTGCAACTTTTATGGTGACCGACAATTGTGTGTCTGCTCCTCAAGCAGTGCATGTTTGCACAGGAGACATTGTGTCGTTCCTGGGTTGTGGTGGTGCTGGTAGTGTCGGGTTGTGCTGTGGTGGTGGCGTTGGGGTGTGGGGTGTGCAGCATAGCTGCAATATGGTGAGGTTGCAATGTCCGCGTCAGGCTGCGGCCGTGCCTGCTCCCCACGGCGTTCACCGCGCACTGGTCACTGTTTTGGCCATTGTCTACCGTTCTCTTGCTCCGCCAACGTCAATTGTGCTCGCTCTCTGCCCCCTGCCTTGCAGTCTGTGCTCCTCATGGCTAGACCAGGGGCGTTGGACTTGTGGACTCTGATGGGTCAAGGGTACAAGGGTACACATCGGTCATGGGTCAGCCCTGTGCCATACATGCTGATTGCTGGCCCGATTCGGCCCGCAACACTTGGCGTGTTCGTTGAGCCTTAGCTTTCCGAACCTAGTGGGTACAGGATCAGGTCAGGATGATCTAAGACAGAATATTCAAGGAGTGTAGCACATGGAGCGCGCTATGTCGCACGACAAGGTGGAGGCTGTTGCAGCACGGGGGTCCGAACGCTCTGCCACCAAGATGCGTGGCGACTCTGACGTTGCCCTTTACCCCCCCCCCCCCCCCCCGCCCCTCGATCTCAACCAAAGTCGGCGACTGCAAAGATTGGTTATGGCATTTGGCGTGAGCGGGGACCGTGGCTGTGGTGTGCGGCACGAGCCACACCGAAACACCGAAGCATGTTTGAGCCTATATCCCCAACTCGAGGGGCCACACCAAAGCGTGGGATTCCATATCCCCAACTTGAGGGGGCACACAACTTTGTGAATTCATGAATTGCTATCCCCGGCTGAAAACACCACAAAAAATTTGAGGGTTTTCAATTTGTCGCCGGGATTCCGGCGCTTAAAACAATTTTACCACAAAAAATCTTGATCTTACCAAAAAGAATCCCCAATTGTCACCAAGAAAAACCTAAACCATACCAAAAAACCCCCCATACATTACCAGAAAAAAACCCAAATGACCCCAAAACGTTACCAACAAACCCCCCAAACCTGACTGGGGGTTTTTTTGGTAAGAAATGGGGTGGGGGGTTTTTTGGTAAGAAAACAGGTTTTTTTTTGGTATGCACCATGAACTCATGGGGCTTGATGGTGCATGCATCAACACCTGCACCAAGCCTGAACCGGTCTACATCCCCAAAACAATCCCGCTTGCCGTGGGTTGCGGGGTGGGGGGCTTCGTGCCAACTATGGCGGAATCCTTGCACGACGCGCTACTTTTAGACTAGATTCTCCTGTGAAGAGCCACTAGGCCGCCCCCTTCCAAACATGCTCCAAATTATGCCACCCCTGCTCCCCATGATAGAGAAAGCTGCAAGCTACTTTCCCTTCATGCAAAATGGAAAAAGCCATAAACGGCAATGGTTGCCACCCCAGGCATCACAACCTCAACTACATTGGGCTCTCGGGGGGGCCTCCGGGGCCGCTTCTGTGGGGGCCGGGGGACTTCTTCATGGGGATGGCAGGCGGGAGTCCAAACTGAGAATACCGAGAGAGAGATGAAGTCAATGTGGCAGTGATGGTTGACTACCCGCACCCCATCTTGGTAATACTGGAACTCCACGTGCCCATCGTCCGGATGGCCAAGCACCTTTGCTTGTACTCGGATTCCAGTTGACTGCGTGTAGAACACCTTGTCCTCAATGCTCAAATCCATGACAACCCATAAAAGAGGTCTGAGGACACAAGGATAGAAGGGGACAAAGCATGTGTAGAAAGGGAGGGTGTGTGTGGGTGAAAAAGGTGAAATTGCGTGAAAACCCAAATATGCCATATCCCCAATGCAAAACAAGCATCAAAAACGTGTTGTAGAACAACAATGATGCCCATAGTATCACAAAATATGGGTTTCTAGTACAGCCGGACGCTCAAATAGTTGCACTGCGTTCGCTGTGCTTGGTGTGCCCCAGCAAATTTGCCACACAACCCCCATGTCCCCACATGATTTGCACGGTGTTTTGCATGCTTTGTTTAGGGCTTCTATAAGGCATATGGGTCACTAGAACTTCATGTGCTTCATGACTATGCCCAATGCAGCGCTGGCATGGTCTCACATCACGTTCAATCAGTTCTTGCGGCTGGAGTGGAACAAGGAGTCTTTGGTCAATTACCACTGCAAATATTCAGAGCAACATGAGGCAAGGAGACTAATGCGCACAAGCTGGAATGACAGCGGGGGCGTTTTCTCATGCCCAACCCTCACTACCCCTCCCCCCCCTGATGGTGAAAAATACCCTGCCTCTGCATTTCCCACACCAGTGGTGGCGACCATCCTCCAAACTTCATAGTGTTGGGAAGAACTGAATGTGCCACATATTGGCCCCCATATGGGAGGGGCCCCAATGGGCAGAAACAGGATTGGTTTGTGTGTTCGGGGAAATTGGTTCGCGCGCCTGGAAGTGCCGACTGACAGATTGTTTTTTGAAATAAATTGGCCAATGGCTTTTTAACCCTCCGTGGGTTTTCCGGAAACCAAAGCGATCTCAACAGATAAGCACGGGCAAGCACGAGCAATGCTTCAACGTGTCCTCTGGATATGGTGTCCCCAAAGTTCAACTACGTGTTTCGGCGCAAGATCACGCCCTCGTCAGGTCTAAAGGAAATAAATGTACACATGTCAAGAAAAAATAGAAAAAGTAGAGTCCCAACCACAAAACTGTCCTCTAAGACACACAAAGTTAATTCCCATCGCTGACCACAGGAGTGTGCGCGCGGAGCGCCTGTTGTGCGCGGTGCCGGAATGTTGCCTTTATGTTGGGAAGGGGCTTCAAAATAGTGAAAGTTTTGACATTAGGCAAGCAATTCAAATTCCTTTTGAATTTTCGGATGATGTTGGACCAAAGAATAGGCAACGACGAATGGTGCCGGACCCTAAACACATGTATGGACGCCCTTGGCAGGGGTGTCCTTAACGGAAAAAGAAAAAAGTGTTCCGGTTTCCCAAAAAAGCCCGCGGGCACTCCATGTGCTCAACCATGGTTGGTGGCAGTTGGCGGTTGGCGGTTGGCGGTTGGAGGCGGTTGCCGGTTGGCAATTGCCAACTGGCGGTTGGTGGCGGTAGGTGGTGGTTGGCGGCGACTGGTGGCTGGCGGTTGGTGGTTGGAGGCGGTTGGCAGTGGTTGGCAGTTAACGGTTGGTCGCCGCTGGCGGTTGGCGGCAGTTGGCGGCTGGCGGTTGGTGGCGGTTGGTGGTTGGCGGTTGGTGGCGGTTGGCAGTTGACGGGAGTTGGCGGTTGGCGGTTGGTGGTCCCTTGGGGCGGTCCTTAAGGGCTGTCCTTAGCAAAAAAAAAAATTTTCGTGCCTTGAGGACACCCCTGGCCTTTGGTGTTTTGTGTGAATGTGGCGTCTTGTTTAGTTCCACTTGGCTAAGTGATGACTCGTGCGGCCCATTTGCAACCCTCCCACCCACCACGTTGCAAACCACATCACGCTCCAATTTCAAATACTTGTCTCTATCACACCATGCCACCGATTGATGTTGGATAACGGAATTGGGATGCTTGAGATAGATCAAGGCACGAACGAGTCGCCAACAGCAAAGTCGGTAGAAGCGAAGGGAAGAACAAATACGCACATAGCGAATGAACTCCCCCTTAACCCAGGCGATGCGTATGTGCCGCGGCACATTTGCTTCCCACGGGATGTAGGAGCACGTGTGTGTTGGTTTCCACCATACCGAGGTCTGGAAAGGGTAAAGAGAGACAATATGGATGGCAAGCATGTGAATGTTCGACCGTTCAGCTCTACACTCAAACTCAAAGGGTAAATTTTGAGGATAGGTCTTGAGCAAGTGTTCATGGACCTCGGATAGGGGGCATCGGTGCAAAATGGTCGCATCATCCAAAAAGCGGAACAAAAACATGGTTGGTGGCATGGGCGTGGCGCGCTCGTAGCGCCGAAGGGTGAGTTGTGCCCATGGGGGGGCAGTGTTGGTCCCCATGGGCCAACCCGGAACCTGGTGAAAAATTCCAAGTCCGGGGTTGACGAAAATTGTTCTGATGGAACACATAATTTAAAAGTAGAATGCCCAAGTGCTCCGAAGGAGCGTCCTTGTCCAAAAAAGTAAGCGTGTCGGCGAGGGTCCCAATATCATCCGAATCTATGGGGGAGAAGAAGAAATCTAATAAGGCAAATTCCTCCTCGGTGAGCTTGGTTGACGGTCGGTGTATATTTGAATAGACATTGCGCCTACAAACAAACGTGTCTTTGACATGAGACCAAGTGACCCGTGTGTACATGGCGGAGAAATCAATGGTGGAGCAAACCCAATCTTTCTCATGATGAGTATTGAGATGGGACCGCAGCATGGCAAGGAGATCATAGGAGTCTATGATAGGTGAGGAGACATGATGCAACAAACGATCAAGTTTCAATAGGGTTAACCCAACCGCACCCAAAAGAATTGTGATGGGGGTCGTTGCCCAGCGAAACATGCCGACAAGCGGACGGGAGGCGAAGCCCCCATGTTTGGTTAAGGAAAGCGACTTGTGGGATTTAACTAGAAGACGGAATTTAGGGATGATGGGTTTAGTGAAAGAGTCCATGAAGGCGATCAATAAATCACGAAGCTTCGCGGGGTAGCGAGGGCACAACCATTGGGCAACTTCTTGTTGCCAATCAAGACCGGTTTTCACCCAAGACTCGGACGTGTTCACCGGGCCTAAATAGTTATACACCAATGCACCATTGAGAAGTTGGTTCATATTTGATTTCGCTTCAATTAAGTATGTGTGTTTGGAAACTAACACAAGAGAACCATCCTTGTCCGCTTCAATTACCAAGTTGTTCGACAAATAGTCATCAAGTTTAGGGAAGGAGATGTGTAACCCACGGAACAAACCACGTTGTTTGCAGCAATCGGAAAGCGCGAAGCGTGTGTGGTCACTTAACTTCAAAATTGCTTCATGGATAGACACATATGTGGCTCCCAGCGATTCGTGCACCTTGGAAGGTGGGTTAGTTCCTTTAGAAACAAAGAGACGGCGGTGTGGAAAGTCACACAATGATGGAAGTTTGGAAGGGGAATCATTTTCCGGCTTGGAGAAAAATGCATTCCATACAAGCACGCGTTCAAGTTCCATGCATTCGCCCGTGACATGTTTGGAAAGTGAACGGATGAAGGGATGGAGAGGGGGAAAGGGAACATTCTTACCACCGTAGCTTAACACCTTGGAAAGGTAGGGCGGTGGCGGGGCGAGGAAAGTGTTACCCATCAAAGTTGGAATTTCAAAGTTCACCTTTTCCTTTGTGACAAACAACGAATCAATCCAATGTTGGACAGTTGGACCGTTTGTTTTTTCTCCACTTCGACTTGCGCTCTTTCCTCTTTTTGTTTGTGGACCTTGTTTGTTCGGGGTGTCTCTCTTGCGCTTCTTGTCACTTGACTTTTTGTTTGATGGCGCTTTTGTGGCCTTTGGTGAAGTGCGCGGCGTGTTGTGTGAATTTTTGAGTGCGCCTTTGCGTTCTTGTTTTTTGTGAGCGTCGGCATTGGAAGAACCCCTGTTTGTCTAGTCCCCTTTTCGTTTACGAACAGGGGATCACTTCTACTGTGTGTGTACAGATTTGTTGAAAATTTATTGTGTTTTGTGAAGCAGTATGCAGGTCTTCCGCTCCCCGTTTAAGAGTGCGTCGTCTAAGGCCCCAGATCAAGGAGCTTCGGGCTCTGGGGCAGACGCATCGGCGCTGGACACCAGCCAGATGTCGCCTGAGGAGCTGCGCGCGTTCCTGCAGTCCCAGCAAGAGGCGATCGGACATCTACAAGCTCGGTTGGAGAGCCTAGCCGTCGCGGAGAGGAATACGGTGCCGGACTTGACCACAAAGGCAGTGGAGCAGATGCTGGGAGGCGACAACGTGGCCAGCTGGATGCGACAGTCCGGCGAAGCGCTGCGGGACTACGTTAGAAGCGCGAGTGCTGCCCCGGTCAGGCCATCCGACGTGATGGGCAATGCGATGGAATGTCTGAGGGGCGACAGGCTGGCCTACAGGATTTGGGTACCAAGCATTGGTCCCCACCACGCTTACACCGATGGCACAAGCTAGAAAATGCGTACACAAATAATTTTTTTTGAGTTTTAATGAGAATTCGAGTCCCAAGCTTTTTAACATCCCAGAACCCAACCGGAAGCCAAAGCCAGCTCCAAGGCCCAACGCAGCACCGAAGCCTGGCCCCAAGGGGCAGCACAAACAGGAATTCAGAAGGCTCCAAGCAATGGGGAGGCTCATCGCTATCACACAACTGGCGGCCGACGCAAAGTTTTCGGTCGGCGGTTCGAATCGCGGTCGGCTCACTGTTGGCGGCGGCGGCGGCAGCGGCGCCATATTCACCCGACCGGGGTTCGAACCGCCGACCAAAAAGACTCCGGTCAGCTGCGTTTTACTACAGTGTGTACTAGGTTTTACCAAATGCCCCTGCCAAGCCTGCTACTAAGAAGGCAAAACCACCACCCAAGAGTGCTGCCCAAAGCATTCCAGTGGAAAATGGAGAGCATGTGCAACAGTTCAAGGTGAAGTGGAGCAGGATCAAGAAGTTTTACACCGAGCCGGTCAAGGGGTAGGTCTTAGTACACTGGCACGCATCTTATGCTGATTGCGTTCGGTTTTGCTGCAATTTCTGTGCCCGCAAATGTGCATGTACGGTGGTGGTGCGGTCGCCCATGGGGGGGTGGGGGACCGTCACTTGGCAACCGTACCCCAGGAGGTGGTGGGGGACCGTCTTCCCTGGGGTGGGGAACGACAAGGGGGGGGGGGGGGTACCAAGCCGCTACTACCGCACACCGGTATCCATCACTACGGTTATCAGCCCCCACAACGTTCCCAGGTGCGGCGTAGCACTTGTAGTCGTTGTTGAGTACTGTTGTGGCTGCCTCCGGCTTAGGCAAGCACGGGTGGTATTCTTGAATGCCGCAGAGGTCGATACGGCACTGGCTGATTAAGTGGAGGACACTGGCCCAGCGCTGCAAGGTAATGGAGCCTTGTGCGCCCTGTATGTTCCAGGTGGCCAGTTTCATGTCTTGGTCTTGTGCGTTGGTCGTGTTATCTAGGCTGTCGTATCGTCGATTCGTGTTGACCACCAGGTGCTGTGCGTATTCCTCTATGTCGAGAAGAGGGACGGGGGGTCCCGGTACAAGGCGGCAGTTGCGCCGGAGCTGGTATATCCTCCGGTGTCCGGGGTTGGGGTGTACGTCCCCGCATTGGAGGACCCAGATGTTGTTGTAACGTGAACCACGAGTAGCATTCATCGTCCGCAACACGGTGGTCCCCCACGTTCTCGAAACGTTATACTCACCTAACGGATTAGCAGGGGCCATTAGGCTGCAGCTCCCACATAGTCCCCGCCGGAGCATAGCTTGCGTGTACTCCAAATTCAACCGTCAGGACAAGCAAGAGGTAGACCTCTTTTTGCAGTCCCTCCAACCATATGACATTATAATGGGGGATTACAACGATGACATATGGTCGTCAAACCCGACACGCCCGTGGCAACACGACCTAGCCAACAGCGTGTTCCTCGACCCGTTACACGCAAATAGTCAGCCGCCCGACCCCCGATAGTACTACACCCGCATACCAAGGCATGGACGACCCCGTCGCCTGGACGCCATATTAATTAGGCAACAAATACCCAACATACCCTGGATCTATTATGACACGATACAAATGCCCATATCGGACCATGCGCTGGTTCTACTTGGCATTCGTTGGAGGATAGGGGCCCCCGATCCACCCCGCAGGAAACCGCAGCCCTCGGTCTCGACGTGGTAAACCACACACTTCCAGCGCTTTACCAACTCCATATCCACCCTACCCGTGAAGGATGCTGACCCACCCTTACACACAGCACGGCGCATCCTGTCGGCTATCGCACATGCAGCACGACAACGACAATCCACACACACCAAAACGCCAGCCGCAGCACCCTAGTCGGAAACCTCAGATCCCATGGCACGATTACGCGAATACGGGGAGGCGCAAGAACACTACATGCGGAAACAAATCGGCAAACTCCGCCGGGCAGCAGTGCACAGATCCGGTTACTTCTACAAGATGGTCAACAGATGGCGCACTGGACTCATAGCGCGAGACACGCCGCAGCCCCCAAGAGGAGGAACACAACACGTCCTGAACCACTTTGCTGGCGACCGAACGTATGACGCAGACGCGTGCCAACGGCTAATACGGAAACATGTGCGACACCACACATGGAACACCTCAACCCCAACATACGAGGAATACCTGAGGTGCCTGCGGGCGCCTCTTGCATCTTTGTGGTGGCCGTGGAGCTCACGCTGGCCACGTTTTGCAATTTTTTCATGGTTTTACACCATTTTCATTGTGGTGCTCACCATTTGTTTCCCATGCCTTTCCTTCTTCACACATACAAGCACACAACAGCAAACACGAAGAAAACTGCAACTTTAGAAACAATGATGTTTGAAACTTATGACCCCGGGCCTGCTTGAAAAGGTTTCGGCACCATATACTTCATGTGGCAGTCAATGGGGGAGCCTTTGCACTGCGTGCGCACTGCGGGCTACTTTTAGACTATGTTCCCCCCAAAGAGCCCCCAAGCGCACCCCTTGGAGCGCCCTTAGAATTAGGTGACCCAAACTGCCCATCAAATTTCAGCGACAACACCATTCAAGTAAGAACGAACACGATGCACACTTGCCCACCAAGCCTCCTCAAAGCACCCTGTTGCTGCAGAGAGGAGACGAGCACACCTTTGAGCTGGAGTGTGCTTGAGGAAGAAAAAGAAGCGGAATAAATGTTCGCGTGGAAGTAAATCATGATGGCCATACTTTAGCCAGAACTCCTGGGCAGAGTGGGCATCAATACCCATATAACTGATTTGCGTCCTTAGGGACCGAGTTCCACCACAACGCTTAATCCACCACTCAACACCATCTTTTTGCGGGTCAAGAGGGTGAGCTCCGGTGCTTTTCTCATGCAAAAGAGGGCGGAAATGCTACATCACCCCTGCATTCTCGGGGGTCCCCAACAAAGGGGGACAAAATCAGAACTCAAAACCTCCGCTACGGGTCACCATGATGCCCCGAGGGGCCCCTAGTATCTCAAAGTATGGGTCTCTAGTACGGCCAGACGCCCAAATAGTTGCACTGCGCGCGCACTGCGCTTGAGGCGCCCCCAATGAAGCTGACGAGCGTGGCCTGCATTGGATTGCAACATACCACTGGGTCCAGATGTGGCACTGATCAGGGAAGCATTGTGAAAACCAGACACACAACAGAGCTGAAAGTGGTGGCCCCAGGCAAACGGTGGGCATCACTGTCAGTGATCTTCCGTGTACTTACTGGGGGATCAATGGTCCGCTCTGATAGACTGAATGTCCCTGCCATAGACATTTGCAGCCATTAGTTCGGACGAGGTGCAGTTGGTGCATCACACAGTCAGGCATGGGTGTGAAAGGCAACAAAGGAAAGCAGGGCCGGGTAGGATTGAGACATTTGCTCCAGCTGCCATCATGCAGTCCATTCCTCAAACCCGAGACCTTGGGGGCGTTTTTGCACAGCGCGCGCACAGCGCGCGCACAACGCGTGCACAGCGCCAGTTATTACGGTCTTTTGCCCGGGAACAGCCCCGAAAACCTGCCACCTCTAGAAGCATGCATTTTAAGAGCTCTTACACAAAGGCGCATCCATTGTGCCACCCTGTCCTCCTGCACGAACTCGTCCAAAGCCCCTGGCGTCAGTTCCGGGATGCTCTCCTTTTGCTTGATACTGGTACGCCGCAGCTCCATCCTCAGTCGCTCAATTTCCTGCGCCTGAGCCCTCATGGCCGGTGCCATGCTCTGTACGTCTGCTGGTGCCCCATTGTCTGTGTCCCCCATCCTGATTGGTGCTCACACGCAGTACACATCACACAAAAACAAAAACGATCGTAAGGCGGCGGCGAAGGGTACATACACGCAAGAAGGGGGAGGGTTGATGCTACAAGGATACACAATGGCAATGGTACCCTGCGGCAATCCTACACCAAAAAAACTGCCCACCGGCGGTGGAGAATGGCCTACTTTTCGCATAGCGCGTGCACAGCGCACGGTACGCCCCCCTTGGTTCCCCTGATACATGCAATTGTGCACATGGGCTCTGGCCAACATGGCCAAGTACTCGGCTTTACAAAATGCAGGCATGACCTACCACACAATCTCAGTCTGCTCCATACGGGACTTGGAACATTTCGAGAAATGAAAATCTGTATTGAAAACCAAACACATGACACCAAGGATGGTGCCCATCACATGCCATTGCACACTCAGGAAACTAGGCAAAAAAGGGCGATTTGTGTGCGATTTGGTCGAAAAAATCTCGGGGGGGGGGGGGATGTTTCTTCTTTGTTGTCCACGGTGCAACTCTCCAATGGGAAAATCGGTATGCCAAAACATCTTTGGTTCATTTGCCTCTAGCGAAGGTGGATTCATTGGAAGGTTAGATGCCTGTTTAGGGAGCATTGAGAACCAAAAAGAAGGGGTTCTCCACATTCACTGGTTGTTATGGGCCCAATATTTGAGTCAATTCTCCTCAATACACGACATCTCTTTGTTAATCAAAAAGGAAGGCGAAAAGTTAGTAAAGCAATACACCGCTTACAAAAGTTACGTTTGTCAGGAGTTATATCATGATTTATGTGGTTTTCACATGCGCAGGAAAATACTACAAGATGATTGGCCGGAATATGACTCGACATTCTCCTTCCTTTTACGCTGTCCTTTATGCTCATTGGTTACGGATACAGCATCGGATGATATGGCTATGGTGCATTTATGGAACGTTCACTATTGCAAGGAAGTCCAAACAAATTTGGAACATTGGAACCACCATATCCATCCATTGGCTAACACTGATGACCCAGAGGCTCGTCGACTTTTGGCAGGGTGTGTCCGTAAAGGTGAACCAAGTGTTCGCAAGCACCGCTTTCTCCGTGACAAGGAGCTCGTGCCCGAAGCTTCTATATTGTGCTACGGATTGGCTTGTCAATTTGGGTGGAAGGTTATGGGTCAACGTAATGCATTAGGGTCATTGCATGGGCCGCGAAACTGTAGTTGGCTCAATGGCACACATCCACTCCTAACCTCTTTGCTCCGTTGTAATAGTGATGTTCAAGTTCTCTATCGCTTGCCCATTTGTCTGGAAACCCATTCCAAATTTTGCACTACTCCAGATACATGTTTGAACGAGCTGGCAACCAGCAACACTCCAATGGAAATTGCTCTTCAAATTGGCACAAGATGGTGCCATTGCGTATTTCTCTGATCATGTTGCGAAAGGAACTCCTATTGCAACAAGGGAGATTACTAGATGGTTGCGTGGGCATGATAATTTATCCTATGACCTTCAAAAAACAAAACGCCCCAATAGCATACAGTAAATTGCAAGACGCCATACGCAACGTTTCTTGAGCGACACTTTAGCCCGGGGCACCACACGTGGAGCTGTGGATGTTGTGAACTTGATGTGCAATCGTCGTCAAGATGATGTAACCACCGCGGAGTGTGTGAAGACAGCAATAACAACCACTTTTGCCGGGAACAAAATTTTTTCATTGTTAGAACGCAAAAATGGAAAACGCCCAACAAAAATAATTGCAGATAAAGTTCTTTTCCGGGTCTCGCGCACAGGTAAAGCTGCTTCACTACAAGGTGTTCCGGATTTGGCAATGATGTACTGCTATCGTGGGAAGGACCCACGAGTACATTGGCTAAGCCCTTATGAGTTCGTGTCTCGTTGGAGACTAGTTCCTGTGTCTTTTCCTATCAACCCAAGACTGGCAGATGGTGATCCAAAGTACCATGCTGATCTCACGTCGGAAGGGCGTGCATACATTTGTACGCAAAAGCTCGAAGGCGAAGGTCATGAATTTCATCCGGGTAAACATTTCCGTATCTGTAACGCATGTGGCACTACTTCGATTCCCTTTTCAGATCTACCCGCTCTAGAAAAAGTAAGACATCTTTGGGTTATAGAGTACAACCCACGCCCCTTCGTGCCCATGTGGATAGGGTGTCCTATGGCACGCAACAATGATCCAGAGCAAACCGCCAAAGTGTGTTCCGCATATTTTCGTCTATATTGCTTGCATCAAGATTTGGCCTCGCAACATGTACCTTATGTTGATGCCCTGGGTGATCCAAAATACGCTTTCCATAGCTCTTGGAAGGCGTATGTTTCGGGGAACATCCTGACTTTGCACATGAAAACAGTCATCGAACAATTTCTCTGTGTTTCTTGTGTACGTTGCAAGGATGATATACTAGACACTGCTGAAGCAAAGAGGATACCACCTTTGAAACTAGATCACACACAATTAGACACGGCACTAAACACAAAAACGGCAAAGAAAGGTGTCAATGAGTCGAAGGACAAACAAACTTCCTCAGACTCTGTAACTGGTATAAAACTCGCCCACGAAGCATGGCGTGCCACGGATTTGTCCAACATCGAATTTGAATCAAACGGCCCCACCCCATATACTCCATATACCCCATATACTCAAACGTTCTACAATCTGCCCGCAACACTGCACGTGCAAAGCCCACCACCTCAAAGGGATTCCCTACCCAAACTAATGTAGAGCCAACTATTGACCCCATACCCTCAATATCCCTCTCTAAGGTGGATGATGCACTAGCAATTTGCATTCCACAACCGAATAAGGGTCAACAAATCTTCCTACAAATAGTTGCTAAACGTGTTAAAGAGGAAGTCACTGATGACATTAATGGAATGCATGGTAGTAGTGAGCCTCTACGTTGGATGCTTCATGGTGGCCCAGGCACAGGGAATTCCAAAGCGCTGGGTATAGTAGTTCAATTCTTTGAATTGCTTGGTTATGTCAAAGACAAGCATTTTGAGATTGGGGCTTTTCAAGGGAAGATGGCACGCTTGATTGGTGGTTCCACTCTCCACCAACTTGGTGCCATGAACCTTTTTTGGGAACGATGCCTCGAAAGAAAAATCAACTTTCCTATTTCTACGCCATTGCACTCTACGGTGGATCATTATTGACGAAATTACTATGATAAGTCCTCGCCTTCTCGCAAAGTTTGAGGAACAACTCCGCACACACACCCAAAACGCAGGTTCATACAAATGTGATGCGCATGGGACAATACGTCCTTTTGGGGGATTCAACATCATTCCTTGTCGTGATTTTTGGTGATCCCACCACCAGGGGAGGACCTCTCTCTTATGTCACTGCCACCATCCATGATTGTTGAGCCCACGAAGAAGAACCCTGATGCCCTAACATCCCATGGACTAAACCTCTTATGGGGCAACCCATCCCAAGGTATTCAAGGAATGACAGAGTTAATCGAAAACATGCGCTTTCAAGGAGACCCTCGTTTCCAAGCTGCCTTGGAAGAGTGCCGTCATGGTAAACTACGTAATGAGACATACAAATGGCTCATGCAATTCATTCTTTGTGGGCCTGATGATCCCCGCTTGACGAGCGACCATTTCTCTAGTGCAAAAATGATTGTCGCTACAAATGACCTAAAGTACGCAATCAACAAGCAACGCGCCATTCTTCACGCTTCTTCAAATAAAAACCATCTGACTGGGTGTCCCTCATTTGATCGACCTACCACAGACATCATCACCAAAACGGATGCCGACACCCGTATATGTTGGTTGCAATACCATGATCGTTGGACTGCAAACTTATATGGCATGTTACCTCTAGTACAAGGATTGCCAATTGCATTAACCGAACACATTGACCGCTCTATCCAAAAGAATCTGCTACGTGGGACGGAGGCCTTTCTTGATAGTTGGATTCTAGACCCACGCGAGAACTCCGTGCCAGAGAAAGCCGGTGTACGTATTCTACGTTATGCAACCGTCGTGCTTTTCATTATAAGTACCGGATGCGAATTGGATAGTCCCAGGCTTAACGAGACCTGGCCTTTACCCCATTGTTCCGACTTCAAAGATATGGTCCCTAGATAAGAACAAGAACAAACCCGTTTTAAGTGTTGACCGCCGTCAGTTTCCTATTGGTCCTGCATTTGGCATTACCAGCCATAGTTCGCAAGGTCAAACCTTGAATGCTGCCATAATAGACTTGATAGCAGATAACCCTATTCTGTGCTATGTTGCACTTAGTCGAGTTCGATCCTCCTCAGATTTGCTCATCTATCGTCTTTTTGCAAAGGAAATCTTCCAACGTGGTGACCCGCTTGGTCCTACATTCCTTCTAAAGAGACTCCGTGAAAAAACTTTGACCTACATCACCACAAGGCTTTTTATTTCAATGCAGGTTGCTGCAACTTGTGTGCAGTGTGGTTGCCAAGATTACCATCATGTTGGATCATCCGATCTACCTAATCCCCCACCTTTCACTTGTCATGATTGTGCACATGATGTCACAAAAATGAAGTTTTGCAACAGATGTGGACTCCCCAAGCCAATGCCAAGCTTTTCTCCTTGCCAGTGGCAAATGCCCTTTGAGAAGCGCCTTTGCAAACAATGTTGCAAACAAGTGGCAAACAAGGTCATTTGCCCTTCTTGCCAACAACCACGCATGGCATCAGAAATTAGTGCAAGGGGTACATGCAAGCGATGCACCAAAGTCATTTATTCTTCTTGCCAACAAGAACGCATGGCATCCGAATCTAGTGCAAGAGGTACATGCAACCGATGTACCAAGGTCACTTGCCCTTCTTGCCAACAAGAGCGCATGGCATCAGAAATGAGTGGAAGGGGTACATGCAACCGATGTACCAACGTCACTTGCCCTTCTTGCCAACAAGAGCGCATGGCATCAGAAATCAGTGCAAGAGGTACATGCAACTGATGTACCAACGTCACTTGCCCTTCTCGCCAACAAGAGCGCATGGCATCAGAAATCAGTGCAACGGGTTCATGCAAGCGATGCCCCAAAGTCGCTTGTTCTTCTTGCCAACAAGAACGCATGGCATCCGAAATTAGTGCAAGAGGTGCATGCAACCGATGTACCAACGTCACTTGCCCTTCTTGCCAACAGGAGCGCATGGCATCAGAAATCAGTGGAAGGGGTACATGCAACCGATGTACCAAGGTCACTTGCCCTTCTTGCCCACAAGAGTGCATGGAATCGGAAATTCGTGCAAGAGGTACATGCAACCGATGTACCAACGTCACTTGCCCTTCTTGCCAACAAGAGCGCATGGCATCAGAAATCAGTGCAAGAGGTACATGCAAGCGATGCACCAAAGTCACTTGTTCTTCTTGCCAACAAGAGCGCATGGCATCAGACATTAGTGCAAGAGGTACATGCAACCAATGTACCAACGTCACTTGCCCTTCTTGCCAACAAGAGCGCATGGTATCACAACTTACTGCAAATGGGACATGCCAGCAATGCACCAACGTCACTTGTCCGTCTTGCCGGCAAGAGCGTGTACACTCAGAATTTGGTAAACATGCAACATGCCAACGTTGTAGAACTATCTGCTGCCCATGTTGCAACCTTGAAAGAATGCCTTGTGAATTCAATGCTGGAGGTGCTGACCAAAGATGTGTGCATTGTCAAGCCGCCGGCCTACAGTACGCTTCGTGCAATAAATTAAAACCAAAAACAGCCTTTACCGCTACCCAAATAGCATTAGGCAGCAACAAAAGATGCATACATTGCTCACAAAAACAAAAGAAGCTCACCAAGCGTTCATTGCAAGATGCACTACAATGCTTCTCTTGTGGTATTCAACGGTTGGGTGCAGACTTTACAAAGAGCCAATGGAAACTTGGTACCAAAAAGCGTTGTTCTTCCTGTGTTGCTTCAAAAAGTTTCAATCAACCTGACGAACATGCGAAAGGCAAGGGGCAAAGTATGCATCCCTTGCAACATTCCTCACAAAAAGGTGTCAACGAAAAGCAAGCAACCAACATTCCACCACAAGCCATCATTAGTGATGATGAAGAATATGCATTACCCCCGAGAAAACAGAGACATGCTATTCACCAAGATGAGTCAACTAGTCATCAACCCAAACTTTTCACCAATGACAATGAAGAGCATGTATTACATACAAAGCGAGTTAAGAAGAACCATACCAAAAAACGGCCTCATGCTGATCTACAACCTAAATCTCGCCACAAGCGCAAACCACAAAGAACCCAAGACACTGCATCATCATCTGACATAACCAAAGCGCAATGCCTGCTTGATCTCCCCATTGCTTCCTATCCAGCAATGTATGAATATTTGGACAAGAACAATTTTGAAGTGGGCATGCAATTGCTTGGGGCTACAAACAAAGCTAACATCCGCAAGCAATATCTCCACCTATCAGTGAAGCTTCACCCAGACAAAGATCAAGCCCATGTTCATGCCATTGAACGATTTGCATTACTTCTTAGGACATATGAGATGTTGCAAAAAATGCCGTAATGCCGCACACCGTTAGGCACATCCAAAGAAGTAATGGTGTGCATGCTAGTAGTCAATCGCAATGTCATGCGTTACGGGGGTAAGATGTGCGTCACCTGAGGTGACCAGACTCAAGTTGGATCAATGACTTGAGCTTCGCAACCGGTGGCGCCGGTAGCAATATGGTCATTGGTTTCACTTGCCAAAGGCCGAACGGTGATTCACATTTTGCTTTTGCAAGTCTACGTTTACAACTGTTTTTACATATCCATCAACGGCATTTTGCAGCAATTACGTCTTTCCATATTCCTAGGAATATGCACCTCTGTTATGATGTAAAACTAGCAACATCGGCTAGCAAGCGGCGGGCAAATCAAAAAAGCTTGGTGGGTGGGTATATATGTGTGTGTGTGTGTGTGTGTTTGTGTATATCACTGTGGCTCACCACCTCCATCAACAACCAAGACCCGATGCTGTGGGGATTTGGGACAGAGTCTAGTCTTGTTAATCAGATTTTGGCGACCACCTCCACCATCAACCAAGATCCGGCGATGTGGGGATTTTGGATCATGTCTAGTCCTAGTAGTCGGTTTCTTGACCTCTTGAACACATTCTACATACAAGCAATACCGACGCTTTGGGGATTTTGGATCATGTCACGTCTTTCAGTCGTGTGCTTGTAATCCTCTGTACAACAACGCCGCAACCAAATACACCCACCAGCTACCTACCTGCCTGCCGCTTCCGGAGATGGGTAGGGCTACTGGCGAGGACACTCCGGGGCTTTCCAAATCAAAGCCAAATCAAAAGTCCGGCCATTCGGCCCCCGCAAGTCGGGAACGACGGCAAGGCGGGGCCTCCAGGGTACGTCGGAAAGACCGCCACTCAACCCCTTTATCCTTGGTTTTGCAAGTACGTTTTGCTTTGGCTAATTTAGCGTCATCTTACAACCCGAATTGGAATGGGACCAATGGATGCTCATAATAAAACAAGGCAAGGTTGTATGAATTTGGGCTATTTCATTGTCATACGGAGATCCCCATCAACGACTCATCACTTAAACGTGCATTGCTCAGAGTAGATTCTCTGCGAGGTGGACTTGCCGAAGGCAATAGAATTTCGACTTTTTCGGAAACCCTTTTGACGCCCCTGGGATGGGTTTGGGTGATGATTTAGTGACAATACGGGTACTTGAGCACCCATGGGGACCCACACAGTGGCCGCCAAGCCCATGTAGCCCGAGCCATGGCCCCTCCAAAAGCCCCGAAATTGCCGTTGTGTAGGTTGTTTAGTGACACCCGCAAGATTTCAAAAATTCGACTTTTTCGGAAACCCTTTTGTCGCCCCTGGGATGGATTTGGGTGATGATTTAGTGACAATACGGGTATGTGAGCACCCATGGGGACCCACATAGTGGCCGCCAAGCCCATGTAGCCCGAGCCATGGCCCCTCCAAAAGCCCCGAAATTGAGGCTGTTTAGTGACACCTGCAAGATTTCCGAAATTCGACTTTTTGGGAAACCCTTTTGTCGCCCGTGGGATGGATTTGGGTGATCATTTGGTGACAATACGGGTACTTGAGCACCCATGGGGACTCACGTAGTGGCCATTGGGCCCATCTAGCCCGAGCCATGGCCCCTCCAAAAGCCCCGAAATTGCCGTTGTGTAGGCTGTTTAATGACACCTGCAAGATTTCCGAAATTCGACTTTTTCGGAAACCCTTCTGTCGCCCCTAGGATGGGTTTGGGTGATGATTTAGTGACAATACGGGTACTTGAGCACCCATGGGGACCCACGTAGTGGCCGCCAAGCCCATATAGCCCGAGCCATGGCCCCTCCAAAAGCCCCGAAATTGCCGTTGTGTAGGCTGTTTAGTGACACCTGCCAGATTTCCGAAATTCGCCTTTTTTGGAAACCCTTCTGTCGCCCCTGGGATGGATTTGGGTGATCATTTGGTGACAATACGGGTACTTGAGCACCCATGGGGACCCACGTAGTGGCCACTGGGCCCATCTAGCCCGAGCCATGGGCCCCCCAAAAGCTTCAAAATTGCTGTTTGTGTGTGGTTCCATGGCCTTTGGTGTGTGCACAAACTTCTCAGGCAGTCTTCCACCCTCTACAGGTCAAAAATGCAAAATTTTGTAAATCAGTTTTTTTGATATTGTGACCACTTACAATGATGAAATATGCTATGTTTTAGCCCCCTTTTATGTGGTTTTCACCCTATTTGGGTGTGTGGGGGGGGGGGGGGGGGCTCCCAAGGGGTCTAGGGCGCAACGTGCTAATGCAGTTTTCCCGCCTCAGCAGCTCAAAAATGGAAATCTCCGAAACTGATTTTTTTGATATTATGACCATCCAAAATGATCAAATATCCTATGTAAAGCATGTTTTACCCCCTCTTTATGTGTTTTTCACACTATTTGGGTGTGTGTATGTGGGGGGGGGGGGGGGGGCTCCCAAGGGGTCTAGGGCACAACCTACTTGTGCAGTTTTCCCGCCTCAGCAGCTCAAGAATGGAAATTTCCGAAACTGATTTTTTTGGATATTATGACCATCCAAAATGATCAAATATCCTATGTAAAGCATGTTTGAGCCCCTCTTTTTGTGTTTTTCACACTATTTGGGTGGGGGGGGGGTCCCAAGGGGTCTAGGGCACAACCTGCTTATGCAGCTTTCCCGCCTCAGCAGCTCAAGAATGGTTGTCCCTCTCCCCTCTTCGAGGTGCCTTGCCGAAGGCAATAGAATTTCGTTTCTGTAGGTCTTCTGAAAAGAAATGATGTTGGTGACATGTGGCTTTGAATGTGACTCGGTTTGCTGAATGTAAACATCAAGTCTGTCCCCAAGCCCGCAATAGGCTTCGGCATGTGCTTATATAGCTTGGAGAGGCACCGATGCCGTGATCCCCCCCCTTTTTCCTATCATGGGATTGTCCCAACACGGCGACCACATATTCCTGCACTTTGTGTCCTTTTCGGAACCATCATTTTTGCGGGTCCAGTCCAATAGAGAATGTGGTTTGTAGCTTTATGATCACACCTGCGTTCCACGGACCTGATCACCGCATTCTCCGAACTTCCCCCTTCCACCAAGCATCCAATGGGGATCGTCCTGGTCAAGAAGGCAAGCCATCCGTGCTCAATCCCTGCTCAATCAGTACAATTAACTCAAAAATAGAATCAAAAGTGTAGGACGGGGCAATGTGGGTGGCAAGTGTTGGTGCAGCAGTAATTCCATGTGCTTTTGTGTTCTGGGGTGTATGCTGGCCTATTCTTTGTATTGTCATGTTTTGGGGATTCGGGTTGGCTTGTGTCTGCTACATGTGTTCCGCGCGGTAGCACGGCACCTACCACGGGCTTGTCCAACACAGTGACCCCGTGTTTCCGCACTTTTGCCCCCGACCAGACACTGGCCCATGTTAGGACAAAAACGGGGCGGGGACTTTGGTTTTCAATGTTTGGCAGTGCCGGACAACAGTTTTGCTTCTTAGTGGCCCTTTTCGGTCAATTATATTTTGGTGATGGCCTTGGTATTGGATTGCCCTTCATTTGCTCCTTGTGAGCACAAGCACCACATGTGCGCTCCACAGTAAGCGCGGGTAGTGTGTCTAGCGATGGTTGTCATATGTGCACGTGTGGTATTGGTTTGCCCAATTTGTGTGATGCTTGCAAGCTTGCAGGGTTGGACAGGACCTAATGGGCTTGCCGGCCCACCGCTCACGCGTGGAACTCACCAATGGAGGGGGAGGGGGAAAAGGTCTCGCACACACCGCGCACGCTCCGTGCCCATCCCGGCAAAGGGCCCCACGCCCGGGCCCACACACACCGGGGCCCAACCCCAACCCCAACCCTGCCCAAGTCACCGTCAGTCAACGCAGGTTGCAACACACGGGAGCCCGCGGGATGCCCCCACTGCAGCCGGGGCCACGCTATATATACATGCTGACCAAGCCCAATGCATGGTCGAATGGCATGGCTATACGCAGCCCCCAAGGGCCCCACGAGACATCACACTGCACGCGGGGTGTTGGGTACCCCCTTGGAGGGTCAACTGTGCACGTTGCAGGCCCGCCCGGGCCAAGGGCTCCACGCCCAACCCCCCCGGGGCGACGACGCCAGCACGCGTGGAGCCATACTCATCCGCTCGACGACACTCAAGGGGTAACCGGGGCAGACTACGCCAAGGGGCTGTAGTCGTTGGGCGACGGCGGCGAGTCACTCCAGTCGCTCCACCCCGCCTAAGTGGACAAGGGGGCCGGGGCCGGGGGCGGCGTGGGCGGGGGCGGCGGGGCCGGATGGGCCTCCACCCCACCTCCTACGTGGACGAGGGGCCCGGGCCCGCAGGTGACCGCGGCCGGGCCTCGCTCGGCCCCTCCACGGGCATCGGGGCGGCCGAGCTGCCCCCCTCTCCCGTGGAGAGGCTACGCGGGGCAGCGCGGGTGGCGCCCCGCACGTTGCTGTTGCGATAGCCGCGTTGGCGCCGTGCATGCATTGCCGCACCACCATAGCTTGGCAGAACCTGCGCAATATTGTATTGTAAGATGTGTGTAACATGTGGATCGTCACGCCAAGCCCCGCGGCCTGTCCAGGCGCCCGCAAGCACATGGCGGGCGCGGCTGGCCTCGCGGCCCCACAGGCAGGCGCAGCGGGCTCCGCACCAACAGCAGCACACACAACAGCCTCGGCGGCCAGGTTAGCAGGAACAGCGCGCCCCGCGTTGCTAGCGGCAAGCACAGTGTGGCCCGCGCCAGCAGAAGCGTACATGGCCACCCCAAGAGCGCCATCGACCGGGTTAGTAGACCCTGTGGCATCAACGGCACGTCCAGCCGGCACCGCGGCAATACCGGCAAGGGGCGGGGGGGGGGGGGGGGGCTCCACGCTGGCAGCAGCGGCGGCGGCCTCAGCAGCTATGCCAGCAAGCACCACGGCTTCGGCGGCGGGCCTTGGGGACACTGCCCGGACTACAGCCTCCACCACCGCCGCAAGGGGCGGCTGCCCCTCCACCCACGTCGCCATGTGCTGCGTTGCGGGCGGCACGATCGTTCAGGACCAGTGCCAATGAGGGTGCCTCGAGCGGTGCGCGCGTGGGGTGTGACTTCAGCCTGGTTGGCGTAGAATGGCGGTCCCATGGAATGTTGCTCAAAAGCGGTCATAGGAGCCTCAACATCACCAATGGGTGGCCAATTGTTGTGTTTGGCTTGAATTGTCAATGTCGGGTGTAAGAGTGGGCAGCAGGGCACCTTGTGCATTCGAAAATATCAGTGTGACTGTGTTTTGCCTCCTTCGCGTTCCACAGCTCACATGGCAACGAACGCTGACCTTTGGGCGCCGGGCAATACTGTCTTTTACATGAGAGGCACCACAGGGTGTGCCTGCCACTGTTGTGGGCCTCTTATCCTTCCCGGAGTGTGTTGCAATCAGCTACGAGCGCTCAGACCATACACAACTTTACTGTGATTGCGCTGTGGAGCGGCTCACTTTCCCCATTGACCGCGCGGAGTCCCCCGCTTTTGAACGTTGTCCGTCCCCACCACCTACCGCTGCCGTCGGGCCTGGAGTAGTCCCAACCGACGTCTAGGATTGTCTTGAGACTGAGAGCCTTAGCGTTGCGCCGCAGGATGACACTAAACATTTTCAAGTTGCACTTATCATTTCACAAAACCCCTTGGGCCACCGCGTCCTTGTCTGAAAAAAGTTGTGCAGTACATCGGTAAGTGACACTTCTACTGAAGCACGCGGTACGCGCGGTGCGGGCCCGCGGTGCATTGAGGCACCCTCAATGCGTGAGGCATCTCCAATGAGGGCATAGATGAGCATTGGGACTCAAATCTTCAGAAATGGATTCTCCACATTAATCATTTCGTATGATCTTGCAGAAGCGTTGTGGTGGGGTAAGATGCGCTTTTTGAATACTTGTCAATGATTGCGCGGTGCTAAGCAATTGTTGCATTTCTGAGAGTACCATCAGAAAGCAGATTTGTTTTGCGAATTTGCCGCATGGACCTCTAGTCCACTCAGTTACTGGGTGTGCCTATGCTGTACATAAATGAACATTCAACCATCCGGGTTTCTTCGGAGTACACTCAATAACACCTTGAGAGTCAGGAACTCAAAAAAAAAAAGCAGATTTAATTTGCGAATTTTGCCTTGTTTGCACCCCACCGGTGATTTGTCCAAACCGTGGCCCTAAAATGCAGACACACCAAAGGAAACAAACCAGTTTTGACCAGAATGCTAAACCCCTAGTGAATCTAGTTGTACCCAACAGAGGTTCTCAAAGACGGCTGTGTGCCTTTTTCATCCTTGGAGCTCCAGTGAAAAAAGACATGCTTGGTGGAGGATTTATTTTTTTGAAGGGCACATTTTGTGGCACAAGGGAGGAGTCCTACCGGGGGAGGGAGGGGGGGTGACAATTGGAAACAGGTGAAATTTGGAGTGGCAAAATTTGGCACAACAAAAGTGTCCCAAATGTTGCCATGGAATTTAAGAAGTTGTGCCAAATCTTGCCATTCCGTTCTAGATGATGGTTTGTCCATGATTTCCAAGAGAACTCGGTTACACATGTTGTGCTGTATGGTGCTTGGGGCGTGATCCAGCAAGCATCCAGAAGCCACCAGGACATATGAGGAAATAGCAGCAAGCAGTCAGGGCCTTCTAGGAAATAACAGCAAGTACCCAGAAGCCTGCAAGCAATAACTGCAAGCATCCAAAAGCCTCCAAGAAACAACAGCACCCAGAGCCAGCATCAACACCAGCACCCACACAACTACCAACACCAACGTTAGCAACAGCACCAACACCAGCACTAGCACCATATCATAACTCATAACTCTACAACTGGTCGACACCACCTCACGGTGCAAGCCCTCTGGTGCAGGTTTGCCACATGTATAGTTTGCTATACTGATGGACTCCGAACAGTGTGTTTGATTGCCAAAAAAAAAAACAACACCAACATTCACATCATCAGCACCTGCACCAACGACACCAACAGCAGCAATATGTGGGTGTCTGGCGGTACAGATTATTGGGGGGCCTGTCAATGGAAAAGGTTTCAAGCCAAAGATACAGAGCGAGGGAACGCTATGCTTCGGAGCTTTAGGTCTACCAGACCGAGTATGAAACACTGATGCTGATGAGCAAGGCCGGTCCCTGATGCCGAATTGTAGGGATCAGATGGTTATGGGTCAGGGTTCGTATTTTCGGGGAAGGAAACAGGGATGAAAGAAGACTGCAGTGGTGAGCCCAATTGGCGGCCTTTCAGGCAGCGAACTCAATACCAATTTCTACCCTAAGTTTAGACTTGGCGGTTTGCACAGATTTGGCTCACACACTTAACGGGAGCCATTGCACACACCCTACCCTTTGGAAAGCCTGTAGCGATTGTTGTTTTGCATCTTTATGCACCCCTCAGCACGTTTAGATCATCCCTGAGGTCTTTTTTTGCACATATCATGGAGTCGTGGTGTCCCGAAATTAGCCACAACTGCAATGCTGCTTCTACGCACACAATTGGACACTTGAGAATTCCCTCCATAACCTAGAATGTGTGATGCTCACGCATGTTTTGTCTATAATGCTTTCTCACAACGTTGAGATAGTGGAGAGCAGCGGATCTTACTCAGTTTGTGACACTATCCCAATCTGCTGCCTAGCTTGCTCCCTGTATCCTGCAGATATCTTCATGAAGAAGACACTTCTTTCAAATGGAATATTCTTTCTCATTCCTGCGTTGATATGCCAGAGCCAAGCAATCTTGCTGCATGTGGGTGAAATTCTTTATTCAAACAAAGGGGAGGATTTCCGAGGGTTTCAATTGCATGATGCGTGCACATGAAAAAAAAAAGCGCCACGAACTGAAACGGTAGCACCAATCCCCCCCCCCCCCCGACACCTCCAAAACTCCCTATTTGACTGTGGGCAGGTTTTGCCATTTTTCTGGCTGACCCTGGCCAAAAACGGTCCCGTTTTTCGAGAATGTTGTTGGAGCAATCGGCGCTGTTTGGATATTCCGAACGTGTGCAGTTTTCTCGTGCATATGAAAAAAAAAAGCGTCACAAACTGAAACAGTGGCGCCAAGTTACCCGCCCGACACTTGCGAACACCCCTGTCTGACACTGTGTCCTGGTCAAAAAACTTCCCTTACTGGGGTTTGAACCTACCCTATAACATTCGGCCAACCGGTTTCGTTCCATACATCACTTTTTTTGTCGCACACCAGCAGCAGGATGAAAATTTTTTTGAGCAAATAAGGGTTTCTAAATGACTCTGACAGCACAGCAACCAAAGGGACACTGTGTTTGGGGGGCCAGGGTCATAATCCTGGTGACTGGGAAGCATTTCGCCGAAAAATAGGCCCGCCGAATTGTTCTGCCGAATTGTTGGGATTTCTTCGCCGAATTGGGGAGGGGGGTTGAAGGCTGGCCCCAACCAGCCGTGCAAATTGAACCCGACCAGTGTAAGTTTTGCCTTCTTTCCTTCTCAACTCAGAACACAATTCCCAATGTTAACAATGTGGCTCTTTTGGTTCACTTCGTTACTTCACGCGCCTAATATCCGCATGCGCAACTGGAAGCTGTTGGTTGCTTCTCTGATGCTGTGCTACGGGCTCGACAACGGGCAATCCAACCACAGCTTGTGCTCGCCACAGTGGCATAGCCTATGCATTGCCTTAGAGCCCACGGAGCTCTTTCATCGTGACCTCCATCGCTTTTTTTTGGAAGCGCGGAAGGAAAGGGCGCTGCATGGATGGACCGGGAATCTGCCCCGCGACATCGTTGGGCGGCTACTGATGCACAAGGAGAATTACCCGGTCCTCCTCGACCGCTTCTGGACAGAGGTGGACTCAACGGAAATCCCATACACCAAAGGCATTCTTTTGCAGGCCAAGAGTGTCAAGATTGGGAGGGGCCTCAACTGTCCCCAAGCGCTCAACACGCAGCAGTCCCAGCAGTTCCTCATCGCCCTGCAGCAGCTCTTCGCCAGTCAGACGCGTGTGGTCTTGGAAGACGACCTGTATTTCCAGAATGCCTTTGGCATGCCGCACGTCAAGACGTGTTGCGACAGGCAAGCGATCTTTTACATCTTTTACCGGCATGGGCTGGTGCTGGAACGTATGCTGGAGATAGTGCCAGCGACACGCTGGCGCACTATATTGGAGATTGGAGCAGGATGGGGCGGCTTCGCCGCATTGGCTAGGCGGAAGCTTGATCCCCGCAGCAGATATATCATCCTTGACATTCCTCACTCGATCCTAATCCAGGTGAATTTCCTGCGCTCCGTTGGCTACACCGAGCTGATCGTATACAGGCCAAGCCTTGGGAGCCTCTCGTCGATCATCCGTTGCGCAAGCTTCCAGTTCCTTTTCATCCTGCCGCAGCACATCGACTTCCTCGACGCTGCGTCCATCGATCTTGTATTCAATATGGATTCATTTGTGGAGATGCCAGAGTCCACCATAAACATGTACATCCGGCAGGTGGCCCGGGCATCGACCGCTTTGTTCACGCTCAACAAGCAGTACATGAACTACGGGCAGCTTCAGGGTGCAATCAACAGGTGGCTTGTGCAGGGAGGTGGCTTCAAGCTTGAGCACCAGGCGCCACACAGAGGTATCAAGGGATTTGGCACTTGGCCATTCAGTATTGGTCTTTCTATGGGGTACCAAGAGCAATTCTTTGTGAAGGCATAGCTGTACGGAGTTCTCGTGCATGGCTGCCACGTACTTGGCAGCCGAGACCTCGAGCCTGGGTGAGATGAACAGGTCTGCGCCGCCGCAAGTGCAAAATGTGCAGCATGTACATCTCATTGGGGGACCAAGAGGAGATGTGGCTAGTAGCCCGAGTAACCCCAGATGTAGCCACCCAACAACACCATGGTGCCAAGCTGACAGTGCAGTGTTACTGCTGGGCCACTAAGTACAAGGGCTCGCTACCGTTTGTAGGTGAGTTGTATTGCCAAAATCAAGAGGTCATGCACGCTGTTTTTTTTCCTGCCCCACAACCCCTCCTCTGCGTACACTTATTTGGTGTTTATCCATGGCTCCAAAGTTGACCGCTTCTGTTCCCTAAAGCTGAGTACATGATGTTTGAATTCCCAGACAAGCTGTGAATTTCCTTAACACGCTGTGCCGCGGATACCATCCCCGCTTCAACACTCCCCTGCCCAAGTGACCTCCTTCCCGGCATGTAGCACAAGACGAAGTCACCCACATCCACTTTGATTCCCACATTTTCAGTGAGCAAACCATCAAGATTGTGAAATCGAAGCGATCCCTTTGATGTCTAAAGAACATGAAGACCACAATGGGGCAATGGAACATCTGAAATCTCCAAACCATGTCCCAGTTAGGGTAAGGCACAATGATAGTCATGGATCGCAGCCAGAGAGGAGTCAAGGTAGGAGGAGGGATGACTGCAACTATACTACCTTGAAGTCTAGTGACCCAAAGCGGCATGCACGTGTTAATCACAGAATGCAAAGCAAGTACCCCTAATTCCGAACGGTAGTACAGGACTCCAAAGTAGCATAGCTGAAATTGTCATAGTCCTATCATAGAGTCTATGAACAAGCATGTGAATACAAACTATTCATATGAGCATACCAAAACCTGAGATATCGCCTTGACTCAAATTCTCTATGCATCCACTTTGATTCTTAGTTAAAATGGATAATCCCATATCCTGATTCCCAAATCTCCCTTTAAATCACCACTTAGAATGAACTATTGCTCTGCGCACACGACTCCTGTTCTGTGCACGCATTTCATACAGAACCGTTCAACACATCTCAGGGCAAGTGACAATTTGGGTTATTGGTTACTTGGTTAAGGTTCAGCCTTGTCTTTACTGTTCGATTGCACTCCCCTCTCCAAAATATTACTTGGGTTGAAAAAGGGTAGTGGGGATAACCCATGGAATGTTTGATACGAAAATGTAATGGAAAAAGGAAAGAAAAGGCTTATTTATCCCCACAACATACATGGTAAGTAAGGTAGCTCAAGGGTACACAGAGGGAGAGGGGGCTGACTGGTGTATTTTGTAAGTCGCGTAATTTTTTTTTGCGGTAAATGCGTGTACAAAAAAAATTGTACTGTTGTGTAATCTTTTTTTTGCGGTAAATGCATGTACAGAAAAAAATCGGGTACTCGCGTTTACTGCAAAAAACGTTACACGACAATACAATTCTTTTGTACTTGCATTTACCGCAAAAAAGAATTGCACGACAATACAATTTTTTTGTACTCGCATTTACCGCAAAAAAAAAATTACACGACTTTACCACAACAAATAAAAGTTACACGAATTAACAATTTTTTTGTACTCGCGTTTACCGCAAAAAAAAATTCACAACTTTTGTGCCACTTTTGGGCCGCTTCTGATTTTGTCCCCTTGTTGGGGAACCCCCAAACCGCAGGGTTTATGTAGCCAATCCGCCCACATGTGGGCCACTTCTGATTTTGTCCCCTTGGTGGGGACCCCCAGACGACAGGGGTTATGTAGCGACTTCAGCCCACATCTGGGCCCATTCTGATTTTCTCCACCGCTCTAAAGCATCGGGGACCCCCTAGATGGCAGGGGTTATGTAGCCACTTTGGCCCACGTGTGGGCCCATTCTGATTTTCCCCACCGCTGTGAAGCCTCGGGGACCCGCCAAACGGCAGGGGTTATATAGCCACTCTGGCCCACGTGTGGGCCCATTCTGACTCTATCAACCTTCCTGCTGCTGCACCCAAAAAACCTGGCGGCACGGAAGTGCATCGGAAGCACTGGCATTGCCTCTTTTAGCCCCCTTATGTGTGTGGCCAGTGTAACAGGACCGTTTACATGTGGTATATGCATTGAGAAGGGTGTGGCTTTTGCTTGCCCACTCTCGAGTCTCCTATTCGGGGTAGTGCCCACCCTAACACGAACAAGTGGCTCTTCGAAAAGTGGTGCCAGGAGGTGGATGTTGAGGAGGTTTTGACCGCCACCCTCCCAAAGCAGTCCGCTGATGAGTTTGACGAGGAGTTGGATCTTTTTGCTATCGGGAAGAAAAAAGAGGTCCAGTCATCCGATTCAGAGCCGGACCTCTTTGCGTCTCCTGAGAAGGGGAAAAAAGCTCCTCCGATGGCCCCTCCTGCAACCGGCGGAGTGGTGCAGCAATGGAAGAAGAAGAAGAAGGGAGAGAAGGCGCCCCGTGCCGCAGGTACGGCTTCTAAGAGGGATACATGGCGCACCATCCCTAGCGAAACAAACCCGTTGGGGGTGGGAGATTGGTTGACGGACAAGGATATCTTTTGTTGGTTGGACCAAGAGCTCTGCCACATGGAAAGCGAGGAACCACGTGCGTGGACTCATGCTCTTACTTATATTAATAGATTGTCCCAGTGGATGCTGATTGTTGAACATGGCACCACAATGGACGACATGGCTTGGTGCCGTCACCCCATTTTTGTGGTCAATAGTTATGACAAAGAGGGCTTGCATTGGTCCAATTGTGCCTTCGATTGTCGTGTTCGGTTGAACCGTTTCATTATTTGGGTTTGGGAACCCTTGAACTCTGTTCATTTGATCAAGCATTTCTTAGCTGTGCTCGAAAAACATGCCTTTACATGCAAGGGCCGGGCCTTGGGATTCCAACAGCACGGTGTAAAATTGGCCTAAACGGCCAAATGTTTTATTTGATTTTTTATTTTTATTTTTATTTTTGGTAATCCTTGCATGCTTGCAAAGTTGCCCAATTGCTTTTTTCCATGTTAATCAATGAAAACGCAAAAATGAACCCCAAAGTTGACGAAGCAAGGCGACAGACGTGAACTACAAGTTCGGCGAAATCACGGAGTGATTTCGAAACGATCCCTTTCACATGTTCTAAAGAGGTATGAACATATAAGGGCAAAAAACAATGTAATATGGACAAAACATTGCATAAATGCATCATGTACACGTGTGCCCCCCCCCCAACGCATGGTGCCGGTGCACCGACGCGACTTAAGACCAAAACTGAATATGTATCAAAAGCCCCACTCATGGGCGATTGGGTGGCCTTACCTTCAGGAAATAGGCCAGCCCTGATTTTTATAAAATCATGAACATGGCCTACTTGGGCCAAAAAAACCAGCGCCGCCAACGGCGCTTGAGGTGCGCATACATGCGCTATAGCTTAGAAATGATATAGAATTAATCTAAACTACAAAACTGATTGAAAACTCTCAAAAATCGTCAGTAGTCGGTATTTTCTGGATCGCCGCGCGCGATCGCACGAGGCGCCGTCGACAATCCAAAATCAGTTTTATAGTATAAAACATGGTGAAAACCCCATCGGCGTAAAACTACAGAAATTCTTGATCAACTGGTACCAACACTGTCCAAAACAGTGCTGGGACTGTCGATTTCAGTGTGTACACAGAAATTAGTAGTATACACAGAAAATAGAGAAAAACAGGGGAAATTTAGGTTGCCCGAAAACAGACGGCTGGTCTTGTGGTTTGCAGAGCCTGCGCATCGCAAACCAGGTGGTGGGTCACCGGGGTTCTTTTTCGAGTGTTTGCCTCACCCAAATGCCTTCGGGCTTTGTGGACTATGTGTTGTCCGTTGTTAATGCCGATCGTGCTGTGCGGGTCATTCAAGCGCCCAGCGATGATTTCAAAGGGGACGTGGAAGAGCTTCCTAGCCCTCCTACATCAACCCCCAGCACCCAATTTGAGGGTGCACTTTCTGAGACTCAGGACAGTGTTCAGGCCACTCTCACCCCTCTCAAAGGCGAGGATGCCTCCTCTGAGCGAAAGATTGAAGGCCCAGAGCCCAAGGTGCAATCTTCCATGGCCACTCGTGCCACAGAGGAGGACACCCATCCAAAGGTCAGCACATAGGGGGTTAACATAAGGAGGGAAGAGACGACCCTTCACCGAGAGGCTTGGGCTCCCGCATGCGCCATGACCTAGTGGGGGTCATTGCCTTGCGCCCGGAGCCCCACCGTTCACTCAAGACCTCGTTCAGCGAGGGTCTAGGTTGATAAGGGGCGTCAACCAGGGGGCACCGGGCTAGTTTACCAAAGTAGAACCTGTGTGACAAGACAAACTACCAAAACAAAGGCTCAAAAGCAAATACACTCAGCTGACCTTCCCACAAGACTCAGTTGAAATAGCCCACAAAAAAAGAAAATCCAAAACAAAATTGGGCCCTTAGGGCATGAGGTAACGGAGAGTTTTGTCTTCCCACCACCCTCTCGCTTCAACTATCTACTAAGCCCAAACCGCTTAGCCAAACCGCCAACTGGGCAAAACATGGCGAATGCATGGTAGACATAGGCGTGTGATGTTAGTTTGGCTCGGGGTCGCGAGGGAGGGCTGGTCATGAACCATTTTCTTCTGTGGAAAGTAGAAAAATTACCGATACCGCACTACACCTAACTAAACATAACGGCAAGATGTATGTCTATGGGTTTTATAGGTACAAGAATGACAAAAGTCTTTGAGCATCGTTTTGTATACCGTCATTCATTACCTGGACACAGCCCTGGATCCTCTTCTCGATCCCTGTCATGGTTCTCACCTGTGCCACATCCCTTTTACCCTCACCCAGTGTCAGCAGACAGCCCTGTACTTTTTCTGCACGTTCAAGAACCGTTTCTGTCGCCCTGTCCTGGCTCTGAACCCTTGCAATACCTATTTGAAACCCCCAACTCAACCTGAGGGGACAGGCCTGAAACTTCACTTCTGCCCCCCCCCCCCCCCATATGGCCCCTCAGGTTACCCATGGTCCTTTTCCGCTGTTGCAGTGTCATGCATGCAGTGCATCCCAAAAAATGCCAATTGCTGTATCAATACGTATCCCAATCTTCAAATGTGTGTATCATGTGTGTACCCCAAGAAAAACAAGTGCGTTTCCCGTTCCAGCAGTGACAGACTTGACACCCTGCCACATCACCTCTCACCAGCTTTCACTGCCAGAGGACCAGCCCTGGTTCCATCTTCTGGCCCGTCCTTAGCACCGACCCCCTGCCACATCTGCCTCACCATTATTCAGTGCCAAAGGACAGCAATGGAACCTGTTCTCTTAGCCCCGTCATTGCCCCAACCCCCTGCCACATCCCACTTACCCGCGCTCAGCAGCTGGGGGCACCCCTGGACATTGCCTGCCCCTTCAAGAACCGTTTCCCCGTCCCTGGCCCGGGCCCTGACCCTCAGCCCGACCCCACTTAACCTCACTCTCTGCCGGAGTACAGCCCTGGAAGCGCACTTCCCCCCTGTACCCCCCTGCCGTACCCCTGGAGCCGCTCAATCCTCACTCGCTCCTGCAGTGTCAGTCCAGCCCCGCTGCCTGATGGCAGCTCCAGGACTTTCCTGAGGCCCTCGCCCCCCCAGGACACAACCCACTTAGTACCTGCTGCCGTATCTCCTCTCACTGTTGTTAGTGCTGGGGGGGGGGGGGGAGGCAGACCTGGATCATGTTCACCCTCACCCCTGCTTTTCTGGCCTGCCTTTGCACCAGCCGAATGCCACATTGTTGACCCTCACTCTGCCCCAAGGGACAGCTGTGGGGCCCTTGATCTAATCACATGCCAACCCCCACTTACTCTCACTTAGCGCCACAGGACAGCCCTGGATTTTTTTTTTGGCACATCGCCACAGTTTAGCGTCCTGCTAAGACATTCACAATTAGGCAGATGTTGTGGTTGATGGGGGGTGGATGTCATACGTGACATAGGGACCAAATGGGATGATAGAATGGACTCGGCGCGCGCCAGTCTTTTCCTCGATGTCTTGGCCCCAAGATGGTGCAAACGGTTAAGGGGTATATTGCCACAGAGTTGCTTTGCTGATTTTGCGTGTTTGCCTCGTTCTTTGGCGCATGAAGGCGGGGTTCCAGGGGGGATGGAGGACGAGCCATCAACAGGCGGCGGTGGGTTAGAAGTATGGTGTGATATGTCTGGTGTACCCTGAGACGTGCTATTTTGTCCAAAAGAATGAGAATCCTGAGACAAGGGCCAACAGCTGTCAACTGGTCATTGGTTGACTATCAACTGTCGGCAGTTGGCAGTTCACCATCGGCGGTCGGCAGGAAAAGGGCCAGCGTTGAGCCAGCGCATAGCTCCCTTCAACTTCTGCAACGACCCCGTATTTGAGGGACGCTATCGTGGGGCATGTGAACCTTGAGGGTGCTGACCACGCGGTGCGCACGGTGCAGCGCGCGGTGCGACATCAGCCCGGTTCGCATACGAATTGCGCTAACACTAAATGTTGCTGAAAAGTGGGCAGTGGGCACTGTAACCGTTTGTTGCTCCTATTCCTGTGTATGGGTAGAGCCCGCTCGGAAGAACATTATTTGGGGAAACTAGGCATGATGGATGCATGCATATGCACAAAAATTCCCCATGGATGTATTGACTCTCTTGGTCTCCGCAGCTCACATGTCAGTCAATTCAGAAGCCAATTCTGCACCCAGCGATTGTGATGGCACCGCACCTCTTCCCGCTGCAGCGCTGTGCGCATCAGTGCCAGCCCTAGCAGCCTCTTCGCCGACACCCTTTTTGGGCCCCTCAGTAGCCCCCGCGCCTATGGACCTGCAGCCCCCCTTGAAAGTGATGGTGAGTAATCACCTCGAAGAGGGTTGTTAGATCAAGCGCAGGTGCGTACGCCATATACCCCCCTTTTTTGGGGTCATTCGCGTACAATACCCCAAGGTATGGTACCGGATGTCCAACCCCTTGTAAAATCATCATTTTAGGAGAGAAAATGATCCCCCAATGAATTTTTCGTTTTTGACCCCTTTACCCCCCCGTACCCGGGTACCCCTTTTTGGGGGGTTGGGGGGGGGTGGGGGGGTGTCGGGGGGGGGGTCAAAACTTCTTTGCGTATTCTGGGTGCTGTGTGTGGATTTGGACCCAGGTCCCGGGCAACTTTTTTCTTGTACATGGACCCCCTAACCCATGGCGGGGGTCCCGGGTCCGAACTCCAGGTACCCCCGGTCGCCCCCCCCTATGGGCCCTTGCTAGTGAGGACTTAGCCGTTTTCACGCTGGATAAGGCTGTTTAGTGACACCTGGAAGATTTCCAAAAATTCGACTTTTTCGGAAACCCCGCTGTCGCCCCTGGGATGGGTTTGGGTGATGATTTAGTGACAATACAGGTACTTGAGCACCCATGGGGACCCACGTAGTGGCCGCCAAGCCCATATAGCCCTAGCCATGGCCCCTCCAAAAGCCCCGAAATTGCCGTTGTGTAGGCTGGTTAGTGACACCTGCAAGATTTCCGAAATTCGCCTTTTCCGAAACCCTTCTGTTGCCCCTGGGATGGGTTTGGGTGATGATTTAGTGACAATACGGGTACTTGAGCACCCAGGGAGACCCACGTTGTGGCCGCTGGGCCTATGTAGCCCGTGCCACGGGCCCCCCAAAAGCTTCAAAATTGCTGTTTGTAGGTGGTTCAATGGCATTTGGTGCTGTGTGTGGATTTGGACCCAGGTCCCGGGCAACTTTTTTCTTGTACATGGACCCCCTAACCCATGGCGGGGGTCCCGGGTCCGAACTCCAGGTACCCCCGGTCGCCCCCCCCTATGGGCCCTTGCTAGTGAGGACTTAGCCGTTTTCACGCTGGATAAGGCTGTTTAGTGACACCTGGAAGATTTCCAAAAATTCGACTTTTTCGGAAACCCTGCTGTCGCCCCTGGGATGGGTTTGGGTGATGATTTAGTGACAATACAGGTACTTGAGCACCCATGGGGACCCACGTAGTGGCCGCCAAGCCCATATAGCCCTAGCCATGGCCCTTCCAAAAGCCCCGAAATTGCCGTTGTGTAGGCTGGTTAGTGACACCTGCAAGATTTCCGAAATTCGCCTTTTCCGAAACCCTTTTGTCGCCCCTGGGATGGATTTGGGTGATGATTTAGTGACAATACGGGTACTTGAGCACCCAGGGAGACCCACGTTGTGGCCGCTGGGCCTATGTAGCCCGTGCCACGGGCCCCCCAAAAGCTTCAAAATTGCTGTTTGTAGGTGGTTCAATGGCATTTGGTGTGAGCACAAACCGCCTAAGCAGTTTTCAACCCTTTACAAGTCAAAAATGGAAAATTTTGCAAAACATTTTTTTGATATTGTGACCACTTACAATGATGAAATATGCTATGTTTTAGCCCCCTTTTATGTGTTTTTCACCCTATTTGGGGGGGGGGGGGGGCTCCCAAGGGGTCTAGGGCGCAACGTGCTAATGCAGTTTTCCCGCCTCAACAGCTCAAAAATGGAAATTTCTGAAACTGATTTTTTTGATACTTTGACCATCCAAAATGATCAAATATCCCATGTGAAGCATGTTTTAGCCCCTTTTTATGTGTTTTTCACCCTATTGCACTGCAGCAGCCAATACCAACAGACAGGCACGACACCACAAATGGCTGGACCTCGGAAAAACTCCCATCGGTACGAAAGTGGCGTATGAACACCCCACCAGGCCTGAATGGCTCTGGCGGATAATTATAGGCCTGAAGACCCAGGGCGACACAGCGGTCGCCCTGGCGAAACTGATGGCGTGAAAAAACAAAGGCGGAGCAAGTGGGTGGCGGCGGGCAACAAAAACAACAATGGGTAGCTCAGGCTACAATGGAGAAAGGGAAAAAACCCTTCACCTGAGCGTGAAGGAACAACAGAGGTGGGCGTGCAAGCTATAATAACCTATAAGCTGTTGCACTGCAGCAGCCAATACCAACAGACAGGCACGACACCACAAATGGCTGGACCTCGGAAAAACTCCCATCGGTACGAAAGTGGCGTATGAACACCCCCCGCACACATAAGCCAATGTTAAATAAGACTGTAACCAACCCCCAGGCACCCAGAGGTTCACAAACCCGGCCTGCCCACAGGCGCCAGGCACTCAGACGCACCACCAGGGGCGCGCCCTGGGCTGCAGAAACGGGTGAAAAAAGGCAGCCAACGGGGGAAATTGCATGTGAAAAACTTCCTTAACAATCTGCGGGCTGCCCAAGCGGGCAGCGCGCGATGGCGCGTCGGCAATGTTCTCCGGTCCCTCGACGTAAAATACAGCGGCATCAGGGCTGAAGGAGTACAGGGCCCTGAAAAAGGAATTCAGGTGGTAGGCCAGGGAGAACCCGCCCGTGGCGGAACCGGGCCGAAGCTGACCATGACACATGGCGCTGTGGTCAGTCACCACCGCAATCCGAGCGCCTCGCGGCAGGCGTCCCCGAAGCCACTCCACGATCTTGAGCCCCCCGATGGGCTCAGCCCACGCTGAGTGTCGCAGGTGACCATGCCAACCTCCCATGACCTCAAAGATGCGACCATCCGTAAAGCGGACATACGCCCCATACCCCGTGCCGCTGGCGTCCACGATGGCCACCGCCGCGTAGTCGTCGTCCACCAGAGATGGCAAGGGCGGGCAGTGCGGTACAACGGGCTGGTTGGCGGCCAAAACAGTGTACAGCGGGGTCAAGACGTCGAGGACACGGGGCGTGACGGGGAGCTGCATATCCCAGCTACCGACCTGCTGGGCCACACGGGAGAACAAGCGGAGTACGTCCCAATGCTCCCTCAGCGAGACGTTGAGGGTGTTCGCCATCCACGAGCACAGCCCCACAAAGGAGGCCAGCTGACGTCGCGTCACCACGACGCGGGGGTCGTCGCAAGCATCCCGCATCCGAGCAAAGGCGGCCATCAGCTTGGCGACCTTGCGCGGCTGATTCCGTACCCGGCTGCCCACATACTCCTCCCCCAAGAAGGCGGCCGGCCCGGAGCCGAGCTGTGCGCCCAGGCGCAGAATATCCTCCGGATCGGAGGGCACGGGCACCTTGCGGCCCGCGACTTCGATGTCGTTCAGATCGGCGGAACACCGCTGTGCGCGCGTCAGGTAAAGCCGCACGGCCTCCACGAAACGGTCCGGCTCGTTGGAGCAGATGATGACGTTGTCGACCATGGAGGTAACGAACACCCCATCCATCCGTATGATGGGCTCCATGAGCGCCCATGTGGTCGTGTTGGCGACCCCGCAAGACTGCGTGGCACCCATGGGGAGTCGCTCCAGACAAAACAGCTCACGTTCCGCATTGTCCCACCGGATAGGCATGGCGGAGCGCACGACATGGTAGCTGCCCACGCCCAGCAGGGGAAACTGGTCGAACCAGGCGAAGTGGTCGAGCTCCAGCCGGTATGTGTAACCCGAAATGCAACGGCGGCGCTCGACGCGGGAGGGATAGGACAGCGGGGGAACCAGCGACTGCTGGAAGAAGGGATTGTAAAGAGTCTCAAAGACGGGGCGCCAGCGCCGCTTGGCAGGCTGGGGCACGGCGAACCCACGCACGCCGGAGCGAATCTCCTGACCCCCCAGGGGCCGTATTTTACCCACCTCCAGGAATCGGGTCCACTGCTCGTGGGTGAACTCGGAGACGGGTACTTGCGACGCGGTGAGGAGAGGGCGATCAGCAATCCCATAGCACCCGGCGCTCTGAAGCAGACTGACAGCCCCGTCAAAGGCTGCCCTGAGGTCATCAGACTCGATGGAGGCGCGCACTGCCGGCAAGTTGACGGTGGACACGGCATGGGCGTGGAGGGTCCAGTCCTTGAACGCATCCTGGGTCCCATCATAGTCATCCTGCAGTCCTAACTCAGATGACGGCGGCGCCTGTCGCGGGAACAGAGACGGTGGGGCCCGCACACGACGTCCACGCTCCCCGTTGAACCCCGACCAGCGCCCCATCTTCATCGGTGCGGCAACATCCCCGCCCATCGGGGTGACCGCCCGCGAGAGTTTGGTCGCCCTGGAGGCGGCCGCGCCCGCCGCTTCAGTGCTCTCATGCCCCCAGCCGAGGTAGCGGAGGAGGGTATCCCGGCGCTTGTGACCGGACAGCAACTGGAGCTCGGCGTCAGTGGCCCCGGCCCTAGCGTTGCAGACCAAGGCCCCACGGCGTATGCTGCGGCAGCTGTGATCGGGGAACCTGCCCAAGGCCACCGACAGCTCACGCTGGGCAGTCTGGGAGAAGGCGTGATAGGGGGCGTCGCCCGGGTCCCGCTGCGGGGAAGTGCGCCGCGCCGCTTGCCGCCGCTCGTGGAAGAACGCCTTCAGCTGCTTGGCCACGGGGGCAGGCATAGTACTGTGAATGGTGTACGGCCCCCAAAAGAATGCACCTTTGCCCTCGGTGAACAGGGCCTCGACCGCGACGTTGCCATGTGCACCCGCGGCGTCCGCGATGCGCACGTTCTCCGGGTCGAGGCGGCGTGTGTCGCCGACGCGCGCTGCCAGGTGCCAAGCGAGTTGCAGTAGGTACCAGGCATCGCTCCCCCGGAGCTGGGACTCAAGCACATCAAAGTCGGCGTAGCTCAGAGGGGCTGACTTCTGCGGGCGCAGTGCGGTGACCCGTGCCTTGCGTGTGGCATGGGACGCCGCCCCGCGGAAATAGGGGTCCGTCCGAATGTCGATGACGGCCCCGTTGTAGGACGGAACGTAGTACTGGAGGTCACGCAGGGCGGACGCCACCGTGGACAGCGAGGACGAAATGGTGCTCCAGGCCCAGTGGCGCTTCCTGGCCTCCCTTAGAACCATCTCGACCACCGCCTTCGGTAGGGGCGTGTTGTTGAATTCGTCCGGCAGATGGCGGATACGGTGAATCCACCGTAGGTGGGACTGGCGTGTCTTCGGTGACATGCCGGACCACACGAGGGGATGCACATGGCGTGGACACTCCAGCGCCTTGCCCAGCGGGTGCCACCGCTTGGCATCTAGGACCCTCCAGGTGCCCGCGGGGGCGCTGTCCATGGATGCGAGCGTAGCGCGCGCCGGATCGTCGAGCTGGTTGTGCAGGGCATCGACCTCGGATGGATCCGCGGCCTCGTCGCCGTAGTCGCTCCCCACGTCGTCGTCGTCCTCATACCCACAGCTCGACGCGAACTCCGGGAGAGCCTGAACGCGGCCGAGGGTAAAGTAGGTGAAGTCAGGGTCCGGGAGTTGAAGGTAGGCCGGATCCTGAGACTCAAATTGACAGCACTTGTCGCACCAGCGCGCGAGGACCTCGGCCTCGCCCAGGGCCGACCGAGCAGGGGCCCGCAGAAGCCGCGCCACACACTGGACCCGATGGGCCCCACGGCGCGCCATGGAGAGGCGGATATGCGACCCCCGCGGCACGTCACGGAGCGCACGCTCCACTTCATTGTGACGCATGGCTGGCGCGCCTTCCCGCGGGGCGAAAAGCACCGTGTCGGCGGACGGTCCCGTAGGGCATGTGTCCCCCGTAGAAACAGCGTCCCACTGCGGCTCCCCCTCGGGATCGAGGACGCGGAGAACGGCGTGCCGCTGGGCCAAAGACGCATGGACCCAGCAGGTGTGTACCCCCGCGATTTCCAAGGCTGGTAGGCGGCAACCCCGGCGCATGGTAGTAGCGCACCCACAGCGTCGATCCGTTCCCTTAGTGGTCTCGAGAATGGCGGGGTGATGCCAGTGGCAGAAACCCCCGCACACGTGATTGGGTGACCGGGGGTTCGAGCAGTCCCGGCATGTCCCGCGGGGCGCGACCCGAGCCGACCCGGGCCCAGGGGCGCCATCCCGGGGCGCGGCGGACAGCGTCGTACCCAGCGATGACGGTTCCGTCGCCGACGTCGGGGAGGTAGAGGCCCGCGCGTGAGTCGCTGCGGGCGGGGTCACCTCCCTGTGGGTGACTGGGTCAGGGGAGGGGACAACCGTTCCTTGCCGAGTCCGCGTCACCTGCGACTGCTCCGCAGCGGACAGTGCAGGGGGAGGGCGACCAGGCCCCACCTCGGGCAGAGAAACCAGCCCAGGCGGGCACGTCGCTTCCGCAGAAGGCACCGGCACGGAGGGGACGGACGGATCGGGTACAGGGGACAGCTCCCGCGTAGTCGGGGCACAAGACGGCAACACGGACCAACGGAAACTCGGGCGATCCGCCGGCTCCACTCTTGCCCGCGAAAGCCCCAGATAGAAGTTGTGGGCCTCACGAATGTGGGCCCTAGTCAGGGTCCCTGGCTCGGTGAGCGCGTAGATGGTCTGGAGGGCGTTATTCACGGCCTCGACCCCACACTCCGTCTCCTGCTGGCGTCGACAAGACGCGTACACAGCCTCGGGCTGAACGGGCAGGCCGCAGTGGCGACGGAGAAAGGAGGCGAAGACTCCAGCCCAGCGCAACGTGGCTTCGCCGTAGGCGGCCCCCCGAGCATCAAACCGCGCGCCCGTCGCGCCCGCCCCGTGCCAACTGTCCCGCACCACAATGGCCCCGCCCGCGTAGGCGAAGGCCACGAAGTGCTGCTCCGGTGCGATGTGCGCCACCGTAGCGACCTTGCTGGTAAGCGTGCCCGGGTCCCACCCGATGCCAGCGGGCAGGGTACAGCGTCCCTCCCACCAGGTGAGGGCCCTGCAGGGCAGATAACTCCATCCTGTAGCCGGTGGGTCACGAAAGACGGCGTCCAGGATTGGGGCATCCACGGCGGTGTCGGTTAAGTACGTGTGCCGTTGAAAGGCACGGTAGGCCATGTGCAGCTTATCCTCCTGCGCGGCGGCTCGGGCCCTTACCGAGGCCACAATCTGGGTTGCACAGTCACGGAAAAGGCGGAGTAGAGGGCGGTCGGAGCGACAACCGCCTCGGGACGCCCAGAAAACCGAATCGGCGGTGGCCGAAGTGAGCCGGGCAAGGCTGACGGTCGCCTGCTCCCCCCCACCGGGATCGCAGTGATGGTAGAACTCGCGGACGAGGGCAACAGTCGCCCCGCTCAGGCCGGCGGACGCGGCCCTGGAGAGGAACCACGACAGGGGCACGGGCGTCTGCACAACGAACTCCTCGGTCAAACTCGCCGGGTCGAAAGTGGCTGCCGCGGCTCGCTGAGCGTCGGCGTCGTGCGCCGAGCGCCGCGCGCGCGTGCGATGGGCCACAGGTGGAGCCTCCTCAGGTACGTCGAGGGAATAGCGCACCGGGCCGAGCCCCAAGGCCCCCTCAGGTCCGTCTGCAGGGGGCGACAGGGGAATCGCAGCGGACGTCGGGGCCCCACCGCGCACGACGTCGTCAAAGCCGATCATGGAGGCAAAGTCGGGACACGCGGCGGCGAGGAGCGCCGTGAGATGCTGAGTCAAGGGGCGGCACTCCGTCAACAGCGCCCGCCACGCGTGAAGGGAGACGTAGCGCGGGGGCGTCAACTGGGCCTGTGGTAAGGGCCTGGTGCCGTACGCGGCCCAGGCGCCCACAAAAAAGACATGGAGGCCGCACTCGGCGGACCCCCGGAACTGCTTGGCGTGCGCCACAATCACCGGCCGTGCGAGGCCGAGATCGCGCGTGAAATGGGAGGTGATGTCCCTGGCGGTGGCCGGATGCCGGGCGGAGTCGTAGACGACGGTGGTCAGGCGCCCAGCAACCCGGCGGACAACCGCCGTAGTCCAATGATACCGAACGTGCACTGGCATAATAGCACACGAGTGCCTCTCCAAAATCGAGAGGAGCCGCGCGACCAGGTCACGTGCCAGGTCCCGGCGGATCGACGGACGCTCCTCCGTCCGTACCCGGTAGAACAAAGCGGCGGGCACGTAGTTGGGGAAGGCGGGGGCCATCCGCAAATCCAAATCCATGTCACTCAACTCGGCATCGAGGGACCCGCCCCGTAGGTCGCCAGGGCGGAGCCTGCCGCACCCGGCCGAAGCTGGCCCCCTGTTTTGATTCACGTCCTCTGGAGAGCCAAGAGGACCGCTCAAAAACCCATCTGGGTCGAGGGATCGGTGGGCGCGCCATCGTCGGTCACGCCACGGGGCACAAGGGCGGTAGCGTCGTCCGCACTGCCACCAGCAGGACCCCCGCGAGGCTGGCGGCGCCGGGCCGGGAACTCAGGCGCTTGCCCAGGCTGTTGGTCCCGACGGGCCTTCCCGCCCCGATCGGTGGGCCCAGGTGGGCCACCGGGCTTGGGTTGCGGCACAGCTGCGGGTTTAGAGGCAAGCTGGACGGCCTTACGGAGTCCATCGATCTCCGCACGTTGCTGCTTCACCTGGGCCTGCAGATTGGCAACAGCGTCACTAGCGGGGCCCATATCCACTGCATAGCGCCCCCTAGGGTCCGGCCCTTCAACGAAGAAATATGGCTCGCCACCCTGGACCGGCGGACGGACGGAGACCCGAAAGGACGCCCCCAAAGACACCGCGCGCTTGTAGGCCATGGGAAGCCGCATGCCGCCGCCGCCGCTGATGCGCCCCTCTGCACTGTCTGGAACATGGTCCAGAATATCCTGGTTCAACCGGACGAATTCCTCACAGACGGGCGGCAAGAGGGGAAAGGGACACGCAAGGATCTTCGGCAGGTTCCGAGCCTTGAACTGGGGATGTCGATCCTTGTGGTCCTCCTCCATCATTTCGGTAACTACGACGTTGTGGGCCCGAATGCGTGACGGCAGGTCCCTGTAGCGGAGCAGAATCGCGGCGTAGACCTGTGGGCTATCGGCCCAGACCAGGTGGGAGTAAAGGAGGACGTCCTCGATGACCAACTCACCCTTCTCGGCCCACCATATGATCTGGGTCTTCGCCTCGTCGGCCGAGTAAGTATTGATGATCCCCCCCCGCCTGGGGTGCCCCGTGGGATAACGCGTATTGCCGTAGAGGTGCTCGAAGACCTCCATGTAAGCCTTCTTGTGCGCCGTGTCGAGATCCGCCTCCCTCTCGAGGCGTCGTCGCTCATCGGCCGTGCGCTGGCGTTCCTCCTCACGGCGCTCGCTCTCCAACTCGAACTGCCTTTCGAGGGCCCGTGCCAGCTCCAAAGTGGACCGGCCCGAAGCGGGGTTGTCCAGGCCGGCCTCTCTGAGATCGTACTGCCGCGCCAGCGTCTCGATGCGCTTGTTCTTGAACTCCTCGCTCCCGGGCCCGGCACGGATGGCTGCAGCGGCCGCGTCAACCGCGGGGTCCTGCCCCAACGTGGACCAGTCATTGAGCACGCCACCACGCAGCCGCAGGACCAAGTGCAGCGTGGACTCCCTCTGAACGTTGTAGTCGGCGAGAGTACGGCGGGCCTCCAACTGTTTGCCCGCATACAGCAACCTCTGCGAACCAGGGGGAACGCGCACCTTGGCCTGGACCCGCAGCATCACGGTCGCCACTGAGTCGGCGGACCTGACATCCAGGGTCACCGTCGTCCCAGACAAAGTCGTCACGAAGATCTGCATACGGGCCCCAGGCGAACGCGTACTGAGAGAGTCCTGCTCGGAGTCCGCAGGCCCCCAGTGGTCCGTACCATCCGCCATATTGGGCCTGTCCACCAGCGTACTGCAGCCAGGCCCCCAGTGGTCCGTACCCTCCGTTATATTGGACCGGCCCATCAAAGTACTGCAGCCAGGCCCCCAGTGGTCCGTACCCTCCGTTATATTGGACCGGCCCATCGAAGTACTGCAGCCAGGCCCCCAGTGGCCCGTACCTTCCGTGATATTGGACCTGCCCACCGAAGTACAGCAGCCAGACCCCCAGAGGCCCGTACTCTCCACTGAAGTAACGCAGCAGGTCGTGGAGGACACACGCGGCACACAGCACCACAGCCGGCAGCCCTCGACAGCCAAAAGGCCAGAGGGCCGCCCAGCTCTGGCCCCAGGAGCCGATGCGCTGCACCCCCTGTCACTGTAGTCGGACAACGTGCACGCAGCGGTCGTCAGGACCAACAATTTCTGGTCCACCCGGTACCGCGGCGTGGTCAGCATCATGGGCTGGATGGTCTGCAGCATGTGGTAGATGGTCTGCAGCACTCTCTGCATCAGGACCCAGGTGTCGTCCGCCATACTGTGCAGTACCCAGACAGCCTGCTGGCTCAGTGTCAGGCCGAAAGCCGGCGGCGCCAAAGACTGGAGTCCGTGCCGCGAGGCCCCGCAGTTGCTGGCCCCCCCATCGGTGGTCGAGACCGGGGCCAGCGTGTTGTTGCTGTCGATGTACACCAGGCCCAGTAGTGGGCAGCGGAGCGCCGCGCGTATGGCGAAGGGGTCGACGTCACGGAGCTCCATCCGGTCCTGCGGGGCAATCGTGCTCCGGAACATCAAAACAAAAACAACAATGGGTAGCTCAGGCTACAATGGAGAAAGGGAAAAAACCCTTCACCTGAGCGTGAAGGAACAACAGAGGTGGGCGTGCAAGCTATAATAACCTATAAGCTGTTTGGGTGTTGGGGGTGGGGGGGGGGGGTCCCAAGGGGTCTAGGGCGCAACCTGCTTATGCAGTTTTCCCGCCTCAACGGCTCAAAAATGGAAATTTCTGAAACTGATTTTTTTGATACTTTGACCATCCAAAATGATCAAATATCCCATGTGAAGCATGTTTTAGCCCCCTTTTATGTGTTTTTCACACTATTTGGGTGTTGGGGGTGGGGTGGCTCCCAAGGGGTCTAGGGCGCAACCTGCTTATGCAGTTTTCCCGCCTCAACGGCTCAAAAATGGAAATTTCTGAAACTGATTTTTTTGATACTTTGACCATCCAAAATGATCAAATATCCCATGTGAAGCATGTTTTAGCCCCCTTTTATGTGTTTTTCACACTATTTGGGTGTTGGGGGTGGGGTGGCTCCCAAGGGGTCTAGGGCGCAACCTGCTTATGCAGTTTTCCCGCCTCAACAGCTCAAAAATGGAAATTTCTGAAACTGATTTTTTTGCTACTTTGACCATCCAAAATGATCAAATATCCCATGTGAAGCATGTTTTAGCCCCTTTTTATGTGTTTTTCACACTATTTGGGTGTTGGGGGTGGGGTGGCTCCCAAGGGGTCTAGGGCACAACCTACTTATGCAGTTTTCCCGCCTCAACAGCTCAAAAATGGAAATTTCTGAAACTGATTTTTTTGCTACTTTGACCATCCAAAATGATCAAATATCCCATGTGAAGCATGTTTTAGCCCCTTTTTATGTGTTTTTCACACTATTTGGGTGTTGGGGGTGGGGTGGCTCCCAAGGGGTCTAGGGCACAACCTACTTATGCAGTTTTCCCGCCTCAACAGCTCAAAAATGGAAATTTCTGAAACTGATTTTTTTGATACTTTGACCATCCAAAATGATCAAATATCCCATGTGAAGCATGTTTTAGCCCCCTTTTATGCGTTTTTCACACTATTTGGGTGTTGGGGGTGGGGTGGCTCCCAAGGGGTCTAGGGCACAACTTGCTTATGCAGTTTTCCCACCTCAGCAGCTCAAGAATGGTTGTCCCTCTCCCCTCTTCGAGGTGCCCTGCCGAAGGCAATAGAATTTCTATTGACATTATTACGATTTGTGTCCTTCGGTGCAATACAAGATTGTCACAAAGCAAACACACATGGTGAATTTCTTTGGCAATTTTTATGTGCTTTGCTTTGTCATTTGTAATTTGGGGACTGCAATCCCACGATCCCTTTCCTTCCCATGCGCTACCCCCGTACAGTGATTCCCCCTCCCTTTGCACCCTAAAAAAGGGTATTGGTTGCACTAAAGTGTTCCATCCTCTGACGCGCGCGGTGCGCGCGCGGTGCAATTTCAGCACTCTCCTTGGCCTTGGCCCAGCAATCCACATCCAAATCCAATCCGGGATGCCTCTGGAATGAGGGGTTTGCAACAAAGGCTGAGTAAATTTGTCGGTTGGCACTTCCAGGCGCGCGAACCAATTTCCCAAATGGGCCGCACGACTCATCACTGAGCCAAGTGGAACTAAACAAGACGCCACATTCACACACAACACCAAGGGCGTCCATACATGTGTTTAGGGTCCGGCACCATTCGTCTTTGCCTATTCTTTGGTCCAACATCATCCGAAAATTCAAAAGGAATTTGAATTGCTTGCCTAATGTCAAAATTTTCACTATTTTAAAGCCCCTTCCCAACATAAAGGCATTATTCCGGCGCCGCGCACAACAGGCACTCCGCGCACACGCTCTTGTGGTCAGCGATGGGAATTAACTTCGTGTGTCTTTGAGGACAGTTTTGTGGTTGGGTCTCTACTTTTTCTATTTTTTCTTGACATGTGTGCATTCATTTCCTTTAGACCTGATGAGGGCGTGATCTTGCGCCGAAACACGTAGTTGAACTTTGGGGACACCATATCCAGAGGACACATTGAAGCATTGCTCGTGCTTGCCCGTGCTTATCTTCTGAGATCGCTTTGGTTTCCGGAAAACCCACGGAGGGTTAAAAAGCCATTGGCCAATTTATTTCAAAAATGTCGTCATTACCGCCATTTCATTGAACCTCATCGTGTCCTACGGGAAGAGATCTCATGGCAACGAAATCTCACAAAAACCCGCGCTGGAATTTGAATGGTGTCCCCGGGGAGCTCAAACGAATTGTCCTCGATCACTTATGGGCTCATCGGAACATGCTTATCAAAGAGAACGCAAGCAAAAAACTCAAATGGCGCCTCACGAATGATTTCAAGGCGAAAACTTCATTCTAAAGAGATGGCCAAGCCAAGGTTCGTGTGATTCTTGCGGAAGAAAAACAACGCCAGCTATTTCAAGAGGATTTGGAACAAAAGATCCATTTCTTGTCAAAGGATTCACAACTCGCCAACTCGAAGGTTGAGGAAACATTGACCAAAATGCGTAATGAGATTGATTCACATTTTGAAGCTCTTCAATCGGAGTTCAACACGCTTTTGAGTGATCCTCAAGTCATTATTATGGATGATGATGCCGAACACGAAGAATATCATTCGCAAACTATGGATTCTCAAAGAGACTGCGCCTACAATTGCATTGCTCTCGCAAAACATACTACATCTCGTGAATTTTCTCAAGCCTACACGTCTTGGGTTGAATTTCAAGAGAAAAAGCAAGTGCTCCGTGTGACCCGGGTGAATGATGAGAAGACTCGTGAGCAGATTTCCAAGGTGGTGGATGCAACTTACGCTACGGCGGACTTGGAGAAGTATGCAAATCAACCCGAACTCAAACGAGTGAATGATCAAGTCGAGCTCTTGACGAAGGCGGTGAGCAAGTTGCTCGTGGATGCCTCAAAGAAACCCAAAAGTTCTCCAAAGCAATCACGGGCAAAAAACTCTCGAAGGAACAAGCGATCACAGAGGACAAAGCACCAAGACAACTCAACAATTCACCTCTGGCAGCCAAACGAAGTCAGAGTGTTGTTGGCGACACCATCGCCGTCAAGAGTCTCAAAAGCAGTAATCGCCAATAGCGCCTCAGGCCTTAGAAAAGCGCTCTCCAAAAGGACCCCGCCGGGCCTATGGGACACAACCCCACACTGACTCACACCGGCGATCAAACAACGTGAAGCAGCACAAATGCAGATCTCCGCTCCAAAATTCTAACACCTGGCAGAAGTATACAACATGACTCTCCAACCTGAATCCAGTATAACCCCAAGCCCCACTCTCACCGACGAACACAGTGAGGAGGCGGGCGTGGGGGCGGGTGGTGGGAACACAATAAATTTTCAACAAATCTGTACACACACAGTAGAAGTGATCCCTTGTTCGTAAACGAAAAGGGGACTAGACAAACAGGGGATCACAGAGGACAAAGCACCAAGACAACTCAACAATTCACCTCTGGTACCCCTCATCCTTGATCCCAACCAGTCGCCCTACCATCTCACCACACTGAAACCGGTAATCTTCACAAATCCACAACGGGGACAGTGCCAGGCGCCCGCAGCCAACCAGCCACGGCGCCGGCGCCAGTCTCCGCGTGTAATGCCTGCGCACGACGGTCCCATTCCTCTAGCCCCCACCCACAGGTGACATCGCATGGGCCAGAAAACAATGCACGGTCTCTACGCATCGATACACAACTTCCTGGAATCCATGAAAAACGGCAAAGCCAGTACGGCGGTTGCCCACAACGCGTGGAACATGAAGCACCCTCGCCGAACCAACACCTGTTTCCCTTGGACCCATATATAGGGCAGACGCTGGCCCCCAGTCTTCGTGTTCGACGACAGACTCAGGAACAACCTACTACCCCCAACCCGCACGATCCAACGATGGCGGCACAAATGATCCCCGCCCGCGCCTTTAACATTCACATCACCAGACGGGGTCTTCTCCTGCTCCGCAACTCCACGCAGACGGTTCGCCAGGTCCTGTGCTGCCAGCTTCAGAACTCCCGGAGCATCATCCTTCGAGCAAGGCCGCAAGAAGACGAGCCTTGCAGCCAGACCCAACCAGATCCGCCTCACCGGCCACCACGCAAGGCGCTTCTCCAACACAGCTCTGTGGTGTTGTCGCGCACGGTCCCGCCTGCGCTGCAGCGCCGCCGCCGACCGGCGGTGACAAAATCCTCCGCGCCGGTGGCGGCGGCGCTTCCCTCGTCCAAGCATGGCACAAGCGTTGAACACCGCGAACGTGCAAACCATGTGATTTTGACGAAATCAAACAAGTACGCCTCACAGGACCAACCCACCCACCCGCAGCACCTCTTGGGGGTGCGCCAGCAACACCCGCCAGAGTTGAAAAGCACGGCTACACGCCCGCTGCATACTAGATTGGTAATTAGAATCCAACCTACTCGGCGGGTCAGCCGGCTGCAACGCGCCAGGCACCAACCTGACCTCCACAACCAACCACGTCTGCAGTAGTCGCAAAACCAATGCCCTCAGCAACTTCTGCTGCCTGGACAACCACGTAGAGGCCCGCAAGGACAAAAACTGGCAAGCGGACACCTTTGAATCTGTGACCAACACCACATAACTCCAACCCAGCCGAACTGCCAGCCTCACCAACCACACCAACACCCAAAGCTCTGCGCTTTGCTGCGTGTGACGTGCCGGGGGTATAACTTGGGAACGTACACCCGACAACCGCGGTACGAATGCCCCCCCCCCATACCTAATGGCGTCCAAAGCAGCGTCCCCGAACATCACACAATGGCGAAAGGCCCACGAATCGGGCGTGGCAGATAGCGCACGAAATACAGCAAGTCGTGCCGGTATTGGCGGCTCCCATGTTTCCATACACCGTACGATGGCAGTGCACAGTCCTTTCAAAACCTTCAGTGGCGTAGGCCGTTCAAACCCACCCGGGCGGTCACAACAATAGCTCCCAGCGAGCAGCGGACCCCCCCCCAAACGGGGCCTAAAGTGCCAATGGATGAAGCCCAATGCTTTAGAGAGCAACCGGGAAGAAGGTCTCGACCGCGTGGCCAACCGCAGCCAAATATTGAACATCTGGAGAAAAGCCCGTGGATGTGAACGGATCGTGCGCACTCCTAAATTTATGTACTTTCCTAGGAAAAATATTTCCGTAACCGGGGCCAGTGTACTCTTTCCCGACACAATAAACCCCGCCTCCTCCAAAGCCCGAACCACGCGCGCAGTGACAACACGCAACCGCACTGGATCCGGCCCCAGGATAAAAAAATCATCAAGGTAGTGGAAAAGGATGTACCCCTCCGGGACCAGGGGACGCACTATCCTCCCCAACGCCGTCTGACAGAACAGCGGGGAGTGCTTCCACCCAAACGGCATCCGCGACATACAAAAAACCCTCTCCAGCCCCTCCCAACGCATCCGGAACCGAAAGGCCCTCTCGTGCCGTCTAGGCAATTTAAAACTCCAAAACGCATTTTTGAGATCCACGTGTGTACAAAACAACGGCCTATCGGCCGGCCATTCCGCCAACCTCTGGGAGATTTGTTCCCAACCATCCAGTGAAAAAGACAACGGCTTATGCAAGCTCTCATTAAATTCAACTAAATCAAGAATTAAGGGACACCTTCTCCGTGGACTTCGGGATCACAAACGACCAGCAAGTCGCCCCCATGGGGCAGCCTTCATCCATGATGGAAACAACTCCCTCACGCAGCAACCACTTAACCATGCGAAGCACCAAAGCCTCCCTAGTAGAAGAGCGACTTTCTCTCTCCAAATGAAAATCCGACACCGATGCTTCGAAATCAGGGGGCGCCAATTCACACCACAGCTCGTCGGAAATTGTGTAGTTACCCACCGCCCCCAAACCCCTCTCCACCAATTGTGGGTCAACTTTTCCCACCTGCGGCACCGGGGATGTAGAAAGGTGCAAAAGAGCCTGCCAGGTCAGCTGTAAATTCCGACAAAGCGCTAAAAATTATATCCGGCGCGGACCGTAAACGAAAATCCTCACACGTAAGGAACAAACGCAGCACAAACAAATGGAGCCGTCGCATGAGCAACAAGACCCCGCAAGACAAAGCCCGGTGAAGCCAGGGCAAGAAAGAAAAGAACGCCTGCAAAAAGTGGACAAATAACGGAACTGGTTCCGAACGCACATACAAAAGGTCTGCCCTGGTCAGAGGGCGGGGCCCACCATCCGCCAACGTGATCACCCGCAGCGATCCCTGCGCCGAACTCAGCACTGGGTCACCAACCGACGTGTCACAGGCAGATGGGGTTTCGCGAGTCACCCCCGCGGGGGGCGAATTTCCAGGCGACCCCCCCCCCCCCACCCCTGCCGGTCTCCGTTCCTCCGCCCTTATCCTTACACTCCGGCGGGGAACGGACAGCCACTTTGCTGGCAGGCCCGACTGGAGGCCCATCAGGATGCCGCCTCTTGGAGGCAGGTCGTCGGGCTTTTGCACTACCCAGGCCCACCTGCGCGCTCGTCGCATGACGCCGCTGGACAGATAAGGGACCGCCCAGACCAACGACTCGCCGCTTGGGCCTCGGTTTCTCAGCGCCGTCGACCTCTGCTGCGCCGCCTCTCGGTGCCTTGCCGGCTCCTTTCGATCGCAGCTTCCTCCTGCCGCCCCCGTCACCCTGAGGTTTGGATCCCGGCGTGAATTGTTGAGGGCGTTCCCCTGGACCAGTGGACGGACTGGGTCCTTTGGTGATGTTACGGGCACTTGCTGTGGAGACATCTGAGCCCGAAGACTCCGAGGGGACGGACGAAGAATCCGAATCAGACCCCACGTCGTCCACTTCCTTCCGACTCATCGCCACATCCATATCAGGAAGAGATACCACAGGGCCCGCAGGCACCGGGGCTGAGACCTCCATCGTCGCCTTCGTGGACTTCCGCTCAGGGCTTGCATACATGGGGTCACCCCACAGGGCGGCCAACAGCACAGCCAAACGCTCATCAGAAGACTGGCCACCAACAGGCCATGGAAGCACCAAAGCCCCAACCACCGCAGGGTCAGAGTAGCCCAAAGCGTACTCCAACGCTGTGGCCAGCCTCTTCCACCGCCTCCACCAGACGAAGTAAGCCACATTTGGGGAGCGGTGGAAGGCGGCCGCAGCGCCCCCCCGCCGCAGGGAATGCCATCGGTGGCCACTATATGGGGAATCACGGAGGAGGTCTGCGAAGATCCTCTCCACTGCCTCAACCCCTCCCCTAACCAACGGTTGACCTTCAGGGATGCAGCTGGCCTCGGCGTAGCATCCGAGGAATCGGACCCACGACCGTCCCCACTCATAAAGCGGCCGTCGTACTTCCCTGTGGCCACCAACTTTGGTAGTGACGAACAGGACCACGGAATCACTCTCCAAGCCCGCTGGCGTGATGGACACCGCTTCAGAGACTCGCAAGAAGAGGAGCCAACTGAGGCTCGCCAATGCTGCCACTGCCTGCTCAACCGGCGAAATTGCTCTGGCCCACAGGAGACAGAGACCCTCCGGTCCCAGGTATGGTTGCCCCGGTGTCGGTTTTCCAGACTTCGAAATCCTCCAGTGGATGGCCTGGACACAACCCGGGAGTAGTCTAACATCCTCTGCCGCTCGAACCGCGGCCACATACCCCCTGAGGGTGGATCTGGCCTGTCCCATGGAGACCCTTGACGCCAAGAATTCAGACAGCGTGTCAGTAAGCGGCGTCCGCAAAGCTCTGGCACCCTCAAATTTTGCCACCGCGGACAGAGCGGATCGGTATCTCGATTGCGTCTTGGGGGCCCATCCACGAACGCCCACGGCCGCCACCCGAAACGATCCAACAGCCGCCATCGCCATTGCCCACCCCGCCGCCGCCGCGCTGAAGGTCGCTCTGGGTGGGGGTTGGACGCGTGGACTTGGAATCCTCACACCAACCCCACCCCGCCTTGCCGCAGTGGGGGCAGTCCCGTCAGGACCAGTGGGGACATTGGAAATGCCAATGCCTCAATTGGTCCGGTGGGACGCCCTCTTTAGCGCATCTCTGGCAGTCACCAGACGGGCGGGCTGATATTGGTACCCACCTTCCTTTCCTCGACATCCAATGAAGGACGCCTTGCCGCATGGCGAAGTCGATGCCTTTATACTTAAAGGTCGGTCCCCCGTTTTTGACCGCATCTGGCCAGCTCATCGCATCCAGCGGGTTGGACGGGTCCGCCCGACTGTTGGAGTCCGACGTGAACCTCTGGGCGTACGCCTCCAGGCCCAGGCGGCATGCCTTGGCGCTGCCTGTCACGAGTTACAGCGCAATGCCCTGAGGCTGCCAAGAGAGCTGTTTGGTGCTCTCAAATTTTTTTTTGTGTTTCTGGTGGTGGTGACAGCGGTGGCTGCCGGCACAGCAGCCGATTGGTCACGCGACATGACGTTTGTGAACTGCAGCAATTCTCGTGCCCGTGTGCTGTGGATCGGGGGGCAGTGGATGCGGTGTTGGGCGAGGATGGGGGGAGCGGGAGGATGGGTAAGGGCAAGGCAACAAGTGCCAAGCCCATGGGGGGGAAAACAATTTAAACTAAAGTTTATAAAGTAAACATGATTTTAAATTGGGCAAGGGGGTGGGAGGAGGGCACCTTGTGCGCGCTCGCCTGGTGTTTGTTTGTTTTGTAGTGTGCCGTCGCCCTCCCACCCTTCCTATACAGCCACGGCGGGCGCTAAAGTGCGTGCGTGCGTGCGTGCAGAATATGGGTATGATACACAGGCGGGGCGTAGAGGCATAGAGCAACTCGCCGGCGCTCAGCACAACAGGCACCCGTCGTGGTTCACACCACAACTGCCCGCTTACCACAGGCACAGCTACTGAAGCGGGTGCTGCATCTGCAGCGGGCCACAACTATATGTATGTGCTATAATTGTCTATTGGGGCCTTGGTCGTCCCTCACCATGCACCACCCGCACCACCCACCGCTGTTTTTGATGGTGGTGACGGCGGTGGCTGCCGGCACAACAACTGACTGGTCACGCGACATGACGTTTGTGAAGTGCAGCAATTCTCGTGCCCGTGTGCTGTGGATCAGGGGGCAGAGGATGCGGTGTTGGGCGAGGATGGGGGGAGCGTGGGGGGGCTGTGCAAGGGCAAGGCAGCAAGTGCCAAGCCCATGGAGGGAAAAACAATTTAAACCTCGTGATTTGGCCTGGGGAGTTGCACTGAGTGTTTGACATCGTGATAGAGGGGGGGTGAGTTGCGACCCTGTGCCGCTAACTTATCTGCCCTTTCATTCCCTGGTATGTCCACGTGAATAGGAACCTTTAACCACCTGTGTTATTTGGCAGTTCCATGACGGTGATCCACAGGTCCACATCGGTGACAGGCCCTTGGGTAGTGACCCACCCATTAGCCCTCCACTGGTGTGCTCCCCCTTGCATTCCTCCATGTACATAGGTTGAATTTGTACACACCACAACCTTTACCCGGACAAACTGATATTGAGAGACCTCCTCCCACCCATCCAGTGAGTGGCAGCCCTATCCCCCAATCCACCCCACCAAGGCGACATATTCTGCTGAACCATCCGTATAAACCAGAAGGAAGCCTTCCATTTCCTTTTTACGAATTACATCAAGTGCTTCAGAAGCAAGCTCCTGTTTATGAGTGATTTTCTCTTTGCCTCTCTCTGTTCTTCCGCTGAAGACTGATCTAGCTGATAGGAGATAATATGGGGAACGAGTGACCCTTGATTGAGAAGATGAGATAAGGCCGAGTGGAACTGTAGAAAAACCGACGAGAAACGACTTAATGGTTCCTAGGAAGCTACCACTTGTACTGTCCTCAGCCAAATTGCTAAAAACATGTCAAAGGTTGGGATGCCTCCCGTCAACAAGTTACGGAGCGTCCAGTGTGTTGCCCTGGCTGCCCACAACATTATGTCCGGATCAGTACGTTGCCCATGCCTACCCACTGGCAGAAGCTCAAAGGAGAGCTTCAGTGGTAGCGGGAGCGAATCACATTGCTTAAAACCTGGGTGTTGCCCACAGTTCTGCTGATGGCTAGAGCCTACTTCCCCTCACAGATCACTGTACGGTCTCTAATAATTTTATAACACTGCTCTCCACTTGGATTTGGAAGAATGCAGGTGCTGGGGAGAACAGCCCAGTGTGCCGGGCTTGTTCTTCGTCGACCAAAAACAGCTGTTGGCACGCACTGAGCATGGTTCTCCCGCGGAGGGGCAATTGGCAATTGGCACAGAAAAAACCATCGATGACCAAAATCACCACATACTCCTGAATTAGAGCAATAGAGGCCGGCGTTGCAGTAGCCCAGTTGCATCTATTTCAGCAAATACACATTGATTGCTTCAGGATAACCCCAATGAGGTAACTCGGCCTAGGCATTACATGTTGGTTGTGGCCCAATTTGCTCAGTTGGAGGAGACCGGAAGATGCAGTGGCCGTGGTTCTATCTATGTTGTCCGTGAGCTTACCGCATAGGCTAGGCCCTGACGGATGTGTGGTGTGATCTACCCTTACCCTACCCCCCTACCACTGAAATGTCCAAACAGGTCGTTGTTTAACGTGGATAGGTGGACAAGTTGACTGCCCATTGGATGTAGCCAGGTCTGGACAAAGCCCCTGCAGGATTAACCTTGTTCAACAAAGCGCCCAGCAAGGCCCTATGGCACAAGTCCCCGTGCCTGTTGGCGCCAAACCTGGATGACCCATTGGGGCACATAACCGATTCAAACGTTCCGCACTGGTGTGTGCTCAGTGGAGAAGATCCTCCATTTGGCTGTGATTGGCCAGTTTTGCTGCAGCCCCTTCGGGGTGCACCACGCTTTTTTTGTCTCGCTCATTCGTGGCCCCCTGACACAGCACAGCAATGCCGGTCAGGGTGTGTGCCACAGAGGCTAGTTACTGTTTTGGGAGGAAACCTCCACCCAATTGTTTAACCAACCAATGGGTCACCCCTTTCCCATGCAACTGGCTCTGCCAATTTAAGGCACGATGCTCAAATGCCTCATCCCTGGCCCTGCCACAAATTCACAGGCTAACGGTGTAATTGGCTCCAGCTTGCCAGCCCACTGTCGGCCGTCACCCCCATCATGATTTCATTTAGGGGCGTGTGCAACCTGGAAATCCTGCTTCCCCTGATCCTAGCAGCCCTCCACCCCCCGCATGGAGGCTTGGAAAGGTCAGGTGGGACTTGGGGTGGGTTTTGTGCATCGATGTCTCCTTTGTTCTACTGGTCAGCTCTTTGTTCATTGACCTGCGCTGCTGAAGTCCCTTGAGATTCTTCTCGGGCTCCTCATGTGAACCAATCGCAATGGGTGTTCTTGGTTTTGTTCCACAAGCACTTTTCCATGGTCTGCTGCTGACGTGTTGTGCTACAAGTCTGCATGATAAGTCAAGATATTTACTCCGACCCAGTAAAGCAGGAACAGAGCGACTACAGCGCACCCTGCAGTGCACACCAAACCATGAGGTACACATGTTGTTTGGCAGTCAAATCTATCCTCCATACAAGGATATGCGAACAAATATTGTCCAACTCCATGACAACACAGCTACCGGAAGGTTTGTGCGTGGTCGAGGCTGGCAGCTCCAGGTAATAAATGCGACTACTGTGGGGATTCTAAGAACTTCCGCAGATTCTAATTTTGACTGGCTGCAGGCCCCTATTACCGATTTTCTACTTTATGATTTGGCAACTGGTCACCACCGTGGGGTGCCCCTCCAATTTCCAACACATGATTGTCATTTCAGCGTGAGCACCCAGACGGTTTTTTCTGTCTCAATAACTCGCAGAGCAGCAGTGCGGGACTGTCCACCATTTCTGCGATCAGGAGACTATGCAATCCTGGAAAGTATTGTGCAGTACGACCTTGACGGGAACCCCATTTGGAGAATGGACATGGAGGAGGCATTATGCTACAAGCCTTTGGTGCGGCAGGGGGAAAGGATCCTGTCCTCGCGCCGACATGCGAAAATCAAGAAGTATCTCTATATTTATTTCCATGGGAATGCAGTTCGGTATTTGCCAGACGAGGATGCCATCTTGGTGTCCCTGTACACACAAAGCACCATCTACAAAGTGCATCGAGGGTCCAAAAAATTGATCTGGGCTCTTGGAGAGCATGGCAATATGCCATGCATGAACCAGAAGGGCAAACTCCTGCCCAGCCCCTTCTACTACCAACACCACCTTTTCCCTCTGGGTGGGGGTAGGTATGCCACCTTCGACAATGGTGACGAAGGAAGCAGCCTCAGCTCCGTGAAGGTCATTCACATTGATGAAACACGCTGGACGGCAAGGGTTGTTGAAGAGTACTTTGGTCCCAAGCGTGAGCGAGGTGGAGGGGTCATCATTGGACCTGGGGCCTCCCTGCTTGGGGGTGCGTTTGAAGCACCACCAGAGCAAGCTTTGCTGCTGTGGTCCACTGCCACAGGACAGGTGGTGCTGCAATGTAATATTTCTGGCTCCTTCATCTATGGTGCACAGCTTGTCTTTCCAGACCTGGGCCTTGGGTACAACGGGTCGCACGTATTATTCCACATGGGCTACTACTCCATTGATCCTGTAGCAGCAGTCCTGTCCACCTGCAGCAGCCAAAGAGAGTGTCACAAAGTGGATATTCAGTTGCCCCCCTTCCTCCAGGTTGGCCACTACCAACCTGCAACTGGGCTGCAGGGGACTGAGGTGTGTATCAAGAGTGAAGATGGATATGCTCCCTGCAAGGTTTTCTAACCGTTGCATTTTGTCTTGCCACAGCCAAGGCATCAGAGCAAGATGGTAACAGGATCAGCTTTTGTAGTGTTTTTTGTGTACCTGGCTCCCCTCCATCCAGACACGTGTTTGTCTGTCTTTCTGTCCGTCAATCAATCCACTCAGCCCAGGGCCCGCCTCCCTATCTCTCCTTGCTCTTTTTTTTTTGTCCTTTCTTGGTTGGTTGTTTGTATGGAGCCGTGCTACCACGAAGGGGGCTGCTTGTGTGTCGCCCCCCGCCACCCGGGGGGATCCCCCAGCCCACGGCAATGGGTGAAAACCAATGGTGGCTGAAAGGAAATTGTTTGATATTCGCGCCAAGGGGGGAACGTTAGCGCGCCGCGCCAGGCATCTTTTGTGACCCGTGCCCCACCGGTGGACTGTTGCCGTTGATATGTTGGGCAACATTGTATGGATTTGCTCCTTGACCCCCGGGACATCAGCAGATGTTTTGATTTGGGATGGGTATGGACTTCTTGTACCCGAGGTGATTTCTTTGATTTCGAAGTTGGGGGCCATGGTGGTGCTTATAAAGGCCGGATTCATGTCATTGTACTATTCATTGGAAGAAAGAATGGCACTTTGACAGCCCGCCAACAATGTTACAATGACGTGCACGGGTGGTATAGGGCACGCATTGGGCAGCTGTTTGCTCGGTTGTGGCACGCAAGATGAGGTAGAGGATGAGGCAGAAGGGTGTGTGTTGTGTTGCCAGAAGCGCTCCACCATCGCAGTTTATGATGAGTGTAAGGAGCACTATTGTACTGAATGTATTGACACCCACACTTGTGGGACCAATGTTGTTTGTTAAGTACACCATGTCATGCTCGGCAGCCCTTGCCCGGCTGCCGCCCCCGCTGCCCGCAACGCAGCACATGGCGACGTGGGTGGAGGGGCAGCCGCCCCTGACGGCGGTGGCGGAGGTTGTAGTCCAGGCAGTGTCCCTAAGGCCCATCGCCGAAGCCGTGGTGCTTGCTGGCCTGGCTGCTGAGGCCGCCGCTGCTGCTGCCGGCGTGGATCCCCCCCCCCCTGCCGTTATTGCCGCGGTGCCGGCTGCACGTGCCGCTGATGCCGCAGGGTCTACTAACCCGGTCGCTGGCGCCTTTGGGGTCGCCGTGTACGCTTCTGCTGGCGCGGGCCACGCTGTGCTTGCCGCTGGCGTCGCGGGGCGCGCTGTTCCTGCTGACCTGGCCGCCGAGGCTGTTGTGTGTGCTGCTGTTGGTGCGGAGCCCGCTGCACCTGCCCGTGGGGCCGCGAGGCTAGCCGCGCCCGCCATGTGCTTGCGGGCGCCTGGACAGGCCGCGGGGCTTGGCGTGACGATCCACATGTTACACACATATTACATTACAATATTGCGCAGGTTCTGCCAAGCTATGGTGGTGCGGCAATGCATGCACGGCGCCAACGCGGCTATCGCAACAGCAACGTGCGGGGCGCCACCCGCGCTGCCCCGCGTAGCCTTCCGTGGGAGAGGGGGGCAGCTCGGCCGCCTCGATGCCTGTGGAGGGGCCGAGCGAGGCCTGGCCGCGGTCACCTGCGGGCCCAGCCCCCTCGTCCACGTAGGAGGTGGGGTGGAGGCCCATCCGGCCCCGCCGCCCCCGCCCACGCCGCCCCCGGCCCCGGCCCCCTCGTCCACGTAGGCGGGGTAAAGCGATTGGAGTGACTCGCCGCCGTCGCCCAACGACTACAGCCCTTGGCGTAGTCTGCCCCGGTTACCCCTTGAGTGTCGTCGAGCGGATGAGTATGGCTCCACGCGTGCTGGCGTCGTCGCCCCGGGAGGGGTTGGGCGTGGAGCCCTTGGCCCGGGCGGGCCTGCAACGTGCACGGTTGACCCTCCAAGGGGGTACCCAACACCCCGCGTGCAGTGTGATGTCTCGTGGGGCCCTGGGGGGCTGCGTATAGCCTTGCCGTTGGACCATGCGTTCGGCTTGGTTAGCATGTATATATAGCGTGGCCCCGGCTGCAGTGGGGGCATCCTGCGGGCTCCCGTGTGCTGCAACCTGCGTGGACTGATGGTGACTTGGGCAGGGTTGGGGATGGGGTTGGGCCCCGGTGTGTGTGGGCGTGGGCACGGAGCGTGTGCGGTGTGTGCGAGACCTTTTCCCCCTCCCCCTCCATTGGTGAGTTCCACGCGCGAGCGGTGGGCCGGCTAGCCCATCAGGTGCATCTGGGCTGCTATGTGCCTTGGGTGAGCTTGTGCTAGGGCGTGTATCGCAAGCAGATTCCTGTAAGTTTGGGTACCGGGACCAACGGAGAAATTATCTTTTTATTGCCGAGAAGTAGGCATGCATTTTTTATATCATTCAAATGAGTGCTTCAATAGTTTTCATCCCGACTAGTTCCAACTACTGCGTCTTTCGTATTTCTGGATGTTGCCTGATGTCATCATAACTAATGTTGGGCTCATATCTTTTAGTTGGGAGTTTGAAGAAGCTGTAAACAGGGCACTGTTCAACCTTGCTAGACCTCCGTATACAGTTGGGCACCCATTATGGATGTGGGCGATGTGCGGTGCTCCGATGTGTGCGCTTCCTGGCACCTGCGCTCAGCGTGGGCGTGCGCCATTCCCCTCCTGCGCAGTTGATGTGTGGTTCCAGGTGGACGACGGCCTCTGCATTGTCTTGCTTGTCGTGCACTCTTGGATGTGGTGGATTGCCTCTTGCACGCGCCGTCGTGAATTGGACCTATGCTGTGTATACGTGTGCGCCCTGGGGCGTGCGGGCCCGGGCGGGGAGCCCTTTACTTGAGCGGGCGCGGAGCTTGCACGCTGTGCCCGGTGCTCCCACTTTCCTCTCTACGTGAGGTCCAGGCGTAAAAAAACCCATGCCCCCCCCCCCCCCCGACCAGTTCACGGACCCATTGACCCCTACCAACTGGTGTAGAAAGCGCTGCCCTCCCGAAGGGATAGGCACATATATACAGATGGGCGCTGGGGCAGGCCACGCCCACTCCCGCGAAGCAAGAAAAGAGCGTACGCTCACACACAACGCTAAGCCGATAAAGCCCAGAAAGCTAGGCCCAAAGTAAGATGCAGTGCGTGGCGCAGCGGCAGCTGCTGCATCAGGTTCTGCACGTCAGAACCCCAACAGCACTCCCAGAGTAAGATTCAGTGTGAGCTGTTGCTTTGTGTTAGTGCGTCTTAGGGCGGCTCAGGGTACAGGTCCATCGATGCAGGCAAAACATTTGTACACCACAGAATCCTTACAATCCGCTTGGGTAGCTATTTGCTTGGATATAGCACCACGTGTTTTGGAACAGCCACAACATGCACACCCCATCCTAAAGGATGTGCAGGCAAGTGCCCTTTTCTGGCTTGGATGCAACAAATGTGAATGCCCGCCACTTCCTTAAAATCGTATTTATTATCTAGTATTATCTGCCCATTCAATGCCTAAGCCCGGTCCAACTGGACGAGGGTTCAGTGATTGGCCCAAAATAACTTGCTAAAGATACCCACACTGTCCGTTTTGTCAACTTTTGGCCTTGGAATGTGGTCTGCAGTGCTAACTGGATGCTCCACTGCTGGCATGAGTTTAGGCAGTGGGGCCCAGTTGGAAACATTTTTTGCAGCTATGGATCAAGTTACTCCAGCTTGCGGCTCAATACCCAATCGCGCACAAAACCAAACACGCTTAAAAAGAGTTTGTGGCACCTAGAGGGGCCAAACGCCCACCCAGGAGCCTAGTGCCCAACACTGCCCCCCCCCCCCCCCCAGACCTCATATGCCCTAAGTGCAAGACAGCAGAAAAGCATAAGCTAGAGGTAGGACTGCAATTTGAGAAGTGATCACAACATGAGAGTTAGGGATGGGCCATCATCTACCTTGTTGGATCATTGGCACAACATCGCACAATGGGGAATGGTCCGGTGTGTGTGTGTGTTTTTGCAGTCAAAGGAGATACAACGCTCCATGTACCAGCAGATGAGCCATAAATGAATAATTGCCGAGAGCTCCGGGCAGCCTTGCATGCTTTGCGACACCGACAACACAGTTGACAAACACTCATTTGCCCAGACTCCGCATATGTGGTCAGTGAATGAGTTCCTAGGCTAGATGTGAATGTGGCAACACCACCGGTCGCACAACACAGACGGCTATGGGTGCCCGTCTTGGAGCTCTTGAAATCCCTCGAGAGCTGTGGGACGAGTGCCGTTCAACGGCAGAGCGCAAGGCTAGAGCCCTCCACTACGAGGATCTATGTGTACTACTCCTGGAGCTGGCGCTGGAGAAAGAAAGCGACCAGCACCTGAACAACTACCGTCCGGGAGGTGGAGGCTCTGGAAGCCATGGCAAAGGGTACCAAGGATCCAGACCTGGGCAGGGGACTACCCCCAAACACGCCCGTATCACGGAAAACGTCAAGGAGCTCTTCTGGTGTGATGCCAGAGACGAGCAGGGCCACCTGCAGCACGCCCCTGACTGCGAGCAGCGAGACTGCTTCGTAGTCCAAGGGAAGAAGCAGGAGACCAACACCGGCGCCAAGGCGAAGCTGCCGGATCACTACAGGTGTACTATCACCCGTGCCTTCTGTGGGAAGAGGAAGCACTACGAGGATGAGTGCTACCACAAGCAGCGCCCGTCGGCGAAGCTGAAGGGTGAGGATCCTGGCAAAGGCTCTGGCAAAGGTGGAGGCAAAGGCAAAGGCAACGACTCCGGCAAGGGCAAGTCGAAAGGACGTGGACAAGGGCAAGACAAAAGTCAAGGTGGACGAGGAGGAGGCGCTAACCGCCAGCCAGACAAGGACAACAAGAACACGGACAAGAACGGAGGCAACCCCAACCCTAATCCAGGGCGGAACTCCGAGCCCTCTGGGGGGCAGTCTGGTCCGACCACACGCTCACAAACGCAGGCCCAGCAAGAACAAGGGGCTAAGCGTGAGCATGAAGGCGGTGATGACGGCAACGCTAAGAGGAGAAGAGGTTAGGTGGCTACATTTTCCATCACATATTGGCATTGCCAAGATCACGAGAGAAGAATCTTTGGTGGAAGCCGGCCGCCCCCAAACCTCCTCACTCAAAGGGCATGTGTCATCTGAACCCCCACTAGCGACTCCCGAAGAGGTGGATGCGGCACGAATGGAAATCCTCTACCGGAAGGCCATTGCACCGCACTAGGAGGGGCCACAAAACGTCAATATGCCCTACAGATGGGCGGCACAGGCGCCCAGAACCCCTCCCCCCCCGGCCCTGGTCACCCTGCACACAGGATCTTGTGTTGCTGCACATAGAAAGTGCATTCCCAAGCCCCATCCCTAAGGGCCAGCCTCGCAGCATCCCTACACGAACCCAACAGAGATAAACCCAGCCCCCAATGGCGCTCACAAGTGCAGTCATGTACGCCAACATGTACATACTGCGGTCACCAGCATCTTGTTTGAAAACCTGCATGTAGGTTCTCACGACACAGTCGGCACATGCAACATAAGGGGCTTGCTGCATCACTTTGGAATGAACCCTGTATCCATGGCCGACACGCTGGCGATTCAGTTTTCCAGCAACCCCCCCCCCCCCGCTGTATGGCTGCATGGCTGTGTGTGCTGACGTTGATAAAACCCTTGTTTGTACTCAAACAATTGTTTGCCTTCTCTTTATCAGGCAGTTTTCTATCCGTTTTTTGTTTTTTTGTTGCGTGTCCTGTGTGTGGGCACCAATCAAGATGGGGGACATAGATAATGGTGCAACATCAGCCGTCAGGAGCATGGCTGAGGGGGAGCCTTAAGCGCAGTGCGCACGCAGTGCAACTATTTGGGCGTCCGGCTGTAGTAGAGACCCATACTTTGAGATACTAGGGGCCCCTAGGGGCATCATGGTGACCCCTAGCGTAGGTTTTGACTTCCTATTTTGTCCCCCTTTGTTGGGGACCCCCGAGAATGCAGGGGTGGTAGACCTGAATGAAGTTCATGTGGAGTTGTTCGCGAGTAAGGAGCAACATATGATGCAGCTCTACTGTTCGCGATACCTCAATAACGCCTATCGCTTCTGCTGGAGATCGATGGGGTTGTGCTATGCTAACTCCCCATTCTCCCAACTTGCTCAGGCGTTGACCAAGATCGCCCTTAAAGGAGCAAGAGTGGTATTGTGTACCCCAGTTTGCAACTTTCTTGAGCTAGGGTAGTTTGGGTCACCTAATTCTAAGGGTGTTTCCAAGGGGTGTGCTTGGGGGCTCTTCGGGGGGAACATAGTCTAAAAGTAGCGTGCAGTGCGCGCGCAGTGCAAAGATTCCCCCTGAGACCATGAAGGCACAGGCCCAGGAGATCGAAAGGTTGCGAATGGAGCTGCAGTGTACCAACCTGAAGCAAAAGGAGGACATTCCAGAACTCACGTTGGGTTCCTTGGAGGAGTTCGTCCATGAGGAAAGGGTGGCCCGGGTTAGGGTTAGGGTCACCGAGCTGGTGGAAGCAGTCTTGGTTTTATAACCCTTTTTAGTGTCTAGGGTGGACCTACCAGGTTTAGCAGCAAGCAAGCAGCAAGCAAGCAAGCAGCAAGCAAGCAGCAAGCAAGCAGCACGCGCGAAATGGGCCAAAATCAGAACTCCGTCGTGGTGCTTCAGATTCAGGTCAAATTTTGGTGGATGATACCTATGGGTGTGAAGTACAATCACACAAAGTATGAGCAAGAAACTCGACGGTGGCGGCCGGGAACGGGGTCCGCAAGTGGCGGACCTCAGTTTCAAAAACTGCAGCTTAGGGCCAAAAACAGCCATTTTTGGGCCAAAAAAGCCCTGGAACCTATTCAAAACGGCCAAACGAAGGGAAACGGTGGGTGCACTCCACGTGCGGCTTGACTTCCCCGTGTCAACGAGCTCTTTGCGGCCCTCTAACTCCATGATATGTCCCGGAAACGGCCCAAAAAGGCCCCCAAAAGCTCCAAATGCCAACAGCCACAAACCAAGAATAGGCCATATCTTTGGCTACATGGCTCAAAATGCGATTCCGAGGGCACCTGCTCCACCCGCAACCCCCCACTTTTTGTGGTTTCCAACCCCCAGAATTGCCCAAATGGACGCCTAGACCCCCGTACCTAGGCCCACTAGGTTGCGGCAAGCTGCAAGCTCAAGGCCAAACAGGTGGGTGCCCAAATGGCTCAACAGGGTCCAGTAGGGGCAAAAAGATGACTTTTCTCAAAAATGATCCTAGACCATGTGTGATGCTAAAACAAGTGTTTTTGGACCGTTTTGAGCTTGTGGTGGCCCATTTTGGTCGTCCGAAAATCCCAAAATGCCTTGAAAATGGGCTGTTTTGGGGCCAAAAATGGGTCAAAAATGGGTCAAAAACACATTTTTCCAAACCTCATCCTAGACCATTTGGGGTGCACAAACGGGTGAAATGAGCCCATTTTGAGCCCATTTTGGGGCATTTTGGCCCCTCAGAAGTCCAAAAAGCCTTGAAAGTGGGCCTTGTGGTGATAGGGTTCACTTGCAAGCCGATTTCACTTTGTCAAGAGCCATCAATGTGTGAATCATTCTTGATGTCCCTCACCAGTCATAGTTGATGTTCCCCAGGGGTGTCCTTAACGGAAAAAAAAAAAGTGTTCCAGTTTCCCAAAAAAGCCCGCGGGCACTCCATGTGCTCAACCATGGTTGGTGCCAGTTGGCGGTTGGCGGTTGGCAGTTGGCAACTGGCGGTTGGTGGCGGTTGGTGGTGGTTGGCGGCGGTTGGTGGCTGGCGGTTGGTGGTTAGAGGCAGTTCGCAGTGGTTGGCAGTTGGCGGTTGGTCGCCGCTGGCGGTTGGCGGCGGTTGGTGGCTGGCGGTTGGTGGCGGTTGGTGGTTGGCGGTCGGTGGCGGTTGGCAGTTGATGGAAGTTGGCGGTTGGCGGTTGGTGGTCCCTTGGGGCGGTCCTTAAGGGCTGTCCTTAGCAAAAAAAAAATCTCGTCCCTTAAGGACCCCCCTGATGTTCCCTCCCCCACCAGCTCGGTCCCAATATTCAGTCTTGATTAGGGTTAGGGTGCACCCAGTGGACGCGCCTGTGCGTGGGCGCCCTGAAGGAGTTCCTTGACAAGGTGGGAGGACCACTGCATCGTCCGATGGATCATGCAAGGGCCAATGATCAAGTGTCCCCCCCCCCTCCGCGATCATGTGCTAGCGTACCCAATCTGGGAGGTGCTCTGCAAGTCGCACACAGCGTACATGACGAGGTAGTACATGACGAGGTATACAACCAAGGCTGGTCAGGAACCGAAAGGACACTCACCATATGGGTCCCTGGAGGAAGCCAGGGGTGCCCTGGGCAGTGACTTGTACTGGAAGATTGTGCACTTCAGAGAAGTAGGTGGGGTCCTCAGTTGGCAAACCCGTGTAGGAGGATGGATACCGGTGGAGTCAGAGCCAATGGCCAATTGCCGGAGATGCATCCAAAAGGGGGCGGCCCTACCCGCCAAGCAGTGGCACTTCCAGTGTCCCCATTGGAGCTAAAACCCGACAATGGGGGGCGGGGTCTCCGGTGCCCTGCTCCACGCAACCACGAGAACGGGTGGCGGGGGCCCGACTGCGTCTGCGGAGGGGTGTGAGCGCTCCTTTCGCTGGATCTAGTCGCGTTGGTGCATGTTGGGGAACGAGGACAAGCCCAGTGGTCCTAATGCTTGGCCAAGATTGATCATTGATCATTGGCCAAGATCGCGGAATTCCAAGAGGCCTCTGGAGAGACGTCGCTGGCTGGGGTGCTGGCGGAATTCGTGGCAGCCAATGCGGAAGCAGGCGAGAGACCCTGCGTGGATACAATGCGGCGGTGCGAGCCGCTGAGGATCTCGGATGGATCGGGCCTGTCGTCCATCAACTGCACAAGCGCATTGTGCAGGCTACGTCTTGGGTGGGCTTCCAGCCCTACTTGCCCTTTGAGGGTTTGTGCGTCCTCGTGGAAAGAGCTGAGCTGCAGCCTGGTGCATTGCCTATGGCCTCTGTGGTGGTCCTCTGTAGGGTTCTTTGGCTCACGGTTGGCGAACTTTCCGGTTTGCGTATGGTGGATGTGTCATTGCCTCTCTGGATGCAATTCTAGAATTCCAAATCTGGTGAGTAGGGATGGCAGTCACAACCGATCTCGCTATGGGCGGATGGTTTCCGAGAGGCCCTGGCTCCGATGGGCAGAGGCCAAGGGATTGCGAGCAAGCGACCACTTATTCCCTGGAGGCAGTGCTTGGCTAGAACACAAGTTCCTGGAGGTCTTGGGTCGGACGCCTTGGAGGCACTGCCGATGGCATTCGCTGCGCAGGGGTGGCAGCGCTGCGTGTTACACTCCCCATCCCCAGACGCAATTTTTCCTCTAGTGGGGGAGATGGCGTTGTGTCGGCATGCCGTTGTGGGCCCTCTTCGACTGCCTCGAGAGGCGGGGGCAGGGGGGGAGACCGGGGTGTTCACGCACTTGGAGGTTTGGGCCCCCAATATGCCCCGCGGAAGCTGAACCCCTGCCCCCTACTACATTTCAGCCCCCCGCCTGGCCTGAGGACCCGTCGGACCCCCCCCCCCCCCGATGTGGAACCTGTGGCGGAGGGAACTCTCACGGGGAGTCTCGAGTCGCCCCCCCCCCCCTGCACCCCCCCTACCCACTGCATCCCCTAGACCCGAGGGAGAACTTGGCTTCGTTACTGTACAATCCAGTAACAGTTCCGGGTCCGAGGAGGGGGGGGGGGGTTGGACGGTTGTGCCCTGGATGGGCGCAACCCGCTTTCGCCCTCGGGGTTCGCGCCCGCCCCCCGGCCTCCTGCTCTAAGTTCCAGGGACGCAGAAGGGAGGGCGGATCAATGGGAAACCACCCAGCTAAAAGGCCGGTGCTCGGCTTTAAAGTGGGAGGCGGGTCCGCTGGAGTGGTGGGCAGTACCGTGCGTCTACATGCGCGCGCGGCTCACACGCCGTTGGCGGTGGGTGCTGCAGAGGAGGGGGGCGGGCCTGATGCCGTCAGGGTCAGTGTGGCTAGGACGGTTGGAGTGGCCCAAACCAGAACCGCGGCTAGCCCGCCAGCGAAGTGCAGGCGGGTCTGTCCGAAGGTCCCGAAGGCGGAGGGCTCGTCGTCCCCCAGCTTGGCTGACCTTGCGAGGCTGGCTGCCAGGTCCAGAGGACTTGTTCGACCCCCCCCCCCCCCCGTGATCCCGTGTGTGGTTATGACCATGCGCCTGTGACACGGGGGCGTATGCGAGCCCAGTTTCCGTTGCCTCATGGCCGTGATCCCGTGACGCAGCATGAGCTGTGGGAAGGGGGGGGGGTGCGAGGGATCCGATGACCCCCTGACAGACAGCCCGTATACTCACCGCGGCAACCAGCATCGCCTCCGGCGCCAGACACGCCCAATTTCTGGCACTGCTCGATTTGTGACACTGATTGCTCAGGGCACTCCCCACCAGAGTCACCTACCACCCCGGACTCTGGCTGTTTTGAGATGTAGAGGCCTTCTCCCATGTCTGAATGAACATGCAGCGGCACGGAGCCATAGGCCTGTACGACTATTGTGCCTAGTCACGGTCATGTACGGGACGTCGAGTTCAGCTCAGACGTCAGCACAACCGGGTTGTGATTACTACATGCCCACGCCCACCCCCCCGCCAAGTGACGGCGCAGAACCAATGCCGCCGAGCTTGACTCAATTGTGCAAGTTTTGAATGTATCCCCCCACATTGACAGTATGGGAGGCAGTGTGGTATAGTGGTTAACATCGTCGACTGTCGTCACATAGATCGCCGGTTCGAACCCGGCCTGTAGCAGTGCTCCCCCCCACCGGCCACGCCCGACCGGGGACTGGGGCCCCTCCCGTTGCTTTCTATTTTTTCTCACTGGCCTTAACTATTTTTTCCCCACTGAGCTGCTACAGCTCCCCCCTTTTACAATCATCAATTAGAAAAATGTGCCCAGGCGCCTGCAGCAGTGCGCCCCGCCACCGCCCACGCCCGATGGGAGGCTGCCACCCCACCCGTTGCTTGCCTTTGCCCGAGCTGCCGCTCCGCTTGATCCGCTTCTGGCAGCCCGGGCAGCGGGATTCGAACCTGGGACCAGCGAAGCTGGAGTCCAGGGTGCTTCCACTGAAGCACGGGGCACCTCACCCGCGATGGGATACCCCATACACACAGCCACATGGCACACATGCGTTTGCCACGCCCCTTGATTTTTCTGGTAATGTACATAGATAGTGGAGCACCCCAACCAAGAAGGGGACACATGGAGCCTGTGTGATTGAACGGAACTGCACATGCATGCACTGACGTGAAGAACTTATGGTTGTACGACAGGCGGTGGTGGACGTCTGTACGTTTCAGCAAACCACCTTTATGGCCGATGACCCCCTGTTTCTTGAGTTCTTGAGGGCTTGCACCCCCCACCTGGGGTGGCTGTCGGCGGAACTCCGTTGTACCCCCTGGATTCTGGTTAAGGGGGTTACTTTGTTCGTTGACCGTGTCTTCGATACGGCTGAGGACTTCCGCCTCCCTAGCGCGGCCTCGACCCTGATCAAGGCGGTGCATGGCCTGAAACGTCAGGATTGGAGGGGCTTGTTGCATGTCACGACCTCCCCCACCCCTCGTGCGGGTAAGGTTAACCTGGACATCCTGCTCAACGCGCTAGGTCCTGTGGGTAGCCACGTCATCCCCCAAGATATTTGGGACCAAACGGTGCCGCCTGAGTTCTATGGGCAGGGGTTAAGGGATTTTCATGTGGAATTCCCGTGGGTCGACGCACGGGGCAACGACAGACCGGGTGCTTCCGCCTGGGTATCCGACGAGGTACACAAGTTTGTGGCCGTGCTTAAAAGGCAATGGCTCCTATACGACCTCTCTGAGGATCTGCCCCCCACGTGCTTGCCCTTCATTATCCCGAAAACTTCGGAGAAGGTGTCTTTAATACTTAGTTGCGTTAAGCAAAACGGTATGGACGGTTGTCCCCCCCCCCCCCGCGATTTTCGTTACGGTCTTGGGAGCAGTTGAGTAAATTGCTTGTCACGTTCTACCCAAGGGTACCGTTGTATGGCAGGCACATAGACTTAAAGAATGCCTTTTGGAGTTTTGTGCTTCCGGAGTCTGCACGCACCCTATTTCGCCTCTGTTCGGGCCCCGGCGGACGGGTGGTGGGATTGGGGAGATTGCCGTTCGGGTGGAAGTACAATGTCTTCATATGCCAGGTGGCGCCGGCGCGCCTAGTGGAGCAGGCCTTGCCCCCTGATATTTTGCTGGTGCATTACTTAGATGATTTTTGATTAATTCATCATGACAAGGGGTACCTCAGGCAGAGTACGGGTGAAGCTGTTGATGCCTTGGAGAGGGGGGGGTTTATTGTCAGCCCCAAGAGTGTCCTTGAGCCTACCACCAGTGCCCCTTTTGTTTCCAAATGTAAGGCCCAGCAGGGGCTAACTTGACGAACCTCGAACTACTCGTCACCCACCCAGCCCTACCCATACGACGAAACACCGCGAGAAAAGGGGCAGCATGGCAAGTCGGGGACAGCACATGTAAGTGCCCCCAAACGCCCATGAGGGAAGCCCACACAAGGCACGGTATGCATGCCACAACTAGAGCACACACCAGTGGCAACAATGACACAAGCAATTCCCTTCCAGTAGCTAGGGAGGTCGCGGACGGCTGGAGGAACCCTCCGTGTCCAACGAATGCCATATCCAACAAACACTTACGTTCGAACTGCTTTTTTTTTTGTACAAAATTGATTACGCTGTTTTTTTTTTAAGTACAGAATTGATGACATACTCAATTATGTACCGGGCTTCAGAATCAAGGTTTCAGGCTAAAGGATTGGAGAGATGAGGGGTTGTAGGGAGTCACTGTGGGTAAATCACCTCGAAGAGAGGTTGTTAGATCAAGCGCAGGCGCGGGCGTCGTATACCCCCCCTTTTTTGGGGTCATTCGCGTAGCATACCCCAAGGCATGATATTGGATGTCCAACCCCTTGTAAAATCATTATTTTGCCCAATAAGACCATCCCCCAATGGATTTTTGGATTCTGAGGCCTCTATCCCCTAAAACTGGATATCACTTTTTTGAGGGGGGGGGGGGTGGGGGTTGGGGGGGGGGTCAAAAGTTTTCGCTCAGAAGGCTTCAAGCAGTGGGGAAGTAAAACTGCTGGTCGAATGGTAACACAGCCGACAAAAGGTTTTTGGTCGGCGGTTCAAATGCTGGTCGGCTGACTCTTGGAGGCGGCGGCGGCGCCAAAACTCACCCTACCGTGGTTCAAACCGCCGACTCCAGACGCGCCGAGCGGCTGCTTTACCACTCGGCCACTGCCTGATCTGCAGTGAAAGGTCTCCTCACTGCTTGGGGCCGCATCTGCCACTCACAAAAAACCCAAACTGTGTGTTTCTGTCTGACTGACTGTTGGCCTGGCTCAGGGACTGATTGGTTGACTGTCAACCTCTCTTCGAGGTGCATTGCCGAAGGCAATAGAATTTTGTAGAGCAGGATGTGAGGGAATGGTGTTCCTCAACTACAGGACCTCTATTACCCACCATGACCGATTCTCTGCTTGCACATGGCCGGGAGGTGCTATACACGCGGTACCACATTGGTGAGCCTGCAGAAGCCATGATTTTAGGGCGTTTCACGGAAGGAGATGACGTTGTACGCCTGAAGTACACAAGGAACGGGTGTGTCGTTGTAAAGATAAATGGAGGGGCAAAAAATAATGTTACGGCATACCTCCACTTTGCCATCAGAATTTCAGTGGGGGTTGATCGAGAGGGTGGCAAAGCTGTGATTTTAGGGGATCTTGAGCGCCTCAAACCGGTGTTAACATGGAAGGGAGAGACAAATGGCAGAATTAAAACGGAGTTGCTTACTTGGAAGCGCTAATTGGAGGCCTACATCGGGGCTAGGTATCTTGTGCCTAGGGATGTGTTACTGCCGTTTCGCAATATTGTCCCGCGCACGGAATGGTGTGTCCAACAAACACTCCCATTCAGACCGCATTTTTTGAGGACAAAATTGTTCGTTGGACACGGGGGGGGGGGGGGATGCCGGCGAGCCATGTACCCCTGTTTGGACCGGTTTGTGTACTAAGAATGCAGTGCATGCCACGTAAGTTCTCGTGTCACAGCGTCCATTCAGGGTCTGAAGGATGGTGCACGGGCAAGTGGACATGGGTTCTGAGGAGCATAGCAAACTGTACCAAGGTGATGTCACCTGTCCTAAACATTTCAGGGCCACCCATGGGTCACCCCTTTCCCATGCAACTGGCTCTGCCAATTTGAGGCATGATGCTCAAATGCCTCATCCCTGACCCTGCCACAAATTCACAGGCTAACGGTGTAATTGGCTCCAGCTTGCCAGCCCACTGTCGGCCGTCACCCCCATCATGATTTAGGGGCGTGTGCAACCTGGAAATCCTGCTTCCCCTGATCCTAGCAGCCCTCCACCCCCCGCATGGAGGCTTGGAAAGGTCAGGTGGGACTTGGGGTGGGTTTTGTGCATCGATGTCTCCTTTGTTCTACTGGTCAGCTCTTTGTTCATTGACCTGCGCTGCTGAAGTCCCCTGAGATTCTTCTCAGGCTCCTCATGTGAACCAATCGCAATGGGTGTTCTTGGTTTTGTTCCACAAGCACTTTTCCATGGTCTGCTGCTGACGTGTTGTGCTACAAGTCTGCATGATAAGTCAAGATATTTACTCCGACCCAGTGAAGCAGGAACAGAGCGACTACAGCGCACCCTGCAGTGCACACCAAACCATGAGGTACACATGTTGTTTGGCAGTCAAATCTATCCTCCATACAAGGATATGCGAACAAATATTGTCCAGCTCCATGACAACACAGCTACCGGAAGGTTTGTGCGTGGTCGAGGCTGGCAGCTCCAGGTAATAAATGCGACTACTGTGGGGATTCTAAGAACTTCCGCAGATTCTAATTTTGACTGGCTGCAGGCCCCTATTACCGATTTTCTACTTTATGATTTGGCAACTGGTCACCACCGTGGGGTGCCCCTCCAATTTCCAACACATGATTGTCATTTCAGCGTGAGCACCCAGACGGTTTTTTCTGTCTCAATAACTCGCAGAGCAGCAGTGCGGGACTGTCCACCATTTCTGCGATCAGGAGACTATGCAATCCTGGAAAGTATTGTGCAGTACGACCTTGACGGGAACCCCATTTGGAGAATGGACATGGAGGAGGCATTATGCTACAAGCCTTTGGTGCGGCAGGGGGAAAGGATCCTGTCCTCGCGCCGACATGCGAAAATCAAGAAGTATCTCTATATTTATTTCCATGGGAATGCAGTTCGGTATTTGCCAGACGAGGATGCCATCTTGGTGTCCCTGTACACACAAAGCACCATCTACAAAGTGCATCGAGGGTCCAAAAAATTGATCTGGGCTCTTGGAGAGCATGGCAATATGCCCTGCATGAACCAGAAGGGCAAACTCCTGCCCAGCCCCTTCTACTACCAACACCACCTTTTCCCTCTGGGTGGGGGTAGGTATGCCACCTTCGACAATGGTGACGAAGGAAGCAGCCTCAGCTCCGTGAAGGTCATTCACATTGATGAAACACGCTGGACGGCAAGGGTTGTTGAAGAGTACTTTGGTCCCAAGCGTGAGCGAGGTGGAGGGGTCATCATTGGACCTGGGGCCTCCCTGCTTGGGGGTGCGTTTGAAGCACCACCAGAGCAAGCTTTGCTGCTGTGGTCCACTGCCACAGGACAGGTGGTGCTGCAATGTAATATTTCTGGCTCCTTCATCTATGGTGCACAGCTTGTCTTTCCAGACCTGGGCCTTGGGTACAACGGGTCGCACGTATTATTCCACATGGGCTACTACTCCATTGATCCTGTAGCAGCAGTCCTGTCCACCTGCAGCAGCCAAAGAGAGTGTCACAAAGTGGATATTCAGTTGCCCCCCTTCCTCCAGGTTGGCCACTACCAACCTGCAACTGGGCTGCAGGGGACTGAGGTGTGTATCAAGAGTGAAGATGGATATGCTCCCTGCAAGGTTTTCTAACCGTTGCATTTTGTCTTGCCACAGCCAAGGCATCAGAGCAAGATGGCAATGGCATCACCAACAAGACATGCGAGAAATGTGTCAAACATTTTTCTGTGCAAGAAAGCAATCTGGGGAAGAATGGGACCCCACCCTGTGGGACATCCCAATCTGCCCCCTTTGCAATGCTCTAATGCGCACTGGGACTCTAGAAAATACAGTAGCAAGATAACCTCACGCTAACAACCGTAGGCCAATCAATGGAATAGTCTGGTGCTGGATCCCGTATGTTCACCCCGGTTGTTTTGCTTAAATGGGGACTCAGTCTGAAGTTGCTGTCTGCGGCCCGTGGCACTCTCTTTGTCGGCCAATTTCATCATTGAATGAACTGAATGAGGTCAGCATCAGGTCAGGATAGCCCTGGTGATTTGAAATCCTGATTTCGTGGCTCACCCCACTTTGCTGTAGGCCACGTGGAAGTCAGGTTTTTGGGGGAAATTTCTCGTGGCCATGCAAAAGGTCTTCTTCCGTGTCCTTGGCGCCCGTAGAGGAGGGCTACCCAATGTTACTCCCCTTACAGATACGATGTCGTATCCCCCGTTGAGTGTCTTTCTCACCTCCCCGAACCGCTGCCCCCAGGAAAGGCGAAGGCATCACCAACACAATGTTGAAGTTAAACCCAAAGGGGTAAAGCGGCAAGAGGCGCACAACCCTGCTCAAAGCGCAACTTTGTTTCTGAGTGCACCCATGGCTAGACTGCATAGGCATTGGTTTGCGACAGTAGCAAACGAAATGGGGCCAAGGGACTGAGGGATGTGTTGCACACGACGTTTTGTTGATGCAATCAACCGTGGACGCACAATGTGCCGCGCAGCTCCACATCCTTGTGCACTTTTTGCAGAACGCAGTTTTTTGGGGCCTTCACAGCCCTGGCCTCTCTGCACTGATTCGGTTTTGTCTTACCACATGACGATTTCATACGTCCGCCGATGGGTTCATTGTCCAACGATTTTGCATTGACCTTTGGTAACTAAGGGAGCCCGGAGGGCAGGGAGGGGGGGGGAGTCGCGTACTGGGACCGAGGAGACATCCCCCCCCGTGCCCGGCACCCCCCCCCTACCCCCCCCCCCCCTACCCACGCACGGCAATTCTATGCACGAGATACATTCCGACGACCCCTCCCCAGTTTGATCAGACCAGAGATCCCATTGTGGGCTGCAGCAGAACCACCGCGGACACCCCAGTCGCACGTGGGACCCCCCCCCCCCCCCAGCCAGTTATTGGTTGATTTGATTGAGTCTGGCATAGGGTCAGGAGTATGCTGGTTAATACAAAACCTGACGTCATGGCCCCCAGCCAGTGTGGCATGACAGCCCCCCCCCCGCCCCCCGCCTTATACGGTCCCAGTCCAGGTTACTTGGCCAAGGAGTGCCAGCACACGCAAGGTGACACGGATGAAAGACAGTGACGTTAGGGTGCCTTTCTCTGTCTTGTAGCATATGAACACTCTCATGTTGACAAAACAAGGCCAACAGGCGCAGTGATTTGTATGGTAGCACATTTGTATCATATCAATGATCTCATGGAACTGCCAAACATTGCTGCATATGCATACCAGGACGTGCGTGTGTAGAGCGCTTTGAGGCCTGCTTGCGCCCCCGCCTTATGCCTGTGTCGCTTACCATTGATCCCCCTGTGTCGCGGGGGTATATGCGAGCTCAGTATCCGTTGCTCATGGCCCGCCTCGACCTCTTTGATATGGAGTCACACAGACTCACCGCACGGCGCAAGTGGATGAGAGCGTTTTCCATCACACCATCACACTTCACACCAGCCCCGCTGAACAGGGCCAATACGCTGGCCCTTTTCCCACCGACCCCATCCAAGGTGCAAGCACAGGGCGCAGCAACACCAAGGGTGCAGGGTCCAAGTCCAGTCACCTTGCGCCCACCCTCTCCACCCTCACCACTGACGCCCGGAGCATCCTTGAAGTTGGTATCTTCCCTCGACCCGGTTGCCATGTCACCATCTCCGCCACAATTTGAAGTGACGTGCCCGACAGTCCAGCCTCCACAGACACGGCATCTGCAATCTCCTGCAGCATTGAGAATATAAGTTTTCACTTATTTGCACTTCACTATACTTTAGTTTTGCAACCTGACCTCTCTCAGTCTGAAATTTTATATTGTGCTGCAGGCGCCGGCAGGGATGAAACCATGGCACCTCCCCCATACATCGGTGTGTCAAGCATTGATTTGTGCAGGAGCGCGGGGATGGGGAGGATCAGGCAGCCGGCAGGGGGGGGCACAGAAGACACACCAGCAAAACTCAAGGGGAATGCCATGCACGCAGTGCGCACGCAGTGCGAAGTTTTGGATGTCGGCCAATACTCGGACCCTACTTTTGGCCCCTTTTGACAAGTTTTTGGTTCCATGCTGGGTTTTTTTTTAGCTTCCTATGCATTTGGGATGTGGCAGATTTGAATTGTCACCCTTTGTTGCCCAATGTCAACCATTTTTACCCATTTTCTATCCCCCATATTGAACTCTCCCCACTATGGGGACCCCGAGAAGGCAGGGGTGATGTAGCCATACATAGCCCGTGGATTTTGAGGAGTTTGTGGTACGGCCTTCATCCCCACCACATCACTGATCTCGCTCGCCATCAACAAGTGTGTCGCGTCCACGCTCGGAATCACCACCGCCATCTCCTTCACCCTATTCGCGGTCCCCATCACCCAAGAGACCACGGAGAACGCATTCCCTGCGCTCCGAGTCAAGGGACATCTCATCGCCGCCTCCAAGAGCGAAGCCACCGGCACCGAAACACTCGAAGCAAGCGGACTTTACAAGGCTAAGTGGTTTGTTCATAGGGACAGTGGAGTACCAAGTTGAAGGCAGTTTCGTCGTTCTCATGTGGGTTTTGTTGCTTCGCTGTGCAACCAGTCAGGCGACAGGTATTCTTGAGCTAGTATGCCGGCCTTTGCGTGCGCAGTATGCACGCAGTGCACACGCAGTGCCCACGCAGTGCACACGCAGTGCGCACGCCAGGCCTTTGCTTAGTGGCTGGTTGATACTATACCGGGGGGGGGGGGTGGGTCAGAGGCCAAAAAAAAGTTTGTGTACCTAAAATTGACCTTCAAGTTCGGGCTCCTTTGATAAATTTCATTTTTTTCCTGAGGAAAAATTTTCTGATGTGGGTGGGTGGGTGGGTCAGCCAAAATCCCGGGGGGCCAATTTGAACCCCCCCCCCCCCCCCAGTATCACTAAGCAAAGGCCTGGCGCACGCAGTGCAGGAACTTGGCCAAGAGGTGCCACGCCTGAAGTCTAGTGCCTTCCCCCCCCTGTGTGGATGTATGTTACTCACTCACACAGCCAACACCCACCGGCTGTTTTCAAACCCAGGGACCACACACGAAGCCAGGGCCGCAAGCGAGGCCCCCTCAAATGACCTCTGACCCTGGCCCCGCTCCAGCTGGTGCAGCGAACCCCTGAAAAGCGCAAGGGCCTATGGCCGAGTGGGGCCAGCACAGTGCACGCAAGTATGCCCGGAAGCGCAAGGAAATGCGGCACCAGGGCACCAGATGTACGCCCCAGCCCAAATGCCAAAGCGCCCGTGAGCGGTAGAGACAAAAGAGCCAGCAAGCGACGATGACATGCACAGCACGGAAGGCAGACCAGCCCAGCCAGCGGCCCTAGCCCGGAGCAAGGCCACAGGAGCGGCGGGATCGGCACAGGAAACGAAAAGGGACCTTGGCCCCCCGCCAGGGGGCCAAAGATCCGAACAATGAACGAACGAATGTCAACTGAGAAGCAGAGACACATCGAAGCGAGTTGGCAAGGAAGGCCGGGTGATGACGGGCGCGGGCAAAGTGGTGGGTCCACACTTGGCCGTTTGAGGAGTCCACAAGTTATGTCATCCGCTGCAATCAGTGTGTCCCTTTTCTTGGTCAGGGCGTTTCGCCCATCTCTGTAACACAACAGAGAACACAACTTGGTCCGAAGACATGTCTAGTCTATGGGACCGTCACTACCGGCAAAGGTGGTCTTTGACCGTTGCATTGCTTCAACACAAATCATAGGGTGTGGCTGTTGTGGCCTGCATGAACCTGAATCTACTGCTACTACTACGGGTGGTGGTTGACTGGCGGGGTACCAACCAAACGGAGCAAAGGATTTTTGATGCCACCTCAGGCGCCGCATGAGGATGAAGAAGCGTCGCCGTGATTGATGTCCCTCCAAGCGACCCAGCAGCCGCGGGCCGCCAGCCAGATGTCACATCATTGCTGCCTTTTTACACTTTTTTTTTGGGGGGGGGCACTTTACACTGACATTCGGCTGTTTTTTTCTGTTGTTGATGATTAGGCAGCCGACGGCATGGTGGTCGCCTACCGCGATAGAGATCATCATGATGTGCACCATGTGAGCTATGGGTCAGTGCCATGTGTCGTCCTGCCAGGGATCCAGTGTGTCGTACGATTCCGATGACCACTTCCAATAACTATCTTGAGTGCTCCGCTTTACACCAGCTTGAGGCATCCGAAAAAAATCACATAGTGCGGCTGCCGTGGCCCAAATAGAACCCAAGTTTAAGCCCTTAAACTTGAGTTTAGCTAAACAGCCCCTTTTCTTTATCCTCTGATGTCAGAGGCACCAAGTCCTGCATGTCAGCGCGTGGCAGATGCCCGTGGCCCTTCCGGGGGCCCTTCAGTTCCCAGGGCACCGAGTGCAAGCCCCCCCCCCCCAACGGTGGAGTGCCCCGCCCCCGCACCACTAGTGAACCCCCTGCAACCCCCAGCCGGCGACACCCAGGAGGACCACACCCACAGCCACCCGGGACCCCCACATCCGCAGCCGCAAAAGGCCCCGAAGCCCCCGCGAGCCCGGCACCTAAAACCACCAAAGCCCAGCACCCCACCAAGCGAGAGCCGGGGCCAAGTCCCAAACACGCGCGGTCGAAGCCACCAGCCAAGAGGCGGCACAGCTAGCCGCAGAGACTACATAACCACTATATGGCACCATGTTGCGGGTCCATCGGCACAACGCAGCGGCTGGCGGAGGTCGGAAGAAGCTTTAGGGGCATGCCATACTCAGGTTGTGGTGTTTTGCAGGGGGGGGGGGGGGGGTCACTATCGTGCTCGCTATCTTCACGCTGGGGATATTATCAGGCGGGGGGGTGGATGCTCGGGGCCGACTCCTGCAAGCCAGCACGCATCTTGCATGGAGGAGCCCAGGGGAGATCAATGTCTCTCTGGACTCACTATCGGTGCTGTGGCTGTCTGGGCTGGCGGGCAAACTCTCTGTGCTGAGCTGGGGAGGGCTGGGGAGGCAAGAAGCTAGCTGCGGGGGGGGGGGGGGGGCATAGGCTGTGCTGGGGGCTCCTGGGGGGGGGGGGGGCAGTGCTCGTCCTGTTGTGGTTGCGGTCAAACGGGTGGTGGGTCGCCTTGGTCCTGGCTAGGGGGCGCTGTGGCTGGCTGTCCGTGGTGGTTGAGTTCCTTGACCGTGGCTGCGGGCCCGCGGGGGGGGGGGGGGGTATGGTATGGTATGGTATGCCCTACGGTATCGGGAGTGGCTTGCGGGCCGCTCCCTCACGCTCCCCGTGTTTAGGGCCGGGGTCAGGGGCCAGCTTGCCGTGACACTCGGCTGCTGCCCTCCTGGCTCTGGGGGGGGGGGGGGGTTGTTGCTATGCCCTTGCGTCGACAGCACCCTCAGTTGGTGCTGCCACGTCGTATACTTTTTGCCAGCTACGCGGGACACGGTTTTCTTCCGCCTTCGCCGCTGGCTCCAAGCACATGCAGTATGGACTCCTGCAGCGTACGCCTCTTGGCATATGCCACACCCAGGACCATGCAGTGCCATCTGTGCAGACTGGTGCCACGATTTTCCTGTGCTCTCTTGTTTTACACCCCTCCTGGATCCCTGTGAACTCATCCAAACGGGGCTTTGCCCCCGGGGGGAGGGGGGATCACGGTTTCCCGCTATATGTGAAGTCGATATGTAGTTAACAATTCAGGTCCGATGGTACCAGCTTGGCGGTGGTTCTGAACATACCGCTGCGACCCATTGCTTCGCGTGTTGGTGGCCTTCCCACTGGCACCTCTGTGTCTCGCTCTTGTGACAGAAAGGTACCTATGGTCTTTTAGGCCACTGACGAGCCGATTTCCTTTCTGCGTTTTTGTGCTGGCCGCGTCTTGTGCCCACATGCATTAACTCTGCATTCCTTCGGTGTTGTTGCTGCGCTCACCACCAGCCCGTCCCCCCGTGCTCCTGCCTCCTGTGCTGGCCCGGTCCCCGCGGGGGGGGGGGGGGGTCGCATTGGCTGGGCTCTGTGTTTGCTCGTCCCGGACCCGCCGACGGTTGCGTGTGTGGGGTGGGACCATCGGGTAGGCAGGGGCAGCCATTGGCCACGTGGAGGCCCGAAGGAGAAAGGGGGGACACCCTGCGAGTGCCATACCGTCGACGGCTGCGGGCCTTCCGGGACCAGAGAGGCCCTCCAACGAGTGATCACTGAAGCTGCAGCTGCCCTGACCCGGGTGCCCAAGGGCAGGGGAGGGACCCCATGCAATGGCCGGTCTCCTATCCTCGCTCAGCGAGGCCTGAGACACAGGGGACACCGACTTTGTGTCCGAGGCGCTTGCGGGTGCCCTCCGACACTTGGCTGCAGGGGGCGAATTCCCAGACATATCCCCACCCACGGGGCTCATCCCCCCACGGATGAAACCCATGGTCAACCCCTCACCCCCCGCTCGGCGGCAAAAGGATTGGAAAGCCCGGGCCATACCAACATCCCCACGTGGCTCTGGAACAAGCAAGTTTCGCCGAATTGGAAGTGGATCCAAGGCACACCATATGGGGGTGAGGGAGTCGCGAGGGCCACACCTCCCTGTCCTCGTGCAGTGCCTGGAGCAAGATCGAATGCTTGCTTGCCTCCCCTAATGGCAGGGTTTTTGATCAGAAGAAAAATGCCACCAAAGCGGCCTTGCGTTTTGATGGCAGGCCCGTAAATAGCAGATGCGGGGGGACCCACCACCTCTGGTGTCCCCCACCCCGGAACAATTGGCAGCCACAATGGGACTGCTCACGGCCCAAAGCATCACGGTTTTGTATTACCAAACTCAACGCTTCCAACATCTTTTACACATGCAAACTCCCACTGTTTTGTAGAGATCACTTCTGCATCGCAGTCAACCAGCGCACATATGCTCTGAATGGCCGAGCATTGGCCCAGGAACTCCTGGGACTCTATTTGGCTACCCATTTCCCTGAGTCCACAGGCGTCATCCGATATCTGGACGACATCCTCCTATTTCCCCCCGCCCCCTCCCTCCTCCGCTGTGAAACCAATCCCTGGTCAGCATTTTCCAAGGGATTGGTTTCACGTTCCAAGGTTTCGATACGCTGCCTCCGAGGGTGGCAAGGTCCCATGAGTACAGCCACATCGCATCACTACTAGGAGTATACATTCACTTTAGCTGTGGCTTTGTCGCTCCTCTTTTTGGCGCCCGCCCCCCCCTGACCTTCGCTTCTCTGGCCTCTCCTCCTCAAAGCACGACACACAAATCAGAAAGTGCAGACCAAATTTGAAACCAAGGTTCCAAGGGCGTGGGGTGGGGACTGGGTCATGGTGACATGCCACAGACAGAGCCGATTCCGGTCACCTTGTGGGTCGGAAAGGAAGTGGATGGGGTGGCCTACATGCCCTGCCCTCATACTTGTCATCGATTGTAGCCCCGTGGGTCCGGTTGGCCACATGCGGCTCCCGAAGGACCCTCCTCCAGCGCCTCCTTTGTAAGCTGTGTGGGCAATGCGGCCGGAACTTTCTTTCCGGGTCTTAGGCGTGGCTCATTTTGGGGCCGGAACATATTAAATGCACCCCCCTTGCTGTGCTGCGAGGCCTGGTGCATGTCGTGTCCATTGCCATCCGGCCACAACGTGCGCCATCCCCCCCCCCCCTCCCTCGAGAACCGACCACCGCAACCACGTCCCTTTCCCTATTTCCTTGGTTGGCGCGGCACTTTATGGGCACCACTAGGTCATAGGAATCCTTGACCACAGCGGGCGGTAACACGCATTTACATACACAACCAACAGTTGGCGGAGCTTCACAGGGTGGAGCTGGCCGTCAAGTGCGCCGCCTACTAGGGCCACCAATATGCAAGGGTGGTCAGGGACAACTTGGCTTCCCTCACACAACCGGCCAAGGGAAAAGCACGCGTTTGTGCATCGGTGCAGCAGCGAATTTGTGGCGCCTGCAACACTGTGAGCGATGTTCAGGGGAATAGGAGGAGGGGATCACCTCGGACTACAACGCAGCCGACCCAATGTCTCGTGCGCTGGAGACGGCACATGCCCATCAGGTGCACGCACGCACGCACTCCATTTGGAAGCAAGGGGGGGGGGGGGGCAGGTGTCCGCAGGGCGCCGAGAGACACCGAGCCTCCCCAAATTTGGTCTGCACTTTCTGATTTGCGTGTCGTGCTTTGAGGTGGAGAGGCCAGAGAAGCGAAGGGCAGGGGGGGGCGGGCACCAAAAAGAGGAGCGACAAAGCCACAGCTAAACTGAATGTACTCCTAGTAGTGATGCGATGTGGTTGTACTCATGGGACCTTGCCACCCTCGGAGGCAACGTAGTTTCAAACCGGTTAGACAAACACATTAAGCGGCCATTGAACCCCCCCACCCCCCTAGCCCCGCTCAAGCAAGCTATCAGCCGCATTGGACAAGGGGGAGCGCCAGACGAACAATGCGGCAGAGTTAGTAGCAGTGATCTGCACTCTAATCCTGTTATGAGCGACATTGGTGAGAGTGTGTCTTGTAACGGACTCCACGTACTTTTTTTTTTTGGAAGAAACGGGGAAGGGATTGAAGTTGAGACCCCAAACAGAATGAAAATATAGAAAATGGATATCGCTATATCTAAGTTGGAGCCGCACGAGAAGAGAATGGACATATTGGTACAGTGAAAATGAAAGTGAAAAATAACGAAAAGGGCGTGGCATAAAATGACTGCTCCCAGTTGTTATGTTCAGGAATCAGTGTAACCGGAATGGGTGCTGGGTCTTTGCTTGAGTGGGGGCCATAACGTCATGGTCCGCGCCATGGACAATTTTTTTTTTCAGCCATTGCCCCGCTCCATCAATACATAACTAGAAGGCATTATGATCACATTGATTTGCATTGACTGTATCAAGAGCGAACGGAGTAAGTCTGGCACGAGGTCAGGATCATGCAGGTTATTTGAAAACATTCAGTCTAATATGCGGATGGGTGGGGAGTAGGGGACAGGGCTTCTTTAGAATAATTAAAAACCAAGGGGGGGGGACCCCTCCCCCAAAACCCCCTCACCCCCTCCCCAGACCAAAGTGACCATAGTGGGAAAAAACGAAATCACCTCGAAGAGAGGTTGTTAGATCAAGCGCAGGCGCGGGCGTCGTATACCCCCCCTTTTTTTGGGTCATTCGCGTAGCATACCCCAAGGCATGATATTGGATGTCCAACCCCTTGTAAAATCATTATTTTGCCCAATAAGACGATCCCCCAATGGATTTTTTGATTCTGAGGCCTCTATCCCCTAAAACTGGATGTCACTTTTTTGAGGGGGGGGTGGGTGGGGGGTCAAAAGTTTTCGCTCAGAAGGCTTCAAGCAGTGGGGAAGCACATTGCTAACACATAACTGCTGGTCGAATGGTAACACAGCCGATAAAAGGTTTTTGGTCGGTGGTTCGAATCCTGGTCGGCTGACTCTTGGCGGCGGCGGCGGCGGCGGCGGCGGCGGCGCCAAAAATCACCCTACCCGGGTTCAAACCGCCGACGCTAGATACGCCAAGTGGCTGCTTTACCACTCGGCCACTGCCTGATTTGAGGTGGAAAGGTCTCCTCACTGCTTGGGGCCGCATCTGCCACTGACAAAAAACCCAAACTGTGTGTTTCTGTCTGACTGACTGTTGGCCTGGCTCAGGGACTGATTGGCTGACTGTCAACCTCTCTTCGAGGTGCACTGCCGAAGGCAATAGAATTTACAACAGGGAAAATCTGGTCACGCCATTTTTGGTACACCAAGTTTTGAGTCCAAAACCCCCTCCCTTTGCGTGGGGCATGCCGGCGTCGGTGTGGGGGGGCACCAAGGCTGGGGCCGAAGCCGCACTTGTGAGCAGCGGGAGTATTGTCCCACTCTCACCTCACAACAACAATAGTCCCAGGTGATTGGGGTGAGCTATACAGCCCCATGCCTCACAATTTTCAACCTCATCCCCTTCACCCCCAACACAATGGATGGACAGAGGCGGTGGGGCGGGTCCAGGGGGAGGGAGCGTGGGCAGCAAAAACAGTCAAACGACCCCGGCAACAACCAGCACATCCTCAATATGCCAACCATTGGGCGCCGCTGACACGCAAACGGCACGGCATGCCACATTCAGCACAGCCCCAACACACCAGCCACTGGGCTCCATGAACGCGGAAACAACACCCGCAGGAGCACCGGCCGCAGCGGCTGACAGAAAGCAGCGACCCGACACAACATGCGAAGGGAAGAACGGGTGACTGTCCAGGGGCCCGTAAAGAAACAACAACCAGACGGGATGTCACGCCGGGGGGGGGGGGGGGGGCATCCTCCTCCTGTGGTTGTCAGCCTTTCTAATACATGCTTGTGCCGGGTTCAACAACTGCGCATGGTAAGCTGATTTAGGCCAGGGTCCTGGGTCACCAAGTGTTATCCATCAGTAGCAGTGGTGCACAGCGTGTTCAAGCATTTTGCCAGTGTTTTGGGCGTTATGCTGGTTTGGCAGGCTGACCTATCCACGCATGGAGGATTCCCTCCCCGGCGGGCAAACACGTATGAATGCCTGGAAGCGCCAAGCGGCACACTCGTTCAGCTGTTGTCGCACATACCCCTCCTCCTCTTCTATTGTATGAAAAATTCTGGAAAGTCTTTTTCTCTGGCACCTTTGGCACCAGTCATTTCAGGTCAAAGTTTTTGCTTCTGACCTTTTGGCGCAAGACAAATTGGGCCAAAAAAACTTTTCAGCACCTTTGGCCACAACCATAGGAATGGGGCAGCCCCCCTTCCCCCGCCCTCAAGACGCCCCCCGCCTTGTCCGAGGTGCAGATGCCTTTCTTTGGAGGCTGCAACCCTTCCACATCTTGTAGTAATGGAAATATATGATTTTCGAGTTCAGCAGGGATCAGTCAGATTTTTGCAGGACAAGGTCGTCAAGGACAGGTCCAAATTTGTGTTCATACCTTTGAGTTGGGTCATAGCAATGTCTGGGCACTTCCGTGTGAGCTGTTTTGGATATGGCTGGAATTGCCTTGGCGGGGACATCCAGTATTGCTACCGACCATGATTGAGTCCAAGACCCCCTCCCCCCCCACCCCACCCTGCTCCTCTCTTCTAATACATGGTTGGCCCAGCAGCAGGGACGGAGAACAATTAACTTCAGTTTGCTGTTGCCAGTTATGGACCTCGCATTTTGGACAGAGATTGAAATTGTTCAAGTAAAACCCTCCCAACACAAATTGCGTGGCACTAGTGCTAGCGATTGGGTATTGGTGAATCCTGCCTGTGACGCTTGAATTTGACATTATCCGTTTGTTTGCAGTGTATTCCAGCAAGCGCGCAATTGATGTCACGTTGCTTCAAGCCATTGTATAGAGTGCATGTCCCAGGCTAAGCTCTGCTCTCTATAGTGGAGGAAAAGTGTGGCAATGGTCTTACAAGGACGCAATATACATCGCATCTTGGTCGTCGCCTTGCTGTTGCAGTGTTCATTTGGACATGTGCCTCAACACCGTTTCGCCTGCCCCTCTCGGGACAACTCTATGCTTGCGATTAACTATATCATTGCAACATGGCCTGGCAACAGGCATGTGGGCAGCCTGGATGCACAAATTGCTGAAAAGTGCTCCCCTACAAGGTATTTGCGGCTACACTTGCAGCAACTTCTATCACTGAACCATTCATTGGCCCAGATTACTATTATCAAACCAGAGAAAGAGATCACCTTCCCTCGTGAGCAGGTGTGTTGATTGGCACTTGTGCATGGCTGTCGAATCAAATTAATGGGCTCGATTGCGGAAGTGCATGGATGAACAGCACTGTACATTATTGGTTCATGCAGGAGTATTATGACATCCAAAGTCTTCGGCATCGGTTTCACATCCCATTGGTTGAAGTTGTGGGCCCCAATTATGGCTCCTACCACCACATATTTACTGCTTTTGAAAAGTTTGGGGATTGCTTTGACTTCTACTTACTAATGGAGGATGACTATGTCCCCTACCTGCACAATTTTGATGTGCAACTTATCAATGTGTACAACAAGAGATTCCCAAATTCTGATGGATGCCTTGCAGGCCAATGGTGGGGAAAAGGTGTGCAGACGGTTGCGGTGAAGATTGCAGGCAAAGTTTGTTCCTGGTGCGGTCATGTTGTCTGTACCTCGCATTCGTATTATGAGCATTCGTGGGCATACTACGCAGTATCCTCTTGTGTGCACTCCAGGGGATGCACCAGCCGATGCATGATGATGCACTGCCTTTCCTATCCTCGGAGTTGAGCCTTCCATATGTGACCCAAAATCACTTCAGTGCTCAACTGGTAGGTTGCACACGCAGGGCAGCAGCAGCTTATCCTAGTGCTGTCGCAGGGGGATGTCCAACTCCCCCTGTTGCCCTGCATGCACGTACTGCACTTACACCACAACAGAATGCGCCCGACCTCTGTTGCAGAATGTTCGAGCCAATGTTGTCTTGCTTGCAAGTGGCCTCTACTGCACCCACACCACTTGATATCCGAGTGAGTCGGGATTTCCTCGGACCCCCCCCCGCCGCCTCATCTGTCGTTGAAGAGCCCATGCTGGCGATTAAGACCAGACCCTAGTCTCTGAGAGTGGGGCAGCAGTGGGGGAAGGTGCTGGGGTTGGGGATTGTCTGGCGGGGGAGTGGGGACCTTACCACCCGTACGCACGGCAGCACCGGGACTTGGAGATCACCATGGGGCAGCAGTGGAGTGGCTACGCTCTGGGGGGTGCTTTGGGCTTTGGGATTGCCCTCCCTGTCCGTTGGGCCTTAGGGGTCCACAGCTTGCCTCATTAGGGGAGAGCCAGGCAGAGGCGCACCGCACATGGCCGTGGACCACTCGGTCGGGCGGCCGGGGATACACACCTTCCCACGTGCAGGCTGTGCACGTGCTGAGTTGGGGCCACCCAGCCTGCCCCACGGCGCGCTGTGTGTGCAGTGTGGAGGAGGGACAGCACACCAGGGTTCTTTAGGGGTGGGGGTGGGGGGAGGGGGCTGGCCTCCGGCTGTCTTGCAGAGCACACCGCGCGCTCCTTGGCTGAGTGCTGCTGCTGTTTGTGATGCCTGAAGTGTCTTTGGCTGTGTTGCCTGCTGGGTGCGGGGGGGGGGGGTTCTGGAGCTGCCCCTGGCGCGAGCCACCAACAGTTGCTGTTGTGTGTGTGTGGGGGGGGGGGGGTGCCTGTTGTCAAGCCCGCGCGGCAACCAAGAAAGGGCCAAAGAGGCTAGGACCCAGCCCAGGGTATCCATACTGCCAGAAGGGGGGTAGACCACTCAGCTACTGCCATGCTTACCATGCTGGTGGGCTGCAGACTGTGAGGTGTCAGTTTGTGTGTGTGTGTGTGTGTGTGTGCTCTGTGCTCAACAGACAACAGATGTGACTGGCAGCGCGATCCTTCACCTGTGTGCTGCGCATGCTGCAGCGCGATCCTTCACCTGTGTGTGTGCTGCTCATGCTGCAGACCGAGACACTGCACAACTTCTAGTGTGCGGACATAAAACAGGTCTCCAGTTGGTTTCATTTTGTAGCCCAAAAGGGCGCACAGACACTGACTGAGCTCGATTGCAAGAAGCAGTTTGATAATATCAACCCCCGCTTGGTGTTGCAGGCGTTTGATGAGGCATCGAACTGGCTATATAAGAAACGGCGCCGGCGCCAAGCAAACTTGCAGTGGTCGGTAAATAGGGACAGTCTGAAGCTTGACCGGGCAGGCCAGACCACGAACAGCAGATTTTGGTGCATTTCACATGATCTACTGACACGGCTGCTGAATTTTGAAATGCAAAAAAACAATGTGCTGCAGGCAGTTGGCACCCTGTGGCGACGTGACACCAGCATCCCAATGGGCGGCCCATTTTCAACACAAAGCGCCAATGTGCACACACTGTGGAGAGTAAGATGTGCGGGAAAGAAGTTACGGGACCGGGGAACATTGAGTGTGTTCGAGGAGGGATACCCCTTGTGGCAAAGAGGCCCTTTGTGGTTCAACCTCTGCTAGTTCAGGGATAATATACTGTGTGTGTCGAGCTTGCGACCAGGGCAAACAACAAACATCATCCAGATGATCGCTGGCACACTGTCCAAGATATGGGACTTGGAGGTGCTATGTCCCTGTGTGGACGGTGGGGCAAACATGTGTTACGGACAATGTCTGTCACAAACAGCACAAGCCTTCGGAATCAGCATGACAGTCGGGGAGGGAGTGTCCCCCCCCTCTGCAAACTCCCACCCCTTGCAACCCCCCCCCCCCCCCCGGGAGACCGTCACTTCCATGTTTTTCTAGTTAACATGTATTGTGCTGGTTTGTTTTGCCCATCTGCTTTACACATGGCCTTGCATTGCTTTCCCATTACTTCAAATCAAGTACCTGTGTGTGTGTTCTGTGATATTCTCTCTCCAAAGGCGGTGTATGGGTGTGTTGTGTTGCTACTTCAGACCCAAGATGTTTTCTCCCGGTGACCATGTACAGTACCACTCACACACACTTGGTGCACATGTGTTGGCCACTATCGTGGGCCCTTCGCCAAATGGGCCACATTTTTGCCACATTCGGTATATACGCCCTGGTGGGGTCACTCTGGTGGATCATGCGAGTGCCCAACTCTCAAGGCTAGAGGCTGTGGCGGTTGAATCACCCAAGTCTTCAGGATCACCGGACGTTAGCCCCATGGCTCCGCAACCCCAAACACCATGTGCAACACTTCAAATTGTGTTATTCTCGTACCCAGAAGTTCTTTCCTGTTCCTTTGGATCCTCAATAACATTTGTGTTGGATGAAACACATCGGCACCGCATCAACGCAAAAGTCGCTTCACACGTGTTCTCTTTGCTTGCCTCAGTGGAGGGTACCACAGTTTGCCTTGAAATACCCTTGCCATCCCCCCCCCCCCCCGGGAGACCGTCACTTGGCGACTGTCTCCCCCCCCCACCCGGGAGACCGTCGCGGACTAACCCGTGAGTTTGCAAGGGGGGGGGGGGGGCAGGGTAGGACTGAGCACCACTCACCCCTCTGCATTGAAGGAGGATTGGTCACTGAGATATGGGAAACCGGTAATATCACCCAGCCGTGCAGCCCCGGAATACCTTGCCTGCATCTTTACCAGCCGCCTAGCAACTGCATTACCATGGTTGCACAGCTGGGCATCCCAGATTCTGTCAGCTCTGGCATGGGCACAAGTTGCACTGGCATGCGACTACGCACGGATGACGGTGATGCGCGCGATGCACAAATCAGTGTGCCGTGTGTACTGTGTGTCGCCATGGAATGAAGAAAACACTATGCGCGGGGTGTACGCAATAGGACACCACCAGCCATGCGCACAGTCCGACGTGGTCACAAAATTGATGCACTGGCTCGGACGACATGCCAAATGGAACAACAAACACTACACAGACACCGTGATACCCACAGAACTACGGCCCGAGGAGTATGAGCCGACTTGGAGCACACACATACTCTTGCTGCGTGTTCGTGGGATAGACCCGTGAGCACTCTCCCGGCCAAGCCCCTCTTGTGTGTGTACAGCTAGGTGGAAACACCTAGCACAGGTTGCATAATTTGGACGTTAAGACACGACCTCCTCCGTAGGTGAATTATGGTCTGTTGGTAGTGCAGCACAGTTTTGGGAGCAAGGCAGGGATCAAGGGAAGAAATGTAACCGAACCCAACGCTGCACATTACTGCATTTGTCAACAGACCAAAAGACGTCTAGGGCTGCCCTGTAGCTCCTTAGGAGTTTTCTTTCACCGCTTTTCTTGCTGTGTTCTTGTTTTGGGGGTTCTCAGTGGGTGTGTGTGTGTGTGTGTGTGTGTGTGTGTGTGTGTGTGTGTGTGTGTGTCTTGTGTGAGCCTTTGATCACCCCCAGCAGGGCTGCCCCGGAGTATTTGGCTTGCATTTCTACAAGCAGCTTAACGGCGCCCCTACCCTGGCAGTATAGCTGGTCTGCCCAAATTTATTTGCCCTGGCATGGGCCGCGGTCGCATTGTCTAGTGATTACGACCGTATGACGGTGATGCGCGCAATGCACAAATCAATGCGCCGTGTGTACTGCGCTTCACCATGGAATGCAGAAAACACTATGCGCACGGTGTACGCCTTGGCACACCATCAATCCTGTCCGGAAGCACAGATAGTCAACCAGCTGCTGCACTGGCTTTTTCGAAACGCACATTGGCACGGGACAAAATACACCGATGCCATTATACCCACAGAAGTACAGCCAGCAGGGTACAAACCTGTACTCTGCGCCGACCTCCATTTGCCGCGTCTGCGAGCGGCCGCCGCCTGACATGTGTGTGTGTGTGTGTGTGCGGTTGGGTGGGGGCACCTAACACAGGAATTACATACTGGCATCGGATTTCGACATGCTTTCTCATCTCCATCCCTCCCCATATGATTTGGTTGCATAGCCTAGGACAAATGAAGAACATGAACTCCTCCAAGGATGACCTTCTGGTCTTTAACCGGCAGGGGTTGAGGGGGCCACTGGCCTCATGATTGCCTTGTGCTGCACATTGCCGCCACTGGCCGCAGACCGAAAGACGTCTAGGGCTGCCCTGCAGCTCCTGTGGAGTTTTCTTTCACCGCTTTTCTTGCTCTGTTCTTGTTTGCGGTTCTCGTCATGTGTGTGTGTGTGTGTGTGCGTGCGTCTGAGGAGAGCGGGGTGGGACCGAGGGCGTTCATACACCTGCACGGTGTTTGGGCACTGCCCTGCCCCCACACGAAGACGGACCCGGGTCCGCCCGGGACCGGCCTCCAATCTCTAGTACCTACCCCCACGAACAGTTCAGAGAAGGCATGAAAGTTACGCCACGTACTTCAGCACCTCTTACAGTCATTGGCTAGGCAGGACTTGACCTGAGTTGCACACCGTAGGTGACCGAACCGAAAACAGTTTGTGAACACAGTGTTGCCGCAACACGTCACTCCTGCTTTCAAAAAGGACCTTGCCGAACTTTTTGTTCATGGCCTGATGAATTTGTCTCGGTGACCAGTGCCCCGCAATTGTGCTTGTTGTCGTCTTCATTGACGTCGTCCGACCGCGTAGTGGTGTCCCTAGTTTCTTGCACGAAGTGTGTGTGTGCGGTGTCCACTTGCTTTGGGAGGGTTGGGGCTCGGGGAGAAGTGCTGTGGACTCACTCTCTCGGCTTCGAGTGACCATCCCCGGTTTTTAACGACCATTCCCGGTTTTTAGTGAACATTCCCGGTTTCTAGCGACCATTCCAGTTTTTAGCAACCCTTCTTAGTTTTTAGCAACCATTCACGGTTTTTAGCGACTATTCCCGGTTTTTAGCGGCCATTCCCAATTTTTAGTGGCCATTGCCGGTTTTTAGTGATCATAGCCGGTTTTTAGCGACCACTGCCAGTTTTTAGCGACCATTGTTGGGTTTTAGCGACCATTCCCGGTGTTTGGCGACCAGTCTCGGTTTTTAGCGACCACTCCTAGATTTTAGTGATCTTTTCTGGTTTTTAGCGATGCATCCCGGTTTTTAGTGACCATTCCTGGTTTTTAGTGACCATTCCCTTGGCAAAATAACCCCTATACGAAAATTTCCCCTAGCCTCTACCACGTCTGATTGTGTAGGGTGCGTGTCTTGTGTGCAACGTTGATCTTGTAGATTTGTGACATATGTTGGGCACCTCTCTGTCTTGCTTACACCCAAACGACTACATGGTTTTTTTGGCGGAGGTGGTTCTTTTTCAACAAGGGAGGGAGAGTAGTTCTGCCCTGTGTGAAGCAACACGAGGGTGGTGGTGGGGATGGGCCTGATGTGGGCTTACCCTATCCTTGAGCTAAGATGTGGTTGGAGGATGATTCGTGAGCAAACCCAGTCTGCCCATGAAACATTCGATAGCCGTGAGAGCACGATGACCCCCTGCCTGATCCTTGGCCTGTGCTTGCTTTACCTCTTGGAGGCCGCTACAACCGGCCCATGAGCTCCTCCCAATGGCATTTTGCCACCTCCCGACTACTAGATATAAGAGTCCCCTCCACGGCAAACAACTCTGTCCCCTCACCCTCACCCTCGTACCTCACCCACACCATCCTCTTGCCCCTCTTCTTGCACCCAAGCCCAAAGCCCCAACCGCGGGTGCATGCGAAGGTACTCTGAGTGAGTAAGTGAGTGAGTTTGCTACCCATGTCCCCGGGGGGGGCGACTCCGCGGCCCCTCCCCGGCGCCCCTCCTAGACCCCCCCCTCCAAGGCCCCCCCCCCCCCCCCCCCCCCCCCCCCAAGGGGCCTCCGGCCGACAGTTAGTTGGGGGGGTAGTTGGCGTCCAGAACCGAGGGGTCGCCCCCCCCGGGCCCATGTCGGTGGAAAACGGACTGGCAATGGGCCCTTGCCATGTGGGAAGAGACATGAGGCCTGTGCACGGGTGGTTGGTTTGAACACAAACGGTGAATTTCTGCTATTTTCGGGCAAAGCGTCAGTCCTCCGCTCGTCCGATGTCAAAAAACGTCAGTTCTGTCCCATTTTCTTTGACAATTCTGATGTTTCTCGGACGAACCATTTTTCAGTTAGAAAAAACTATAGAACACCCCGGGGGGCAGAACCAAGGTTTATATGGCGCCCCAAGCACGTGATTGCGGAGGCCAACCATCAAAATTGTGCCAAAAAACCATGGTGTAAGAAGATTTTTCATCTGGAAGTGCGTTCGAGAAACGGACCACGTGAGTTTTTCAGATGACCTTACCCTGGCTAAGTAACTACGGTTCAGTCTTCAATGAATTTGCGCGTCAGTTGATTTCTTTTTCTCAACAAGGGGGCGCGGTACCTGTTTCGGGACCAAATTCACCTATGCCCCAGCCTTCTCAATCCTGGACACACGACAGGTGAAAAATGGTAAGGCAAGTGATAGGAAGCAACAGCTTGCAATTTTGGCACCTTAGGCCATTGAGGGAGCACATCAATGAGCATTCTGACTGTACTACACCAACCACTTGGCAGAGTGGGACAAATTGGTGGGTCGGATTTAGGGTATAGTTGTTGTAGCGAAATGGGCTGGGAATGTGCACAGTGCCCAGCACCGGACACAAAACAGACCATCAAGAGAGCACAACTGACAGCGGTGATAGAACTGATCATAAAAAGTAGCGGGATGGAGATTTGGCCCCCAAGTGCCAGTGCTTGCGAGGGTCGCACTGCCTGCACCACACACGCACAGATGCATGTATGTAGAACAGTGTGTAATGGATGAAGGCCACCAACTAAACGTGACGTCCAAGCATGCACAACAGAGTGATCTGAGCACAGTTGAGCAAAGGTGCCCCGGTCTGAACCCAGTGTAGATAGTATGATGAAGCAGTGATGGGCAGCAAAGACTTTAACAGGACTGCACACCTACAGTTTAAGAACACCGATGCCTTGTTGTAGTCCCACTCGATTGGTTGCATGTGTTTTGCGGCAAACCTGTTTCCCTCATGGGACCCCAAAATGGGCAATGTCGGTAGCTCTGATTCCACGCATTTTGGTGTTTACCCTCTTGGTTTGGGGATATAAAGCCACAATCCACGCATTGTGTGGCCCCTGGGCCCATGGATATGCAACCACAATCCATGCTTTGCATGGCCCCTTGTCCTGGGAATCCCAGAGCCACAATCCATGCTTTGTGTGGCCTCTTGGCCCGGGAATACGGATCCACAATCCATGCTTTATGTGGCCTCTTGGCTCGGGGATGCTGTGCCACAATTCACGCTTCATGTGGCCCCTTGGCCCGGGAATACGGATCCACAATCCATGCTTAAGGTGGACCCTAGGTTTGGGGATGTGCATGGCGAGTAAAGGTAACTGCCATAACCATTATTCTGCTGAGTGTATTGACCCCAACATTTTGTGGGAATAAGCGTGTTTATTCAGCACAGCACATGACACATGTCGAGGAAATGTGGGGGCGCTCTTTAGGGCCATGGGCAAAGTCTGGCCCTAGGGGTAGCAGCCGCTTCTTGCTCGGCTGATTGCATATGGGTCATAGCCCAGTGAAGTGTGCCTTTCCATGGTGCACCATTTATGACTCATCTTGCATCAGGTTATGAAATTGGTTCAACACGACCTCCACATCCAGAGTCCAGTATCCTCATGTCCACCCCAAGCCTACAAAAAGTTGCTGCAATGTTGAGCTCCAAGCAGCTTTCCATAAAAGAGTGGATTGCTCGCACTTTTGCAAGAGTCAAGAAGACAACACCGGGGATTGTCCAAGAAATGAGCTTCCTGCAGGTGTCTCACAACCCACACCCACAGGTCACGCGCACTATCTTGGAGCAAACGGGTCCCTATGCCTCTTGACAGCACACTCTGTGTTACAATGGGCACATCTTACTGGAGGCAGGATGGAGATTGAGCTTCGCGCCGATATGAGCTACAGAGAGGCATTGTGGTGCAGGTGGGGGGCATTGGGAGAGGGGAATCGGTTCCACTTTCAGTCAACCAGTGAACCAACCCGTGGGAAGTGTCCCGGGCTTGCTCACATTTCGGGATTTGTGGTGAGCGAGAAATGCGGACGACCAATGCCATGGAAGGCATGGCATTGGCATGCGTCGCACGGGTTGGGGGCTTTCTGACCCCCAGGCAGGACTAGGGTGTGTCCAGGTTTCCAAACATCGAAGGCCGTGCAGGACTGGCTGCCAGAGCTCTGCAAATCGAAAGGTCCACCCCAAACCCTCGGGCCTGTGATGTTGGAGGGTTGATGGAAAGCAATAGATAAGAGGTTTCGTGGTCGCCAACTGTTTGGCCCTTTGTGCGTGTCTGGACCAACGGCAATTTCGAGCCCAGCCCCGCTTGATTCGTTGCCGAGAGGGTGAATCGCCACCCTGCCCCACCTGTTGCCTTACCTGCATTTGGATGAGTACCAGATCATGTCTGGGTCGGTCACAAGACAGCGGCTCTGCAAGTGCCAGTGTTTGCCAGCATCAGTAGGAGGTTGTCCATCCTGCGTTTGATAGTCTGTCAGTGTTTTGCTCAGTGCGTTAGCACGGTAGGTCGGTCGCCCTTGTTTGGCCTGCAGGTTGTGTTTGGGGTGCTGGTCACTTCTTCTGGTTTGCTGCCCGGCACGTGGGCCCCTGAACTTCGGGCCCCATACTGGTCCCATGACTGGGTTTATGATGCCAGTGCTCCTGTGGACATACCTCCTGACCGAGCCGTTTTGGGGCCACTGCAGCTGCTCTATTGGGATACCCTCTACCTTTGCAACAACATCCCTCAAGGCGGGTTGTGGACTTACTTTTTCACGAGTTCTGATCCTTGCAAAGAATGCCAGAGGATCGGCGAGACTTGGACCTGTACCCCAGTCACAAAGCAGGCCAGAACACGCAAGCACAGGTCCGGCAAAAGTAAAACCCAGCGACCCCTTGTTGACCCCATGCCAACAACTGCCGCATTCCCAACCGCCATGCCGCCAAGTGCCGTAACCGCTGCATCAATCAAAGGCGCATTTGATTGGTTGTCAGCTAACAACTGGGCACTGTTGACAGTCGCAGAAGCAGCTGCAGCCGAGGACTCTGATCGTGCTCGTTATTGCAGATACTCTGGATGCAGTCGTGACATTGGGACCCCCAACAGTGTGCTGCCCGTGCTGCTACCCTACGTCAAAGATCGCGTGTTCTGTGATATTGGCTGTCGCCGTGGAGAAGTACTCGCAAAGTTCAAACCATATGCTTCTGCCATCTATGGGATGGAGAAAGACGAGTTTTGGGTGAAGGAGGGGGAAAAGAATAACCTCAGGATTGTCTTGACAGATTTCTTCACTGAGAAGCCAAACTTTGAATGCCAAACATTTTACTGGTGGACCTACTCACATTTGAACCTCCGCTTCATAGAACGGGCCAAAGCTTTGTATGCTGAACATATGTACCCTGATCCTGTTTACGTCATCCTGGGGGTTGACTCAACCTCAGATCTTGAGTTGGAGCACATGGTGACACTGCAACAGCAGCATGGTGGGATGTTGGTCAAGGTGCCTTACGATGTTGGCAACCTCTACCGTCAGTTTGGTGTTTTCATGTTCCTCATCATTACTCTTTCCAGGACTGGGGCACAGGCTCCGCCGCCTCAGAGGTTGACAGCTGAAGATTACGGGAGCGCAGTGCAGCAGCTGCAGGCCCGCGGCTGGGCCTTTTACCCTCAAGCAGACTGCTTGGCACTCCAATGTCCCCTGTACAACCGCAGCAGTGCTCCGCAATCCATCTCGGACCTGCCCAGTGCTGTAGCACATGCACTGCGGGATGTTGCGAATGGGTCTGACCTCTGTGTGCTGAACCTGAGTCGACCGCTTGACTCGCAACAGGGCTGCCAGTCGTATCTGCTGCTTCTTGACTACAGGCAGCCTCTGCAGCCCAGCAGCCAAAGGATTTACGAGCTACTACGCAGGGAGGCAGGGCAGCCCAAGCGCCTGGTGGTGGTGAGTGACTTAGCTGCAGGCCGGCAGAATTTGTATCTAATGAACATTCTGCGGAGGTTCCAAGCCTTCTGCCGCCTAGTGAAGGTGCCGTATGATGAAGGCCACAGCTTTGATGTTGGAGTGTTCGTGATGCTCATGTTTGAGCTGGAAACCATCAATTTGGCCGCCCTCAGTAAAGCCATGGTGTCTAGAGGCCACCACCGCGGTAGGACTAGGTAGCAGTGTGAAAAGCTGCTGCCAGTCTCTGTAAGACTAGATGAAGTTTCAGTGACGAGCAGGCATTGCAGTAGATTTGGTTCTCTTGCCCATTTGCTGCTTTCTGCCTGCCCACATATGTGTACCTCTCGTTGGGTAAGACAATGGCAAACACTATGGGATACGGGCACGGGTTAACTATCGAACAGGGAATGCACTCCCGCGAGTGTAGATGGGAACAAATGATATTGCATATGATACTGGCCAGTGGAGATGGTAGATCTTTGGGCTACTGATTGGTTAAGGGACGTTCCCCCAATTTGTCCAAGCAACACTTGGCGTTGGGTCCGTCAATTGTTGCACCGTGGAGTTGGGCAGTGCGTCTTGTAGTTGGTTCAAGTTGTTGAGCTGCATCATGTCCATATTTTGTGTCAAGGAAGCTCAGTTGGCCATGATGGCATTTGTATCATGTTTAGCCCTTTCATTTTAAGGATTAGCACACTATTGGGGAGCAGCGTGCACCGTGCGCGCACCGTCCATCTTTTACTTTAGATAAGTCACCTGACCCAATTGTTTTGCTTGGTTGTTGTGGATGAAGCCAGTTTGTACTACACATTGTCCACCGGTTGGGCAAGCCGCAGTATTGCTGTCGGCCCCTCCCCTGAGGGTGAAGATTATTTGGAATATAAATGAGCATGATGGGAAGAATTTCTTCCATGACTGTGCATCGTTGGAGACTATTCCCAACTAAACAATATCGCAGTTATATGTGACCCACTGGATTCAACAACCTTGATTGTAATATACACCCTCGTATCGTATGTGATACCAGTTTTTGTTAGGCCTGGGTTCACCCAACAGGCCAAAACCTGCAGTGGTGGTGCCATACCAGGGTGGAATCCTTCATCGGAGTCACAGCGTTACCAACCATCAACCCAGTCCAGAGATGGCATCCTTCAGCGGAGTTACAGCGCCGCCGTACACCTACCTACTCTACCACCACAACTCTAACCCCCCATCAGGGATCATTCCAGCTGCTGGAACCTCAGCCGTGCAGTGTGAGTCTGCTCCGAAGTCCAAGATTTGGCCAAGACAAGTATATCGTCACTGCCGCATGCATGCACCATTTCTGTGTTTTCGGCGGCCGCCTTTCCCGTGCTCCAGACCATTGTTAGGGGTTTTTTCTTTCGATATTTGTGTCAATGCCGTGTTGAATTCACAGGGTCTGTTGGTGCTTCCTGATTTGATCCATCTCTCAGTGGTCCCACGGGTCCTCTATCTGTCTGGTTGCCGTCCTTTTCTAGGAGCAAACACAAAATCTTCTCGCTGGGGCAAATGCCTCCGCTGCAACTGCCCTGAGTTCTCACAAAGTGCGCCCTGTGAGACCAACCCTTGTTCTAGAATTTGTACACCCCTGTCCCCATCCACCCAAAGAGGTTTTTTGTTTTGGGGGGCAGGGGTATGGAGCCCCGCCCCTCACAGAAAATTTTCCCCTATACCATTCGGAACGGCACGCACCACAAAAGGAACTTGCCCTCAATAACCTATAAAATAGCACCTAAAATGACCGCCTTCAAGCAGTGATTCACGTGGTCACCATTGTGTCTATGATTGATAAGGGGGTGAATACCTAGGAGCCTGACAAGTTTAGCTTGTTGGCTGAAAGATCCAACAAGCCTAGATTACCAAGCTGGGTTTCCCAGTGGAGGTTTTGCAACCCTTCTTAGGGTCTAGGGTAAGCAACTAATTTTAGCAGCAGCAGCAGCAGTAAGCAGCAAGCAGCACAAAGGCAACAAAAGTGTTTTTGGAGACGCGGTGGCTCAAAACCGGCATCCAAGTAGCTCAAAACGACCACAGAGCAAATGAGCATCACCTGCGCCACGTTTCGTGTGATTTTGAGCCATCTAGCCCGTTTTATGGCCAATTTAGTGTCCATAAATGGCCATTTATAGCGTGTTTTCAGGACAGTCGTTCTGAAAGTTCAGGATGATTGCCAGTCTGTCAAGCAGCTGTCTCCAATGAGGACCGTTCTTGTTCCGTAGCGGTTGGGCACTGAAATGATTGCAAAGGGGTGTTTAATGAGGTCGCTCCCATACCGTGGTGCCACGTGGTGGTCCATTTTGAGGTGAAATCGAGCCGTTTTTTTAGCCGTTTTTCGGCACGATTGTTCAGGACCAGTGCCAATGAGGGTGCCTCGAGCGGTGCGCGCGCGGGGTGCGACTTCAGCCTGTTTGGCGTAGAATGGCGCTCCCATGGAATGTTGCCCAAAAGCGGTCATAGGAGCCCCAGCATCACCAATGGGTGGCCAATTGTTGTGTTTGGGTGGAATTGTCAATGTCGAGGTGTAAGAGTGGGCAGCAGGGCACCTTGTGCATTCGAAAATATCAGTGTGACTGTGTTTTGCCTCCTTCGCGTTCCACAGCTCACATGGCAACGAACGCTGACCTTTGGGCGCCGGGCAATACTGTCTTTTACCTGAGAGGCACCACAGGGTGTGCCTGCCACTGTTGTGGGCCTCTTATCCTTCCCGGAGTGTGTTGCAATCAGCTACGAGCGCTCAGACCATACACAACTTTACTGTGATTGCGCTGTGGAGCGGCTCACCTTCCCCATTGAGCGCGCGGAGTCCCCCGCTTTTGAATGTTGTCCGTCCCCATCACCTACCGCTGCCGTCGGGCCTGGAGCATGGAGCAGTTCCAACCGACGTCCAGGATTGTCCTGAGACTGAGAGCCTTAGCGTTGCGCTCGCAGTTGTGGCTAATTTCGGGACACCACGACTCCATGATATGTGCAAAAAAAGACCTCAGAGATGATCTAAACGTGCTGAGGGGTGCATAAAGATGCAAAAACAACAATCGCTACAGGCTTTCCAAAGGGTAGGGTGTGTGCAATGGCTCCCGTTAAGTGTGTGAGCCAAATCTGTGCAAACCACCAAGTCTAAACTTAGGGTAGAAATTGGTATTGAGTTCGCTGCCTGAAAGGCCGCCAATTGGGCTCACCACTGCAGTCTTCTTTCATCCCTGTTTCCTTCCCCGAAAATACGAACCCTGACCCATAACCATCTGATCCCTACAATTCGGCATCAGGGACCGGCCTTGCTCATCAGCATCAGTGTTTCATACTCGGTCTGGTAGACCTAAAGCTCCGAAGCATAGCGTTCCCTCGCTCTGTATCTTTGGCTTGAAACCTTTTCCATTGACAGGCCCCCCAATAATCTGTATCGCCAGACACCCACATATTGCTGCTGTTGGTGTCGTTGGTGCAGGTGCTGATGATGTGAATGTTGTTTTTTTTTTGGCAATCAAACACACTGTTCGGAGTCCATCAGTATAGCAAACTATACATGTGGCAAACCTGCACCAGAGGCATGCACCGTGAGGTGGTGTCGACCAGTTGTAGAGTTATGAGTTATGATGTGGTGCTAGTGCTGGTGTTGGTGCTGTTGCTAATGTTGGTGTTGGTAGTTGTGTGGGTGCTGGTGCTGATGTTGGCTCTGGTGTGCTGGGTCACCCCAGAATTTCTGCTGGTTGTTGTTTCTTGGAGGCTTTTGGATGCTTGCAGTTATTGCTTGCAGGCTTCTGGGTACTTGCTGTTATTTCCTAGAAGGCCCTGACTGCTTGCTGCTATTTCCTCATATGTCCTGGTGGCTTCTGGATGCTTGCTGGATCACGCCCCAAGCACCATGCAGCACAACATGTGTAACCCAGTTCTCTTGGAAATCATGGACAAACCATCATCTAGAACGGAATGGCAAGATTTGGCACAACTTCTTAAATTCCATGGCAAATTTTGCCACTCCAAATTTCACCTGTTCCCAATTGTCATCCCCCCTCCCTCCCCCGGTAGGTCTCCTCCCTTGTGCCACAAAATGTGCCCTTCAAAAAAATAAATCCTCCACCAAGCATGTCTTTTTTCACTGGAGCTCCAAGGATGAAAAAGGCACACAGCCGTCTTTGACAACCTCTGTTGGGTACTACTAGATTCACTAGGGGTTTAGCATTCTGGTCAAAACTGGTTTGTTTCCTTTGGTGTGTCTGCATTTTAGGGCCACAGTTTGGACAAATCACCGGTGGGGTGCAAACAAGGCAAAATTCGCAAAACAAATCTGCTTTCTTTCTTTTTGAGTTCCTGACTCTCAAGGTGTTATTGAGTGTACTCGGGAGAAACCCGGATAGTTGAAGGTCCATTTATGTACAGCATAGGCACACCCAGTAACTGAGCGGACCAGAGGTCCATGCGGCAAATTCGCAAAACAAATCTGCTTTCTGATGGTACTCTCAGAAATGCAACAATTGCTTAGTACCGCGCAATCATTGACCAGTATTCAAAAAGCGCATCTTACCCCACCACAACGCTTCTGCAAGATCATACGAAATGATTAATGTGGAGAATCCATTTCTGAAGATTTGAGTCCCAATGCTCATCTATGCCCTCATTGGAGATGCCTCACGCATTGAGGGTGCCTCAATGCACCGCGGGCCCGCACCGCGCGTACCGCGTGCTTCAGTAGAAGTGTCACTTACCGATGTACTGCACAACTTTTTTCAGACAAGGACGCGGTGGCCCAAGGGGTTTTGTGAAATGATAAGTGCAACTTGAAAATGTTTAGTGTCATCCTGCGTTGCTGCTGCTTCTACGCACACAATGGGACACTTGGGAATTCCCTCCATAACCTAGAATGTGTGATGCTCGCGCATGTTTTGTCTATAATGCTTTCTCACAACGTTGAGATAGTGGAGAGCAGCGGATCTTACTCAGTTTGTGACACTATCCCAATCTGCTGCCTAGCTTGCTCCCTGTATCCTGCAGATATCTTCATGAAGAAGACACTTCTTTCAAATGGAATATTCTTTCTCATTCCTGCGTTGATATGCCAGAGCCAAGCAATCTTGCTGCATGTGGGTGAAATTCTTTATTCAAACAAAGGGGAGGATTTCCGAGGGTTTCAATTGCATGATGCTACCCCAAACATGTGTGATCGCGTACCTGGCTCTGCTATTCGGGATGTGTACAACATCAGAGCTCCTATGGCGCTGGCTCACAAGCTAGCTGATCTGGCCAGGGACCGAGACTTCATTGAAATCGGGACACGCAACGGTGATTTGTCTCGTTGTATTTCCTTCTTTGCAAAGCACACTCTACTAATTGAGATTGATAGCACTTATTGTAGCTCACTGCAAGCCATCAAGAATGCTTACACTGACCCAGCTAAGGTAGAGGTGCGGTGTCCTGAGAGATTCCCCGGCCCAAATGTTCCTGGGGGCGATGTGTATTTCCTTTGGATAACACCACAAATTCAGCTTACTTTAATGCATCAGCTCAAAGATATGCTGATTGCTTCCAAACGGTCGCTCTCAGCATCAGTATACATGGCGGCGAATCCTTTTTGGGAGCACTATCAGAGGTGGAACGCGCCTGGTCACAATTATGTGCAGCAGCTCCATTTGACAACACTTGCAACAAGGGTGAGGTTGCTGTCCTTTCATGAAGTCAATGCTCGGCGTGGTGGAACCGGCCCGCCAATGAACCTCAGCAGTGTTGTGGCTTTGATCGAATTCGACCTGGAAGATGAAAGGTGGTACAACACCACGCAGTTACTGCATCTGCCGTGTGCAGGACCTGGCACAGTGGGAACGAAGACGTGCCGAAAGGCAAAGAAGTGGGCCATCCCAACGCACCTTGCAAATCATGCTGTGAAGCTTGACATGCTTTATGACATACTTGCTGGCGGATAATGGTTGCTGCGCCGATTCATCAGGGGCACGGCGGTCCTTAAGGACCGTCTCTCTCTCTTTTTTATTTTATTAAGGACCGCCCTGGAGAGCATTTTTCCACAGGCTTGAACAACCGTCGGTTACCCAACCGCCGTCGGTTACCTTCCAACCGCCGTCGGTTGCCCTCCAAATGCCGTCGGTTACCCTCCAACCGCCGTCAGTATCCGCAGCTTTTTCACAGCATAGGCGTAACGGAACTCTTTATTTTTTCTTGCTGTTAAAGACCGCCCTGATCAGGGGCGGGGCCAATTTGACACGGGCGGGCGGAGGTCCCACCCCACCCCGCTTAGAGGGGGTGGGGGGTGCTTTACAAGGGCCGGGGGGGGGGGGGGCTGGATGCGATGGCATACCTCAGCATTGTGTATTGGAACCCCAGTTTCAATGCAGGCAACGTTGGACAACTTTTGCTATCTCAATCCTTCTGCAGCCACATGACCAGCCACATGCATAGTTTTTAATTGCTGGCCGTTTGTGACTGCACTGTGCATGTGAGAAAATGGGCAGAATAGATGTTTGCAAATTCTATGATTTCACCCAATGAACCCCAACTGCGCTTGGACGTGGACCTATGTTACACCAACTTGTGACAAGATGTAGGGCGTCCCGGAGCATGTTTTTTTGGGGGGGGGACCCGCACATGGGGGTTTTGAAACATCCATGCTGCAACATGCCATAGCACCAAAAATTTTGCAGTTTTTATGGTGACTCACAATTGTGTGTCTGCTCCTCATGCAGTGCATGTTTGCACAGGAGACATTGTGTCGTTCCTGGGTTGTGGTGGTGGTGGTAGTGTTGGGTTGTGCTGTGACGGTGGCGTTGGGGTGTGCTGTGTGCAGCATGGCTGCAATATGGTCGGGTTGCAACGTCCGCGTCAGGCTGCAGCCGTGCCTGCTCCCCACGGCGTTCACCGCGTACTGTCCACTGTTTTGGCCATTGTCCGCCGATCTCCTGCTCCGCCAACGTCAATTGTGCTCGCTCTCTGCCCCCTGCCCTGCAGTCTCTGCTCCTCATGGCCAGATCAGGGGCTTTGGACTTGTGGACTCTGATGGGTCAAGGGTACAAGGGTACATACCGGTCATGGGTCAGCCTTGTGCCATGCATGCGGATTGCTGGCCCCATTCGGCCCGCAACACTTAGGGGGCGTACCGTGCGCTGTGCCCGCGCTGTGCGCGCGCTGTGCGAACAGTTGGCTGTTCTCCACCACCGGCAGTTCGGTAAGTTCAGAAGATTGAAAGGACGTCACTGAATGGCTGCTGCAGTGGACGGGGCTATAGGGGGCAGAATTTAGGTCCCTGGGACCCATGGCAAGCATCAGATGTTTGAATTTTTGAGTTTTGAATTGATTGTGCATGATTCTGCAGGTGGGTGGTTTTCAGGGTTGTTACCTGGATAATCATCGTATAATTGGCGCTGTGCCCGCGCTGTGCCCGCGCTGTGCGAACAGTTGGCTGTTCTCCACCACCGGCAGTTCGGTAAGTTCAGAAGATTGAAAGGACGTCACTGAATGGCTGCTGCAGTGGACGGGGCTATAGGGGGCAGAATTTAGGTCCCTGGGACCCATGGCAAGCATCAGATGTTTGAATTTTTGAGTTTTGAATTGATTGTGCATGATTCTGCAGGTGGGTGGTTTTCAGGGTTGTTACCTGGATAATCATCGTATAATTGGCGCTGTGCCCGCGCTGTGCCCGCGCTGTGCGAACAGTTGGCTGTTCTCCACCACCGGCAGTTCGGTAAGTTCAGAAGATTGAAAGGACGTCACTGAATGGCTGCTGCAGTGGACGGGGCTATAGGGGGCAGAATTTAGGTCCCTGGGACCCATGGCAAGCATCAGATGTTTGAATTTTTGAGTTTTGAATTGATTGTGCATGATTCTGCAGTTGGGTGGTTTTCAGGGTTGTTACCTGGATAATCATCGTATAATTGGCGCTGTGCCCGCGCTGTGCCCGCGCTGTGCGAAAACGCTCCCTTAGCGTGTTCGTTGAGCCTTAGGTTTCAGAACCCAGTGGGCACAGGATCAGGTCAGGATGATCTAAGACAGAATATTCAAGGAGTGTAGCACATGGAGCACGCTATGTTGCACGACAAGGTGGAGGCTGTTGCAGCACGGGGGTCCGAATACCCTGCCACCAAGATGCGTGGCGACTGTGACGTTGCTCTTTAGCCCCCCCCCCCCCCCCTCGATCTCAACCAAAGTCGGCGACTGCAAAGATTGGTTCTGGCATTTGGCGTGAGCGGGGACTGTGGCTGTGGTGTGCGGAACGAGCACCTGTTGGGCCCCACCCCACGCCGTGTGCGATGTGTTCCTGACGTGGGTGTTGATTGCGAGTGTAGTCGCAACTTAAATTGCTGTGGTGTGTACTTGATTGGGCTATTGGGCGCTAGCGTTCCGATTTTTCAACACTTGTGCATGATGGCTGGCGTGCGTACCTCAATGTCCCACAGTGGGGATAAAATGATTCCGGGTCTCGGCATGCCAGATCGTTGGGTTGGGGTGGCCTGTGGCGTCCTTGGCAGCTGGTGCAGGGTCGTAGGACACTCTTCCTCCAGCACGGGGGGCAGAGCCGCTGCAGGGCGCCAAGGCCCAAGGCACCTGCGCCTGGAAACACGCAAACGGGTGAATCAATGCTGAAGTGGCGGACAAGCATGGGGGGGGGGGGGTGCAAAATAAGGGGAGGGGGGTAGGGTGGATAGGACGCGGCGAAGCCACCACGCGGCGCCAAGGCCCAAGACACCCGGGGCCAGAAACACGCAAACCGGGAAACAGCGCCGAAGGGGCAGAAAAGCAAAAGGAAGGGGGGGGGGGGGGCAAAACACAGCAAAGCCGCCGCAAGGTGCCAAGGTCCAAGGCACCTAGGCCCGAAACCACCCGATCAGGCGGAGGGGCACAGAGGGGTTGAGGGGGGGGCATAGGGATAGCAAGAGCCAAAGGGCCAAGGACACCGTACACACACCCACACACCACAGACACCACACGGCGCACCACATACACACAACGAACAAGGGCCAAAGGTCCATGGACTCCGCACACACACACACACCCACACCCACACACACAAGCTGTATGGGAAGAGAATCCCCTCAGGCGCAAGTCGGGACTGTTTGGTCGGGCGTTGAGCCTACACGACTGGGGATGGCGTCCGCTCTCGGGTTGGTGGGAATGGAAAGTGCTGGGTGCTACTGACACCCTGCAACTGACGGGTGATTTTAAGCTGGTCAAGCACAACATCAGGGAACAATTACGGTCACAACAGATCACACAGCTCATAGCCAAGCGGCCACGACAATTTGCGGGCATGCACTATCACACAAACAGGAGGCTGGTCTGTGCCACCATTGCCTCTTTTCATTCACAACAGGAACGCTCACTGCTGCGCACACTTCTGGCAGGGGGGCTGTGGACAGCTGTCCGGGCGCACCAGCGGGGCATGATCACCTCCCAATGCTGCCCATATTGCCAACCGGCAGACGAAATTGAACAGCACATTCTTTGGGAATGCGTAGAATGGGTGGCAACTAGGGAGGTGCACATCGCCAACGTCCGCGCCTTGGCGGCGAAAGTCCCAGACCTACCACCGTTTGACAGATGGCCCCCATGCTTGAAAATCAGCGGTCTCCGACCCGAAATCGAGCCACCAGTGAACAAGCAGGTGGAACAGCACGACCTACCTTTCATACAGGCCCCCAATGCCATGTTTGTGGCCTTTCTAGCGGCGCGCAAGCTGCGGGACCAACAGGCACCCAAACTCTTCCCCACAGTGCGCCCGCAAGCGCGCAGTGCATATCCCTACCATCAGCTGGTGGGCCCCATGCCCCCCCCCCCCCCCGGCGCGCCCGGTATGCCTACACAACCCCACCGCACGCACCTGGCCATGGGAAAAGCCTTTTCTAGCGGACCTACTGGCTTGGCTGCGAGCGCTACAGTGGACGGAAGACAAAGACACGGTGTCCTTCATCGAGCTGGCGCTGGATTTTGAAGAGCACGCGGCACGCACACTGCCTGCGGCACCCCAGGCTAAGTTTCAGGGACACCCACTACCACCGCAAGAGAGGGCCAGGGTTCTGCGCCTGGCGCTATGCACACTTCAAAGACTGGTCAAATCGGGCGCACTCCACCCAGCCAAAGCCACATGCACTATTTCACTGCCGGTTCCTTGTAGGAGCCTTTGAGGTCATCAATACGGCCTTTCGGTCCACCGGGCCGCATCCATTTGACGTTGTACATTTGCTGCAGGACGATAAGCCCGCCTCTTTGGAAACACCAGCTGGCCTGATTGGCTGGTCTGCCATCATTACAAATGGGTCGCTCCGTTGTGCCAAAAAGCACAACTCCTTTTTTCGGATTACATGGGAATCATTTTGTGCCAAGTGGTTTCACACGTTGAATTCCTGGACCTCCTGCCCCCGCTACCTTCCCATCCCCGAGACAGTCCTAGCGTGGTTTCTGGATTTTCTTTAGCGGTCCTCACAACCGCGACCCCCCCCTCCAACCACAGCACCCAAACCTTCCCCTCCCCCCAGCCCTTTCGCCAATATTCCACCGACACCCCCCCGTCAAAGCGGCAAGCACGTAACACTGCGCGGAAACTCCGCAAACTGCAGAAGGCGGAGGGGCTACAAGAGGTGTTGCAGGACCTTTCGGACAGTGCTATCCCCCTTGGCCCCTCCTAGACCCCCCCCCAATTCGCCCCTCCCTGAAACCCCCCCCCCCAAGGGGCCTCCGGCCAACAGTTAGTTGGGGGGGTAATTGGCGTCCAGACGCGAGGGGTTGCCCCCCCCGGGGTGGCCCCTCGATTTGGGGTTGGCGACTCTCAATGCCTGCTTTGTTGCGTGGCCCCTGGAGTCCCCTCCAATTGGGGTTAGGGACTCACAATCCACGCATTGTTACGTGGCCCCCGCGAGTTGGGGCTGGGGACTCACAATCCACGCTTTGTTGCGTGGCCCCTCGAGTTGGGGTTAGGGACTCACAATCCACACTTTTTTGCGCGGTCCCTCGAGTTGGGGTTAGGAACTGACAATCCACGCTTTTTTGCTTGGCCCCTTGGGTTGGGGTTAGGGACTCACAATGCACGCTTTACTCCCTAGCCCCTCGAGGTGGGGTTAGGGACTCACAATCCACGCTTTGTTGCGTGGCTCCTCGAGTTGGGGTTAGGAACTCACAATCCACGCTGTTTTGCTTGGCCCCTTGGGTTGTGGTTAGGGACTCACAATGCACGCTTTACTTCGTGGCCCCTCGAGTTGGGGTTAGGGACTCACAATCCAAGGTTCGCTGCGTGGTCCCTCGAGTTGCGGTTAGCGACTTTCAATGCACGCTTTGTTGCGTGGCCCCTCGAGTTGGGGTTAGGGACTCACAATCCACGCTTTGTTTCGTGGCCACTCGACTTAGGGTTAGGGGCTCACAATCCACGTTTTGTTGCGTGGTCTCACAATCCACGCTTTTTTGCTTAGCCCCTTGGGTTGGGGTTAGGGACTCACAATGCACGCTTTACCCCCTGGCCCCTCGAGTTGGGGTTAGGGACTCTCAATCCACGCTTCGTTGCGTGGCCCCTCGAGTTCGGGTTAGGGACTCTCAATGCACAGTTCGTTGCGTGGCCCCTCGAGTTGGGGTTAGGGACTCACGATCCACACTTTTTTGCTTGGCCCCTTGGGTTGGGGTTAGAGACTCACAATCCACGAGTCGTTGCGTGGCGCCTCCAGTTGGGGTTAGGGACTCGGAGTCCACGCTTTTTTGCGTGGCTCCTCAAGTTGGGGTTAGGGACTCACAATGCACGCTTTACTTCGTGGCCCCTCGAGTTGGGGTTAGGGAATCTCAATGCACGCTTCGTTGCATGGCCCCTCGAGTTGGGGTTAGGAACTCACAATCCACGCTTTGTTGCATGGCCCCTCGACTTGGGGTTAGGGACTCACAATCCACGCATTGTTGCGTGGCCCCTCGAGTTTGGGGTTAGGAACTCACAATCCACGCTGTTTTGCTTGGCCCCTTGGGTTGTGGTTAGGGACTCACAATGCACGCTTTACTTCCTGGCCCCTCGAGTTGGGGTTAGGGACTCACAATCCAAGGTTCGTTGCGTGGCCACTCGACTTAGGGTTAGGAACTCACAATCCACGCTTTTTTGTGTGGCCCCTCGACTTGGGGTTCGGGACTCACAATCCACGCTGTGTTGCGTGGCCACTCGACTTAGGGTTAGGGACTCACAATCCACGCTTTGTTGCGTGGTCCCTCAAGTTGGGGTTCGGGACTGTCAATCCACGCTCTTTTGCGTGGCCCCTCGAGTTGGGGTTGGGGACTCTCAGTCCACGCCTTGTTGTGTGGCCCCTCGAGTTGGGGTCAACAACTCGCAATCCACGCTTTGTTGCGTGGCCCCTCAAGTTTGGGTTAGGGCTTCTCAATGCACGCTTCGTTGCGTGGCCCCTCGAGTTGGGGTTAGGAACTCACAATCGACGCTTTGTTGCGTGGCCCCTCGAGGTGGGGTGAGGGACTCACAATCCACGCTTTGTTGCGTGGCCCCTCGACTTAGGGTTAGGGACTCACAATCCACGCTTTGTGGCGTGGCCCCTCGAGTTGGGGTTAGGGACTCTCAATCCACGCTTTTTTTCGTGGCCCCTCGACTTGGGGTTAGGGACTCACAATCCACGCTTTGTTGCGTGGCCCCTCGAGTTGGGGTTGGGGACTCTGAGTCCACGCTTTGTTGCGTGGCCCCTCGAGTTGGGGTTAGGGACTCACAATGCACGCTTTGTTGCGTATCCCCTCGAGGTGGGGTGAGGGACTCACAATCCACGCTTTGATGCGTGGCCCCTCGAGTTGGGGTTAGGGACTCACAATCCGCGCTTTTTTGCGTGGCCCCTCGACTTGGGGTTAGGAACTCACAATCCACGCTTTTTTGTGTGGCCCTCGAGTTGGGGTTAGGGATTCACAATCCACGCTTTGTTGCGTGGCCCCTCGAGTTGGGGTTAGGAACTCACAATCCACGCTTTGTTGCGTGGCCCCTCGAGTTGGGGTTGGGGACTCTCAGTCCACGCTTTGTTGTGTGGCCCCTCGAGTTGGGGGTAGCAACTCGCAATCCACTCTTCGTTGCGTGGCCCCTCGAGTTGGGGTTAGGGACTCACAATCCGCGCTTTTTTGCGTGGCCCCTCGACTTGGGGTTAGGAACTCACAATCCACGCTTTTTTGTGTGGCCCTCGAGTTGGGGTTAGGGATTCACAATCCACGTTTTGTTGCGTGGCCCCTCGACTTGGGGTTAGGGACTCTCAATCCACGCTCTTTTGCGTGGCCCCTCGAGTTGGGGTTGGGGACTCTCAGTCCACGCTTTGTTGTGTGGCCCCTCGAGTTGGGGGTAGCAACTCGCAATCCACTCTTCGTTGCGTGGCCCCTCGAGTTGGGGTTAGGAACTCACAATCCGCGCTTTGTTGCGTGGCCCTTCGACTTGGGGTGAGGGACTCTCAACCCACGCTTTTTTGCGTGGCCCCTCGAGTTGGGGTTGGGAGCTCACAATCCACGCTTTGTTGCGTGGCCCCTCGAGCTGGGGTTCGGGACTGTCAATCCACGCTCTTTTGCGTGGCCCCTCGAGTTGGGGTTAGGAACTCACAATCCACGCTTTTTTGTGTGGCCCCTCGAGTGGGCGTTAGCAACTCGCAATCCACGCTTTGTTGCTTGGCCCCTCAAGTTTGGGTTAGGGCTTTTCAATGCACGCTTCGTTGCGTGGCCCCTCGAGTTGGGGTTAGGGACTCACAATCCACGCTTTGTTGCGTGGCCCCTCGAGTTGGGGTTAGGAACTCACAATCGACGCTTTGTTGCGTGGCCCCTCGAGTTGGGGTTAGGAACTCACAATCCACGCTTTGTTGTGTGGCCCCTCGAGTTGGGGTTAGGGACTCACAATCCACGCTTTGTTGCGTGGCCCCTCGACTTAGGGTTAGGGACTCACAATCCAGGCTTTGTTACGTGGCCCCTGGAGTTGGGGTTAGGAACTCACAATCGACGCTTTGTTGCGTGGCCCCTCGAGTTGGGGTGAGGGACTCACAATCGACGCTTTGTTGCCTGGCCCCTCGACTTAGGGTTAGGGACTCACAATCCACGCTTTGTTGCGCGGCCCCTCGAGTTGGGGTTAGGGACTCTCAATCCACGCTTTTTTTCGTGGCCCCTCGACTTGGGGTTATGAACTCACAATCCACGCTTTGTTGCGTGGCCCCTCGAGTTGGGGTTAGGGACTCACAATCCACGCTTTGTTGCGTGGCCCCTCGAGTTGGGGTTAGGAACTCACAATCCACGCTTTGTTGCCTGGCCCCTCGACTTAGGGTTAGGGACTCACAATCCACGCTTTGTTGCGCGGCCCCTCGAGTTGGGGTTAGGGACTCTCAATCCACGCTTTTTTTCGTGGCCCCTCGACTTGGGGTTATGAACTCACAATCCACGCTTTGTTGCGTGGCCCCTCGAGTTGGGGTTAGGGACTCACAATCCACGCTTTGTTGCGTGGCCCCTCGAGTTGGGGTTAGGAACTCACAATCGACGCTTTGTCACGTGGCCCCTCGAGGTGGGGTGACGGACTCACAATCCACGCTTTGTTGCGTGGCCCCTCGACTTAGGGTTAGGAACTCACAATCGATGCTTTGTTGCGTGGCCCCTCGAGCTGGGGTGAGGGACTCACAATCCACGCTTTGGTGCGTGGTCCCTCGAGTTGGGGTGAGGGACTCTCAATCCACGCTTTTTTTCGTGGCCCCTCGAGTTGGGGTTAGGAACTTGCAATTCACGCTTTGTTGCGTGGCCCCTCGAGTTGGGGTCAGGGACTCTCAATGCATGCTTCGTTGCGTGGCCCCTCGACTTGGGGTTAGGAACTCACAATCGACGCTTTGTTGCGTGGCCCCCCGAGTTGTGGTTAGGGACTCACAATCCACGCTTTTTTGCGTGGCCCCTCGACTTGGGGTTAGGGACTCACAATCCACGCTTTTTTGCGTGGCCCCTCGAGTTGGGGTCAAGGTAGGGGTTGCGTTCCGCGCCCGTGCATGCACTATTTAGGCAAATGGTCATGGAGGCGGCTCTTTCAATGATTTGCAAGTTTCTTTCGAAGAGGATACTTAGGCAGAGGTTCATTTGAACATTCAAGATTTGTGGTTTGTCTTGAAAAGGGCAACGCGTCACGCCGATATTGGCGATGTGTTTGGGGTTCGGTTGGAGGGTGAGGACGAAGATAGTGACGACGAGGATTTGAAGCAGCCGGTTGAAGTCGCCAGTAGTTCCTCTTTTGAACTTCGTAACCCACCAGCCGTCCCCTCTACCTCTTCTAACCCTGCCGTGCAGTTGGTGTTCACGTTTGATGTGGGTGAGGCGGTGTTGAAGGCAATGGAGAGGGGCAAATTGCATGACTGGACTAAAGTTCAGTTTAAGGCCATTTGTAGGAAGCATGGTTTGAGTGTCAAAGGGGGGGAAGGGTGAGCTTACGGAGCGTGTCAGGATGCACTTCCAGAGGTTGTACTCGCTGTAGAGAGTTTGTTATGAGCTGTGCCACCGGCGATGGAACATTCGGGTGGTCGAACGTTGTCACTCCATTTGATGGAAAACAACATTGCTCCTGTTCATGTTGAATTGTGCACGGTGTGAGGTAGGGTTCGGATGCTATTATTGATCAAATGTGGGGCTAGGATCATATGGTTGTGTGCTTGCACAATTTTTGGGCTAGGGACTCATGGTTGAACAGTTGGGAACACTTGGGTGAAGACATGTAATGTCCGTGGGCTCTTTTGAAAAAGCCATGTTCTAAAACAACTTTTTTTTTCCATTAAGGACCGCCCTGCATGTAAAAGGTGGGTGAAAATTTTCTGACATCAAATTGCAGGGTTGTATGGGGCCCTATAACTGCTCTTTCCGCTTTGCAAGCGTAAATTTAGATAGCCACAAGGTCATTTTCGGGGTGGACGTTTTTGGGGTGTGAAAACCATGGCCCATTTTCCGTCACATAACAGTCTCCTTGGCAGGGGGTCTGGGCAGCTGCAACCATCAATTTCCTAGGGATGAGGTTTGGCATGTTTCCTGTGTCCCCCTGAGATACACTTTAATGCAAATTTACATGCATCATCAATGCAAAATAACATACCTGGTTTCTTTTTGCTTGCAGCTCCATTGTCCACTAGGCCATTGAACCACAGCAGGTGCCCTAAGAGAGGAATAGCAGAAAGGTATGTGTGGCTTCATCTACAGATGAATCTCTTGTTTTTATGGATGCACGTTGCTGTGGGATTGCATTTCTTGCACGGCACAAACCGTAAGCACTGCGCATTTGATGAGCCCCAGAAACCACGCTCGACCATTGCTAATGCTACTTCAGAATGCCGCAGCGTGGACTTCCGCGTCCTTCCAGCGCATTGTCTCTCACACCCTGACTGCATGCCCAGCTCCCCGCGCAGGAGCTGGTATGATTCCGCATCCACAGCCAGTGTTCCATGTTACCTCCCCCAGGAATGGGCACCTGTTCGGGCGGCATTTGAAAAGGTATCTGAGAAGGAATGTGCATTGGTTGTTGTCACTGTGGTTTTTCGACGACATGGCTGCCTCAAGCGTATCAAACAACAACTGCCCCAGACGTGCGCGGTGGCAATTGTTGATAATGTGTCCACAACACAACCCGGTTGGAGTGACCAGGGATGGCGGGTGTTCATTGTGGAGCCATCGTATTTGCCAGCCAAGAAATCCTCGAAAATACCAAAGACATTGGCGGAGTTTCTGTTTCCAAACGCAGTATGGTCCGTTTACCTCGACATCAAGATCCTGTTGACAATACCCCCCGGCAAATTAGTGCGGAACCTGCTTTCTCATGGGGCAACGTTCGCTTCCAAAATACACAAGCATTTTTGCAGCGCGATTGAAGAGTACGAGATGCTATCCAAGAAAAACCGGAAGGAAGACCCGGCAGTGGTTCGACAACAGCTTGGCGTATACGCGAAAGATGGGTGGTCTGGCAACCACAGCCGGCACGTCAATGCTGAGTTGGTTGTTCGAAAACATGGTGATCCTTGTAACCAGTTACTCAGTTGCCTTTGGTACAACGAAGTGGCACTTTTCTCTTCAAGGGTCCAACTCAGCTTCAGTTACGTTTATGACATGTTGGGTTTGCAGTGGCGGCGCCCCACCATTATGAGGTTGATCGAAGAACACTCCGCCGTAACGACTAAGTGGACCCGCAGACGAACTGCAGGATTCGGCGGCTGTTGATTTGCCTGTCGTTCGCCCCACCTCCCCACAACGCCTAAAGCACTGGGGGCCCAATGGGGCCAGCACGCAAAGCTCAAGGCTGACCTATGACTGGTATGTACGCCGAACCCGGTGGAGTCCACAAGCCCCAAGCCCCGGCCCAGTTAGTCGGAGACCGCGGAGCCAGGGGAGAGGCTCAGAATACGAGCATCATGGACATTGAGCTGGTGGTCGGCGGACACAAAGCAATGAAGTGGACGTTGGGCGTTGCCGTGGGGGCAGGGGGTGGCGGGTTTTCAACGGGGGGGGGGAGGGGGGTCAAGAGAGCCCCCCAAAATTGGGGTTGGGGGGTTGGGAAAAGGGCTCAATTGACAGGACCACTGCTCAGTGATGAAGTCCGGCGCTGAAGGCACATGGCAAATGATGACTTTTCTGAGCCCCATTGACGCGCCGATTCCTTGCCGAGGTTTCAGGTCTGGGCCACCTCCGGGGCCCGGGGGTCAGTCTCGTTAGGGTTTTGGCGAGTCCGTCAATTGAGCCCTTTTTGGGGGGGGGGGTCTAACCAGGGGGCTCTATCGCCCCCCCCCCCCCCACAGTTGAAAGCCCGCGCACCCCAGGTGCGGCCGAATGCGGACATTGCAACGTGACCATGCGGCCTACCTCCCCGCCCCTGTTTATGCTTTAACCTCGAAGAGGATAAGGGTCCAAAACCGACCTACAAAGCCTCCCACCCAACCACCAACAGGGTAAACAATAATTTAGATCTAGGAGGCCTTTGTTCTGTCTGTCGCCGATTTGATCATGCTTTCACGATTCAACCTCAAAGCTGCGATCTCTCTAACAGGCTTACGGCAAAGAGATCTTCCCCATCCTGTTGCTCTGCCGTTCCACGGCCTTCACTGCTTTCTCAGTTCACATACAGATCATTGTTCGAACCCCCTGACTCTGCCTCTCTCTACCACAAGAGTAAACTAAACTCAAACAGTTGCCTTGGGAGTCATGATTGCCCCCACTGCCCCTCCAAAACCTCAACAGTTTTTGCACCCATGTTGGCGCAGAGAATTTTTTCGGCATATAGCGGTGGTACAATTCTCAGTTCATCTCAAAATGCTGAGAACGGGGAATACCTATACGGGGAATCGAAAATATGCCTGAAACACATCAAGAAATGTCAGGTTTTCAAATAACCAGCATGATCCTGACCTCATGCAAGACTGACTCAGTTGCAAGCCTCTTGGTCATCAACGTACTCTACCACAAGCCAGCACTGAGTGTGCAGACCAGGGGGGGGGTCCACATGGGGAATATGGGCAAAAAGCTTGGAAAGAGCTGTTTTCTCGACAGGCACTTTCCGCATGTGCATTTTCCCCGAGTGCTGTTGCCTCCCGTGATGCACCACAGAAGCCTTTGGTACGAACAACGGTACGTTTTGAAAGTGAAAAATGGGTGAGTGACTCATGACAGGCCCACGTTCCCGTTGGTGTCTTGCTGTCGAATGCAAGCAAGTGCTAGATGTTGCACGCACCAGGTTAACCATCTTGACCAGAGCATCGAGGCACCCTTGCACGGCTGGGATTGCCCTTGAGGGATGGGGAATGAGGAGGAACTCAAATAAGTACAAGGCACGCATGACTCCACAGTACGGTAGGATTTCGATCCTGCTCGGCCCAGATTTGTTGCGAGTGCACATGCACATGCACTTGCAAACCCCCCCCAAATCGGCGGCCGAATTCGGCCGATTTTGCCGTTTTGTTCTGCCGATTTGTTGGGTTTCTGAATTTCGCCGATTTGTTCTGCCGATTTGTTGGGTTTCTGAATTTTGCCGATTCTTGCTGCCGATTTGTGAGGGTCTGTGATTTTGCGGCTTCGTTCTGCCACCTTGTTGGAGCCTCTGGGATTCTAGGACATCTGATTTGGAGGCGTCGGTCTAAGATGTGTATCATTTACTTTGGGTCGCTGGATAATACCTTTTCTTTGGTTGTTCAGATTGGCACCATTCTGGGTAGGACAATGAACTGCTGTAACAACCCCCCCCCCCAAAAAAATCGGCGGCCGACTTTGCCGATTTGTTCTGCCGATTTGTTGTGTTTCTGAATTTCGGAATTGCCGGAAAAGATGACTGCACACAGGCTTCCCATTCCCATCTGACTGTGTGCTGGGTGGGTGTGCAGCAGACCCTGTGGCTCTGATCTGCAACCAAAGCTGTCCTGCAGTCGTCAATCTGATGGGACCCTGTGGCAGGCCCTGTGGCAGCAGTAGAAGACTCTGCAATAGACGCTAGATTCCACTGACTCTGTGGCCAAAGACGTGGCTGCACCAGACACAACTAGAGGACCCAAAGGCACCTGCAGCCCAGAATCCACTGATTGGGGGGCTGACGATGAGGTGCTGGAAGAATGGCGGCTGAAGAACGCACTGGGGCGTGCAGAGCGAACACACAAGTCACAAACTGCCCCCTGACCAGCATCAGGGTACTTGTCCCGCAGAAAAATTTGATCGTCAGGGGACAATGAATCCCAGAGGACCGGCTGACTTGTTGGGGCTTCTGGCTTCTGCACCACCGCCAATTAATTTTTAGACGAGGGCATATACCACTGGACCACTGGCTAACACTGACATACATGTCCCCAGCGACCATATACAGACCGAGAGAAGAATTTTTTTTTTAAATTGAGAGATATTTTGGGTTTCCACATGACACCAACTACAGAGCAACCGAAAGGAAGGTGTGTTTGGAGCCTCCAGACTAAGATCCAAGGCACCGGCAACCTGTTTTGCTGAAAACTTGGTCCGCCGATTTGCTCCACAGCTCCACAGCTAGGGTCGGTCGCCCAGCCCTGGAGGAGGGGGCAGAACAGATGTCCTGTGATGCATGGGGCAAGTGCCTGCACAGTCTGTGCACAGTGTAGACGTGGCAGATGACTTGCACATCTTGTCCGCCGGCGACAGCTCTGCTCCCGGCATGCCACTCGGTGTCTCAACTTCGCTATTTCGAGTGATAACTTGGCGATTTTGGATTCCACAGCAGCACATCGGCAGCCTGTGTTGGTGCCCCTGCCCCCCTACCCCCTTTTAACCCGCAGCATTCAACTGCTATGGACAGGCACACAGCCTGGTGGATGCAGGGTGGCGACCATCCCCCCTGCTGCAGGGGCCGGTTTCAAGACCCCCCAGGACAGGGATGCATTGGACGTGGGGAAGGTAACCCCCCAGAGTTTTGCTTCACAACTCAGCATCTCCGGGGGGGGGGGGGGGTCTGACACCACCCACCCACCCCCCTTGGACCCCCCCCCCCCAAGTGATTGAGCAAATTAATCTCCGGTCCTTTGGCCAATCAAAAAGTTTCTCTGGCTCAGTTTAGGACAAAAAATTCTTCGGCGCCTTCGGCGCCTCTAACAACTCAGGGTCGCCTGCAGGAGCAGGGGGTCCCCCCCACAGCCCCCCAGCTCCACAGCTCCACAGCTAGGGTCGGTCGCCCAGCCCTGGAGGAGGGGGCAGAACAGATGTCCTGTGATGCATGGGGCAAGTGCCTGCACAGTCTGTGCACAGTGTAGACGTGGCAGATGACTTGCACATCTTGTCCGCCGGCGACAGCTCTGCTCCCGGCATGCCACTCGGTGTCTCAACTTCGCTATTTCGAGTGATAACTTGGCGATTTTGGATTCCACAGCAGCACATCGGCAGCCTGTGTTGGTGCCCCTGCCCCCCTACCCCCTTTTAACCCGCAGCATTCAACTGCGGCACTAGTGCACTGACCACTAGCGTACTGACTGTGCCAGATCTGCACCTGTTCAAGGACCATGTACAGAACGAGGGGTGAATTTTTTTTTCGAAAATTGAGAGGCATTTTGGGTTTCCGCGTGACTCTAATTGCACAACAACCAAAGGGATAATTGCACAACAACCAAAGGGAAGGTGGTGTGTTTAGGTCCTGGAACTGCGATCCAGCTCAATGGGGGAGCGTTAGCGCGCCAGGCATCTTTTTTGACCCGTGCCCCAGTGGTGACCTTTTAGGGGGTGCACTAAGTGCAGTGCGTGCGCAGTGCAGCTATTTGGATGTCTAGCCGTCCTAGAACCCCATACTTTGTGATACTGTGGGCATTATTGTTGTTTGACAACGGGTATTTTGATGTATATTTGGATACTCACCCAGTTTCACCCATTTTCATCCATTTTTTGCTCGTTTCCACCACATCCACTCCTTACTAGGTTGATTTCTCCCCACCATGGGGACCCCGAGAAGGCAGGGGTGATGTAGCCATATTGATCTCTCCCCACCATGGGGACCCCGAGAAGGCAGGGGTGATGTAGCCATATTGATTTCTCCCCACCATGGGGACCGTGCCACCCCCCCTATGGACCATGGGAGCATGTCCCGCCTCATGTTTGGACTAACAAAGGCAACTTGGCCACCACGCAAAATGAGGCAGAAGTGTGTGTGTTGTGTTGTCAGAAGCGTTCCACCGTCACAGTTTGTGGTGAGTGTGAAGAGCACTATTGTGCTGAATGTATTGACACCCACACTTGTGGGACCAATGTTGTTTGTTAAGTGGAATACAAATGACCTTTGGAGTGGTTGAATTCACAGCTATTGCCTTATTATGCAACGTGCTTTGTAGGGAAGGTGTGCAGTGCAACGTGGTGTCCTTTGGGGGGCTTCTCCATGAGAGGGTAAATCTGGGGCTGAAGTTGGGATAGTTAATAGAAAAGTAGCACGCCGGGCAAATGTTCCCCCAATGGGAAGCTGTTTTGTCGAAAAATCGGTCCGCCAATTAGTTCCGCCAATTTGTTGGGATTTCCTCGCCGATTTGGAGGGGGGGGGTTGGCATTGCCTCTAGCACGAACATGAAGACATGGGCATCGTTAATAGCTGCAGCATCTCTGTCCCACAGCCGCATACACAGCAAATGCCGTCTGATGAGCCCTTGTGGTTGGATTTGCAAGCCTGTATTTGGAACCCAGGATTGCATCACCCAGCCTCCTGCTTATCACCGTGCGTTGTGTGGTCGTGCTCCTCCCCTTGCAAGGTGCTGATTTTGCATAGTTGCAACTGCTCCAAAGATACACTCTTGCCCGACCCCATCCCAGTGTGCAATGCTGCATGCTGATTGTATCCGATGGTGCAAGAGACATTTGATTTGCCCTTCCACGCAGCATAGCATTTGGTATGCATCCATAACCACCAGCTTGATGGCGGCTCGATCCCTGGATTGACTCCTGCCCGAGATTGCCCGGAGAGTGCCAGACAAGTCCCTGTGCCTGGCTTTGAAACCCTTCCTCTGGGGATGGTTTCCTACCCAGTTCTGGTTACCACCCCATTCCCACTTGTTACCCCGTTACCACCCGTTACAAGCACGTTACAACCCCTTACCACCCTGTTACCACTCGTTTCTACTGCGGTATCACGAATTACCACACCTCTACAACTTGTTACCACTCGGTAATACTCTATTACCACCAGTTACCACAGCGTTTCCACTCGTTACCACCCCATTACCACTCATTGTACTAGTCTGGGCGTGCTTTGTGGCCTATGGTGTTCGCTCCAAATTGCTGGTGTGAACCAGATGGGCCAACTCGATGGCATTCGTGGCATTTCAGGTATTCGTAGCAGGGGTTTACAGTCCAGACACGCGGTGCATCGAGAGGTAGACTTCCTTGATGACCCGTGACCATTGGGCCGGATTTCGGCACAATGGAGAGCCGTCCATCGGATTTTAGGCCATTCCTCCTTTCCTCCCTACCTTCTTCCCTTTCCTCTATCCTGCTGCACGCACCGTTGCCTCATGAGCCCAGGCTTCACTCTCCGTGCGCCTGCCGCCGATTTGTTGGGATTTCTTCGCCGATTTGGGGGGGGGATTGCACTTTGAGCTTGGGTCTCATCCTAGACCATGCTCTGCTGGGGTGCACCGGATGGCACACTTTCAGACTTTTTTTTATATCTGCCTGCCCAGGGAAGTTATACCCCTGGGGTATTGGCCCCACCTGACCTTTTTGGTGATTGGGTGGGAATGTGGTGGTGCTTGGTAAAATGGGATAAAGATAGGGTTCAACAAATTGGCATGAAACCTGTTTCACGGAGAATTTAATTTGATTGTAACCGGCACAACCAAAACATTTTCCCCACCATATTGTCACGTTCTATGGCATCTAATGACTTTTGAATGCCTCAGATTTTAACCGGAGGGCTAGGCATACAATTGACATGATTGTATGGGGGCGCCTCAAGCGCAGTGCGCGCGCAGTGCAACCATTTGGGCGTCTAGCCGTACTGGAGACCCATACTTTGTGGTACTAGGGGCATCATTGTTGCCTCTAGCGTAAGTTTTTATGCTTCTTCCACATTGGGGATATGGCATTTTCGGATTTTCACGCACTTTCACCCATTTCCGCCCCTTTTCACACTGTTTTGCTTATCTCCACCATGGACTCGCACCCTTTGGTGTGGGCCCCTGAGTTGGGCTGACGGGCTCCCTGGTTTTTGCTTGACCACAGTCGAATGCCCAATGCGAGCCCGCATCACTGGTGATGAGGATGTGTGGTTCTGCCACAACTGGAAACCGGAGGTTGACGTGGATTCCCTCCTGCAAGCCACTTTGCCCCCAAGGTACCCTGCATTTGTCTTTCGCTAGGGTAGTTTGGGTGGCCTGAATCACCTCGAAGAGAGGTTGTTAGATCAAGCGCAGGCGCGGGCATCATGTAGCCCCCTTTTTGGGGGTCATTCGCGTAGCATACCCCAAGGCGTGATATTTGATGTCCAACCCCATGTAAAATCATTGTTTTGCCCAATAAGACAATCCCCCAATGGATTTTTTGATTTTGAGGCCTCTATCCCCTAAAACCGGATGACATTTTTTGACAGGGGTGGGGGGGTCGAAAGTTTGTGCTTAGAAGGCTCCAAGCAGTGGGGAGACATGCTGCGGTCAAAACAAATCTTGGCCGAATGGGATACGGCTTGCACCGAGGGACCAACGGTCAGAGAATGGCACACCTGTAGCCCTCGTCCCTCACGCCACAGTGGACCCTCAAAGTTGGCCCCTCACTGTACAAGCCAGGTACACAACCCGAGGGATATCTAAAGTCCATTTTTTCAAGCGTTCTCGCTTCAAGCATCCCATGGTGTAACACATGGGCAAGACAGCTGTTGTCGGCGACGGCGTCGTGCCAGGTAGCGGTCTTATGCGGATATGACAAGAATTGTGTCTCTCCTAGCATGCACAACGCCATCCAACGGGTGTACGGTGACACCACACACGACAGCACCATGATAGCCACGTACATGCACAACACAGTGAACCACCTGCCCCTACCACATTGTTGCCACCTCCAACGGGTCAGGACACACATACAACGACACACGCACTGGTAGGGTGAGACATACTCACGGGGGGCGCTCCTGGTCAGGACCCGACCCCAAAGGGGGGGGGGGGGGGGGGGGCCTCTACGGACCCCAAAATTGTCGCACGGAACAAGGTGCTTTGTCGGCGCCGGAGGCGCCGGAGATTTTGTTTTAGGCATACGGCAGGGGGAATTTTTCTTGTTCCACCCTATGTGTCTATCCTCAAAATACTCAGAATTTTGTGGAGAATTCAAAAATGGCTGAAAAGCACAAAAAAGGTTATGTAGCCACCTTGCCCACTTTGTGGGCCACTTCTGATTTAGTCCCCCGCTTTGAAGCGGAGGGGCTCCCCGATACGGCAGGGGTGAGGTAGCCAATTTGCCCACTTTGTGGGCCACTTCTGATTTTGTCCCCCGCTCTGCAGCGGAGGGGCTCCCCGATACGGCAGGGGTGAGGTAGCCAATTTGCCCACTTTGTGGGCCACTTCTGATTTTGTCCCCCGCTCTGCAGCGGTGGGGCTCCCCGATGGGAGGATGATTCCGAAGCTTGAGGCCCCTCCCCTCCCTTCGCTTCTCTCTCTCTCTCTCTCTCTCTATATGTCTGTGGCTCCCTTCGCTTCTCTACATATATGTCTGTGGTTTGTGACAAGGGGAAGGAGAGGCCTTTGGGCGAACTCAAGGCAACATTCAATACTACTCTGAAAGTGCTGCAGTGCAGCAAAACAATGACCATTCACAGTGCATCTTGTTAGCTTTGTGTGTTTGCGCGCTTGGACGGGGCCTGCCGGAAAAGGTGCTGGGTTTGGGTCAACCAAGGGGGGGGGGAGGGGTCCCCCCCCCCCCTTCGGAGGGGGGTGGGGGTCCCCCCCCCCCCCCCACAGCCCCCCAAACTGTCGAACACCCCTCGGGGTCACACATTGGCTGGCGGCCGCCCCCGTGGACATACTCCACCTAGGTGATCCCGGAAGAGACCTCCCCAAATGGGATCACAGGGTCATGGTGTCGAGACTTCCATGTTCTGTAGCAGGGACTGTGTGTGTGTGACATGACGGGTACGTCCTGAGCTTCATCCCTCCCCATGGTCCCTTGCCCATACAATCGGGATTGAAGTATTCGTCTGGTGAGGTGATACCCGAAGACTCCTCCCCTCCCCTAATGCGAGGTACCATCCGGGAGTCAATCTGACTTTGTTTGCCTTCACGGGTGGACAGCAGCCGCTGAGCTCTGGACCGCCCTACCGCAGCAGAATTTACTTGCAGTCCTTCGGGTGTATCTCTAACTTGTTACATGTCTTCCATGTTCTTGTTGCTGCTGGCCTGAAGAGGAGTCTTCACGTGCGGTCCCCACTTTTGCAGATCCATTCGCAGGGGTTTTGCGTGTGGGCTCTGGGCGTATTCGCATCGTGTGTGTGTGTGTGTGTGTGTGTGTGTGTGTGTGTGTGTGTGCGTGCGTGCGTGCATGCGTGCGTGCGTGCGTGCGTGCGTGCGTGCTGTCCTGCAAGCCCGTGACCTAGTGAAGCTGGCAGTGGCGCTGGTTATGGGTTGGACCTATTCTTCATCCCTGTGCGCCCTGTACCACAGAAAGGCGCGTAGTGCGGTCAAACATTGCTTCTGCTTTTGTTGTGGTTGTGCTTGACGAGAATGAGTGCAAGCCGGGCTCCTCAATTGCTGCTCGCTATCTTGGATGTTGCCCGTTTGTTACGTAAATTGCGCGCGCGCGCGCGTGTGTGTGTGTGTGTGTTGTCTTGTTCTGGTTAGCTATTTTGCTTGATGAGGTGCTCCCGGGACGGACAGACGTGAACGCGGTACAACTAGCATCAGCGTGGATCCCCAGTGGGCGGATGTGTTCCTTGCACAAGTGTGACAAAAGTTCGGACTAGGTTGATGTTGTCGGCACATGTTCACACACCCACACACACAGTCCCTGGGCGCGGGAGTCCGCACCACGGACGCAACTTTTTCGGGACCACTCATCAAGAAAAGGATTTCCAGAGCCTGCAGCCTCCTGGACAGGGTGCATGGCGCCTAGGGCAATTTTGAAAGGAGATGCGACATCATCTCCACAATGATCACGGCCACTGGCCTGCACGCAGCAGAAATAGTGCCACTTCAGCCCAAAGACCTTCTGCCCTTCGAGACCAAGGTCATGCAGACCATTTGGGGACGGTCACGGCCCGGCAGGGCCAAAGAAATCTTTTTCACCCTGCTGTGCAAAGGGCACCGGATTGCACCTACCTTGGTACTTAAGTATCACCGCATCCTGTGGTTATCCCAGCTGTGTCGCACCAGGGGTGCTGGACAGATCACAGCCCAGGCCATTTGGGAGACGACAACATTTCACAAAGGCTCCGGCCCATACGGCCGAGCCATGTACACAGCACAGAAGTGTGGCTGGGTCGCTACGCAGGGGTGGTGGGGATGGAAAGTGCCTGGGCGCTAGGAACCCCTCCTCCTATGCGGGGATAAAAACACTATCAAGCACGAGGTGCGTGAGCAGCTGCGCTCGCAAATGTTGGACAGCCTAGTGCAGAGACGTCCCCGGCTTTTCGCGGGGGCTCACTACACCACATGCCGGCGCCTGGTCCAGCCCAGCATAGCGACTTTTGCCACAGAGTTACAGCGCTCCATCCTGCGGGGCATCCTATCAGGAGCAACCTGGACAGCCCTCCGGGCCTATCAACGTGGCATGAGAGCCACATCCACGTGCCCGTACTGTGGCAATGCTCCGGAAAACGAGGAGCACATTTTTTGGCAGTGCTCAGCCTGGAGTACGGTGCGGGACACCCACCTGCCGGGCATCGGGACGGCGGCAACACAAATCTCAGGCCTTCCCCTCATGGACCAGTGGCCCTCATGTTTACGACTTTGTGGATTAGCCCCAGAGTTGGACCCAGACAGCGTCAAGTCAGGGACAGCGCTCGCATTCTTGACAGCTCTACACACTATGTTAGTGGCCGTTTTGCCGGCCCGCAAGTTACGAGACACACAATCCCCCGTGCTTTTCATGGGGTCGAGCCTCTCACAGCAGCTTCGGCAATACGCGTACCACCAACTGGTGGGACCCCTCCCCAGACCGGAAGACAAAGGGTTACTTCTTTTGCGTACCCCGAAGAAGGTGGAATGGCAGTGGGAAATGCCCTTTTTAGCGGACCTGCTACGTTAGCTGAGGGAACTGCACTGGGCCCCTGAACCAGGCACAGTAACGTTCTTGGAACTCGCACTGGACTTTGAGGAATTTGCGCAACGCACCCTCCCACACGCTCCACAGGCAAAGTTCAAGGGCACAACCCTTTCGCTACAGGAGAGAGGCCGGGTCTTACGACTGGCAATGGCAAATGCGCAGCGCCTGGTCACCAAAGGCCACCTGCATCCTGCGCGTGTGGTCACACGCTGCAGCTGTTTAGTTCCTCTGGGGGGGCCGGCACTTTGCGGCATGAACTGCCGCCCCTATTTCACCTGCCGAAGTGCCATGAACACGCACATTCAGCAGTTAGCGGCATAATGTGAACGCACGTGGGCCACCAAGGCTGGTCTCAACAGAATACGCAAACTGCGCCCATACACACATAGGCCACGCAGAACTGCGCAGGAAGTGGAGGAGCATCGACTGCAGCGTGCACTCCAGGGGAATCTGCAGTTGGGACTGGCTCCGTCCTCGGAGCAGACCACTTTTGCCAAAGGGGGGGGGGCTGCTCCTCCTTTGCAGCTGATTTCTTCCCTGTGATAGGGGATGGGAAGCTCCCACAGCGCCCCTACACCGGGACACGCAGGCGCGCAAACACACACAGGGCGCCACAACCGGCGCCGCCGGCTGATCCGTCTAAATGCGCCCAGCACTCTGCTACCGCGTGCACGACTTGCAAAAGACATCGGCGCACAGCTGAAGCATGCTGTGCATTGGGACATCACGCTGATGACCACATAGCACGCAGACCGCAATTGCAGCTATGCCCACTGCATGGCCTGCCACCATGCCCGAGGTGCACGCTCAAGCAAAGGGGAGTGCGCCACTGCTGTCAGCGGGGACACCATAAAGTGTGCACCCCAGTGCCTGTGCGCCGGAAGCGCCCACTTGCTGCACATTCACAACTGCCCAACAAACGACCATGCCTGCAAGGGCCTGCACGTATCTCTACGGGTCTGCTGAGGTCCCCACATCAACCCCCCACCCCCCCAGCCCCCAAACGCAGGAGGCCGAAAACACCCCCCCCCCTCCGTCCCCACCAGCCCCAGTGCCAAGGGGGCTGGAGGAGGCCGTGGCCGAGGATGTCGCACGCCCGCTTTTCGTGACGAGGCACGGGAGAGCAAACACTCTGGATACCTAGCCAGCACATTGCAGAGGTTCTGATTCCGCAGAAGGGAGGGAAACAACGTCACAAAGAGGCCTCAGCAGACCTGAGCCAAATGAGGCGTCCAGCCCAACGCTGCACAAGGATCCACCTCTAAAAGTACAGATCACACACCCACACCCACACCCACACACCCACACACCCACACACAGTCGCAAGAATCCAAAGTACACAGAAGGGCTGCTGAAAGACAAAGATAGACAAATGTTTGAATAGTACAAATGAGTTGCAAAAGATTTTGTAGGCAAAAATGAAAGCATTCAGATTAAGTAGACTTACATCAGCACTTGATGTGCACTGTTTTGCTGAGTAGGCAATTGGTTAGGAATTTGGGGCATGTAGGTTGGACCAGACACAGGATATGGCTTGGCTATGTTGGCCAAACAACTAAATTCAGAAAAAGTTGCAAAATAAAACCACAATAAGTAGATGGAATTTCAGAGTCTCTAGGTTCTGAGGTGCGAGACCACTAGGCTTAACCTTGAGTGGAAAAGGCATGAAATACTTACTTTATTTTGGTATATACCTCCTTGAAGGATGACACCTACGCTCCGGGTGAACTTCATGGGGGGGGGTTAGGGGGTTCCTTTGAAAAGTGTGCCTTAGTGAGTCAAAAAGAAAGAATCTAGCTAGGTCGCAACCACCGCCCCCTACAGCAGCTCGCTCCTCCACCGGTACCGCCGGCTCGCGGTAGGTGTTTCTCATCATCTTTTTGATCTTTGCGGGCCTAGCCCCCTTCCCCCTCTTGTGCCTAGTAAAAAATCTCCACCACCGCCCCCTGCAGTAGTGCGCTCCACGATTTGCTCCGTTAGCCGCTCACAGCAGCTGCGTCTCCTTCGCTCCTTCGCTTTGGCGGAGGGGTCATGTAGGCAGTAGGAATTGAACCGGCGCCTTCACGGCACGAGACCGGAGACTCAACCAATGACACAGCACCCACCAAAGGACAACACACACACAGACACACACACGGACACATGGTCACCACTGGACGGCTATCACATCACACCTACAGAAGTGCAGGTACAACCACCAACTTCGCCAGGTGAGAACGATGTGTACATACCCGTTATGTTTTGTACTGCATGTGCAAGGCGCCACCGGTCAGCCCTAATTACTGGAAGAACATCACATTGGGACTAAGGGCTGAAAGTGCCTATAGCAGGGGCATTCAGTCAATCAGATACCGACCATCAACCCCCAAAAAAGAAAGAATAAGACTTAAAAGTGGTAGTCATGGGTACTCCTCAGTGAATAGTGGGACTTGGCCTAGATCAAGTACCCACAACAGGTGTGGTGGTGTGGTGGTGACTTTTTCAAACTAGTGCTGCATTCAGGTCCCAAATCAATCTGGTTCGTTCACCAAATGTGGCAACGCAGTGCCCTGTACAAACGGCCATCGGTTAGTTCAACTAGTTCGCAAAGTACACGTGTGTGTCATGTCCATGACATTCAAATCATGCTCAGACTATGAGCCTCAACAGCCCAAACCCCTACTGACGTTGCGTCCAGTGGATTGCATGGTCGTATATCTGTTGTGTATAGCCTAGCCACCTATTCCCGTTTATTTGTAGCCGGTGCAGGTGTCGTTGGTATCGTGTGTGCAGCCCCACCGCGGTTGCGCTGTCCGTGTAGCAGGTAAGAGCATCTTGTTTGGCAGTGTGGTAGGTTTCCAGTGTGTGGGCTATGTATTGTTGCCATCTCTGGTGGGTGCGTATGATGCTTATTTCGTCCTGCAAGCGCGCGGCCACCACGTCATGATAGCACCGCTTGGCTCTGAAAGCGCTGTCGTACATGGACCGGAGGTCACACAAATGTTTCATGGCGTGGGCGCAGGCTGTTGCATACTTGTACGCGTGTGTCGTTGCGCGCAAGTGTTTACGGGTAAGGTCCTCCACACATTTCAGTGTGGTGGTCTAGCGGCTATGCAGCGCATTGAGGGTCCTGGGCTAGGACATGCAAGATCACGCTGAAAGAACAAAGTACGCCATGTACAACACGGAATCCTCGCACCTCCGACGGCAATTGTATTTGCATAGGAAAAGACCACAGGAAAACTAGGACCCCACCTTGTGGGAAATCCCGTTGCCGCCGCTCCCTAAAAGACACAAACATATTGGGACCCTAATGAATGGGAGGTCCCCTGTGACACAAAAACCCAAACTCTTACCACCGGAACGACAGTGCACTGTAGCATCCCTACCATTACAACCTCAACAGGGAACACATGGGGGACCAGTCATGAGCCGAATCCCGTATGCTGACCTAGGCTCCGCCGAAATCTGTACTTAAATTGCACTTACCCTCGCACCCTAGGGCCCTAGCACTTCTGATTTGGCCTATTTGATAAAAAAAAGCCCAAACCCCTACTGACCCGCCAGACCATGAGTGCTGAGCCCCTGCGCCTCCGTCAGGTGTGCCTCCGCTGTGTGTGTCTATATATGCGCGCGGTTTGTCACTAACGAGGGCAACGGCCTATGCTGGTTTGGGATGCTCTTGCAAAGGGATAGTCAGGGAGTTAGCGGTTAGGCACCTGCTTTTAAGCGCTCTAAGAAAACAAACAAAACGAATGGTGGGGCTGTGGGCGACATGCCAAATTTTTTCATAGTCATTTTGCAGAGTGGCATGAGGACAGAACTCATCGGAACTTTGGAAGTTTGGGCTTGGGCCATACTCTATGGGCATTCTGCACCGCAGCACTGATTAAACTGCGCTTACTGTTGCATCCTGCAGACCTGCAGTGCTGTTGAGAGGTTTGTTTTTGTGCTTTGCCCAAGTCCTGCCAACCTTGCTCCCTCTTGTGACCTTGTCTGCCTGCGTGTGTGCACGGGCGGGCGGGCGGGCGGGTCCGGTTGTGTGCTGCCGCCGGTGCGAATCGGTGAGCAGCATGTGGAAGGCAATGGGTAGTGGGCCACTGGCACGCACGTGCCCAGACAGCAACGAGTAGCCACTCGCAATGTGCTGCCTCACGGGGGGTGCGAGCAGAGTTTTGCTTTACAACTCAGCATCTCCGAGAGGGGGGGGGGGGGGGTATAACACCCCCTCCCCCCCCTTCAAGTGGTTGGGCCAAAATTTTCTCCGGGCCTTCGGCCAATCACAAATTTTCCTCGGCGCCTTTAGTTCAAGTCAGTTTAGGCCAAACAATTTCTTCGGCGCCTCTAACAACTCAGGGTCTCCTGCGGGGGAGGGTCCCCCCCACAGCCCCCCCCCCCCCCACCCAGGGCTTCTTTAGAATAATTAAAAACCAAGGGGGGGGGGGACCCCTCCCCCAAAGCCCCCTCCTCCCCTCCCCCAAAGCCCCCTCAGCCCCTCCCCCAAAGCTCCCTCCCCCCCTCCCCCAAAACCCCCTCCCCCCCTCCCCCAAAGCCCCCTCAGCCCCTCCCCCAAAGCTCCCTCCCCCCCTCCCCCAAAACCCCCTCCCCCCCTCCCCAGACCAAAGTGACCATCGCGGGAAAAAACGAAATTTACAATAGGGAAAAGCTGGTCAGGCCATTTTTGGTACACCAAGTTTTGGGTCCAAAACCCCCTCCCCCCCTCCCCCCCCCTACTCAAAAGAAGCCCTGCCCCCACCCACCCAGCCCCGCCTTAAGCAAAAGTCTGGGCGCGTGGAGCTCATCAGCAGTGACGTGCAGGCCCTGCTCCCCATGTCAGGCTGACATGCCTGCCAAGGGCAGCGGCGCGCATAATGACTTAACAACGCAATGGTCGCCTCGAGCGCCTCCAGCGTCTCGCACGAAGAGATCCGAGCGGGGGCCGCGCGCGTGATGCCCTTCCCCCCCGGCCTATCCGCAGACGCGGGGGACCCCATCGCGTCCGCCCCCGGCGCATCGACGGAGGAAGCGTCCACCGCCGCCGCCGGGGCCGGGGCCGGGGCCCAGTCCCCGCACAGCGGCATGCTGCACCCGGACAGCGCCGCGCCCAGCGCCCCCTGGGGCGGGGGCGCGCCGCCCGCGGCGGGCCACGCGCCGGGGCTCCTGCCCCCGGCGCCGCGCCGCCGCCGCAGCACCATCAGCAACTGCAACGGCGCGCAGCCCGCGCTCAGCCCCGCGCCGCCCCGGCGCCTCAGCCTCGCGGGCGCCGGCGCCGATGGCGCGCGGGCCCCCGGGCGCGGCCTCCGGTGCTACGAGCGGGTCCCGGGCTGCGGCGCCCCCACGGCGCGGGGCGCGCGCGCGGCGGTCCTCCGCGAGCTCGAGCACGGCCGGGCCCGCCTCGCGCTGCACGCCCTCGTGGCCGGCAACGTCCTCACGCTGCTGCTCTGGCCCCGCGGCCGCCAGCCGCCCCCCCCCGCGCCCTGGGCCGCCGCCCTCTACTGGCTGGACGCGGTCACCGTCGCGCTGCTGTGCCTGCACGCCGCGCTGCTGCTGGCGCTCGGCGGCGCCCCGCCGGGGGTCGCGGGGCGGCGCGCGGCGGAGGCCGCCGTCGCGGGGCTCTCCCTCGCGGCGCTGCTGCGGGGGGAGCAGTGGGGCCTGTACGCCGTCACGCTCCTCCTGCTGCTGCGCGACCTGCCCGGGCGCAGCGGCATCCGGCACATCGTCGCCGCCCTCGGGCAGAGCCTCCCCATCCTCCTCCAGTACCTCGGGTTCTTCCTCTTCTTCTGCGTCGTCCTCGGGCTCTGCGGCGTCGACCTCTTCCGCGGCGCCCTCGCCGGCGTCTGCGTCGACGCCGCGGGCCGGCCCGTCGCCCCCTTGCGGCACTGCCGCCTCGACGCGGACCCGGGGCTAGGCCACTGCCGCGCCTTCGCGTGCGCCCCGGCGGCCGCGGCCGACCCGCTGCCGCCGAACGGGACGCGGTACGCCGCCAACTACGACCACTTGGGGCACGCGTTCTTTGCGCTGCTGAAGACCGCGACGCTCGAGGGCTGGAGCGCGACGGCGGTGGCGCTCGGCGACACGCAGGGGGACGGGGCCGGGGCGCACTGGGCGGTGAGCCTGTTCTTCCTCCTCGTCATCATCGTGTGCAACTGGGTCATCATCAACCTGTTCATCGCCGTCATCGTCACGATGCTGCAGGAGACGTGGCGCGGCCTCGATGAGAAGCCCGCGATGGTGCCCTCCATTCCCAGGGCTGCATCTGCAGGGAAGGGCCGCGGAGGCGGCCCCAGAAGCGGGTAGACAGGCGGTTGGAGGCGGTTGCCAAAGCGGTTGGGTGCGGTTGCTGTCGGTTGCAAACGCCATTGAAGCTGGCACTTGGCGCCAGGGGGACAGTGGCTGGGCATAGGCTGGAGGGGGGAGTGGGGTACCTCCCGCCATTCCAATGCATCCCTCGGCTGCCCCCTGGCGCTGCATTGTGTCCCCTGGGCCTCAGTGCATCCCTAATGGAGGGGGGGGATCATGTGTCTGGCATTGTGCGACAGCCGACCTGGTACAGTGGATGAGGCAGGAAGGGTCCTTGCCCCTGACCCCAGCCATTCAGCACTTGGGCAAGCGGACAACAACCGCATGAGCCGGCACATTGGACTGAGAGCAATGAAGACCGTGGTGCATGGGGGGGCGCTTGCCTATGAGGGCTGACACCCCCCCCACCCCCCCCCCCCCAAGGCCAAAGCACAATCAAAAGCCACCTGGTATGGTCCAGAACTGGTCTGCGCTGCAGTGCAGCAAGGCAAAACACTGAACTGAGTGGTGCTGACCATGCGCCTGTGACACAGGGGCGTATGCAAGCCCAGTATCCGTTGCCTCATGGCCACCCCCCCCCCCCCCTCTGGACCCCCCCACCCATATCAGTTGGTACCTGGTTAGAACTGCCAATCCCGAACTTTTGCATCGGCCCCGCGCAGGCCATTTTTGTGCCCCTCTATCGGGGACCCCCCAGAACACAGGGGTTACGTAGCAATACCGCCCACTTTCGGGCCCCCGAGTTTTAGGCACCCCCCGGGTTGTCAAAGGTATTGGCCCAAGGAGCCAATGTTCACAATCACCGGAACCACTAACCTTGGCTGTTGCGTGTGGCTGATGGAAATGCAACAAACATGTTAAATAGTTTCGCCCATGTGGTGATGCGCAAGAAGGCAGGGCTACTGGAGGGCGTAGGGGTTCCCCTTTGGTTCCCTTTCATCAAACCATGCACATTAGCAAGATGAGGCACTAGACAAATGTCGTTGGTGGTGAAGTGAAGATCCTGCATTGAGAGGTACATCTAGAATGCGGTACTATTCTTTCATTTGTTGTGAGTGGTAACACCAAAATTCACCCCACTTGTGTATATTCAAAATGTTCAGAATGAAACGGGGAATTCAAAAATACCCCCAAAATGGCAAAAATTTGACCCACTCACCAACACCCCCCCCTCCGGACCCCCTGCCCACGCCGTGGGGGTTGGTGTCCTGAGCCCCCTGTGCTCCCGTGGTGGCAGGCGCGGTTGGAGCTAATTGCGGTGAAGCAAATCTAACCCATTGTGCCCCCTCCCCCCCAACCGCGTGGAAGATTCCCTCCTGCAAAAGATGAACAAGTCCGTACACCCGGAAGTCCCACCCAGCATCCTCACTTGGCCTTGATGGCACCCCCCCCCCCTCCCTCGCCTCCTGTACGGGAAAGTCAGCAAGAGTTGCTCATTGCCAGCCCAATTACAGCGATCTCTTTGATCTCTACCCCAGAACTAGCAGGTCGTCGCAGTGCTCGATACAGAGTCATGCAGCAGGCAACGGAGCTTGTGGTCTTGCTACGCCATTTCCCGCACCACTGCCGGACGGCGGCATGAGCTGCAAAGCGTGTGCATGAGATCCATAAACAGCAAGCAACTGGGAAGAGGCGTGGTGTGGCGTGCTTAGAAAGTTATAATCCCTCCGCCCTCCCCCCAGGTCCAACCAATGCCGTGTCCACCGAACACCTCTCCATGGCATTGTGCTTTGAATGGGCGGGGTATCTTGTGGCCAGATGTGTTGCCGCCATTTCACAAAATCGCACTGGACAACGTGTCCAACGAACACTCCTGTGCGGACCGTATTTCTTTCTGGTACCTGAATTAATCAGGAACTGGTTAGGTTAGCTAAATTAGGTACTACTGTTAGTCAGTTCGTTGATTAGGTGACCGTGTTGACCGTGTTGCTTTTTGGTACCTGAATTAATCAGGAACTGGTTAGGTTAGCTAGATTAGGTACTATTGTTAGTCAGTTCGTTGATTAGGTAGTGAACGGCGTGTCCAACGAACACTCCTGTGCGGACCGTATTTGTTGTGGACCAATTTGTTTGCTGGACAGGAGTTGGGGGGGGGGTAGAGTGTAACAGAGAACAGAAGCGTCAGGTCACGGCCCAGGTCCTTGGGCCGGGGAGGAGTGCTTGGGCAGCCGGCAGTCCTTGCATGGCCCGGGGGCACGGGGGCCTTCGCGCTATGCATGGGCCTGAACAGGTGCGTTCCCCGGCTGCAGTGGGCAGCCGTTGTGCAACACCATGCAGGCCAGCCTTGCAACGTACGCCTCCTGCGGAAACGGTCGTGGGCACACCTGCAGGCCCTGCTGGGTGCGGTGGGCAGGGATGCATTAGAAGGGAAGGGGCCTTAGAGGCGGCCCCAGAAGCGGTTGGACATTCGGTTGCAGGAGGTTGCCCAAACGGTTTGGGGCGGTTACTGCCGGTTACAAATGCCATCGAAGCTGGCACTTGCCATCACGGAGGCAGTGGCTGGGCATAGGCTGGGCGCCCTGGAGGGGTATTTCCCCCCCTTCCAATGGGGATAGTGCATCATGTCGGGGCCAGGGCTCGTTTTAACAACTCAACACCAAGGGGGGGGGGGGGTTGTACGGTTGGAGAGACCAACAACAAACATGGCCCCCCAGCCACAGCCGGTGGGGGCCACCCAAGCAATGGTCCCACACACCGGAGGAACGGACCCTGTTGCGGACATGCCAGATGCACTGCCAAGGAACTGGTACCAGGTGCTAGGAGTGCGATACCCGGGGGCCACCACAGACGAAATCAAGCGGGCACACAAGCAGCTCAGTGTCAAGGTACACCTACGACAAAAATGCGCACCACAGGGAGAAGGCCAAGGGACCCTTCTAACAAATAGGGAAGGCCAAGGATGGACTATTAGACACATAGGCCCGAAGACGGCGCGATGCCGACATACAAAGAGGAGACATGCACCATCAACGGGAGGTACGCTTGCGCAATAGTGGACACACGGCCCCAGACCGGAGGGCAAGAGGGCAGAAGGCCAAGGGAACCAAACACACTGACGATGCAACGACGCTTGGCGTACGTGACCATGGACTTCATGGAAGCGCAATACACGAGTATAGTAGGGGCCCGCGAGTGGCAGCTGGCCCACACACCGATTCTCAGCATGACCAAGGAGGTGTGGTGTTTCATATGCCCAGGGGTCATGATGCCGGTGTCCTGGGTGCACATCGTGGCCGTGGGAGTGTACACCCCGCAGTGTAGCTGCCACTGGCATGGAGTATGCTATTTCTGGGCCAGGACCGGGGGGGGGGGGAGCCCCGCCCCCCCCTCTAAGTGAAACTATTGGGAGGGGGCCCAGTTGGAATTTGAAGCCTGTTGGAGAAGGTATAGAAAACCTCCAACCCCTACACGCCCCAAAAGCGGCGCGCCGTGCGCGCCGTAGGGCCAACCCTCCCCCACCCCCCAGGGCGTCTTTAGAATAATTTAAAACCAAGGTGGGGGGGGCTCCCCCCAACCCGAACCTCCCAAGACCAAAGTGACCATCGTGGGAAAAAACGAAATTTACCATCGGGAAAATCTTGTCGGACCATTTTTGGTACACAAACTTTTGGGTCCGTAACCCCCCCCCCCCCCCGCAGCTCAACAGACGGCCAGCCCCCCCCCCCCCCCCCACACACACAACACGCGCCCTCGCACTGGCCCCTTGCGTTGCAGGAGCTCGAGCCCCCGGAGCTGGAGCGCGACCTGCTGTTGCCCACCCAAGACCTGCAGGCCCTGGCGCAGCGCATGTCCATCACGAGGGCCAGCGCGAGCGACGCCGCCACCGTCCGGGTGGGCGCAGCGCCGGCCCCGGACGCGCCCCTGCCCCCCTCCACCGCGCCGCCCTACGGGCCCGGCTCCGACCGGGGCTCCGGGTGCTCCTCCTCCGGCGCGCCGGAGCCGCCGGGGCTCGGCGACCGGGACCAGCCGCAGCACCAGAGCCTGGCCGTGCAGTCCGTGAGCACGCATGGGGGGGGGGCGCCGGAGGGCCCCAGTCCCGACCCTGGGCCCTCGACCGACGCGGACAGTGTGGAGAGGGACGGGGCCCGGGAGGAGCGCGACGACGACGTGGGGGCGGCCCCGGGGGACGCGGCGCCCCCGCCAGGCGGCCCGGCGGAGGGGGAGGCCGGGGCGCGCGCGGCGGAGGGGGAGGGGGGGGGCTGCCGGCGGGTCCTGCGGGCGGTGCGGCGTGGGGCGGCGGCCGTCACGGGCTCGGGGGCGTTCACAGTGGTCGTCTCGCTGGTGATCCTGCTCTCGGTCGTCATGGACGCCTCGCGGCATGTGGGGGAGCCAGCGGCATGGACGGCCGCGATCCAGTCCTGCGAGAAGGTGTGCCCCACGCCGGGCAGTTTTGTGCGGCGGGGGGCGCTGGGCCATCACTGGGGTGGCCGTGGGGTGTTCTGGAGGGAGGCAATGTCGGTTGGCTCTGAACGTGCACACATCGCATCGCATCGCATCGCATGAGACTCCAAGCACTCCAAGCACCACCAGTTGAAGCATGCTGCAGCATGCCGCAGCCCCCGGGGAGCGGCCGGGCCCGGTCCTTGTATGCGACACCCCCCCCCCCCCCCCCCCGGTGCGGGGGCCATGGCGCCAACGGCGCCAAATCACCTCGAAGAGAGGTTGTTAGATCAAGCGCAGGCGCGGGCGTCATATACCCCCCCTTTTTGGGGTCATTCGCGTAGCATACCCCAAGGCATGATATTGGATGTCCAACCCCTTGTAAAATCGTTATTTTGCCCAATAAGACCATCCCCCAATGGATTTTTTGATTTTGAGGCCTCTACCCCCTAAAACTGGATATCACTTTTTTGAGGGGGGGGGGGTGGGGGTGGGGGGGATGGGGGGGGGGGTCAAAAGTTTTTGCTTAATGGGCTACAAACAGTGGGGACGCACAATGCTGGTAACACGGCCAGCGGTCCAATGGTAACGCAGCCGGATCCAGGTTCGTAGGCGTCGCTTCGAATCCTGCTCTGCTGAATTTTAGCGCCGCCGCCGGCGGCGGCGCGAAAGTGGCCAGACTGGGGTTCGAACCGCCGACCACACGGATGCCGGTCGGCTGCATTAGCACTCGGCCACTGCTTGGATTGCGGCGAAGGGCCTCCCTGCTGCTTGGGGCCGCATCTGCCACTGACAAAAAACCCAAACTGTGTGTATCTGTCTGAGTGCCTGCTTGCTGGCTCAGGGACTGATTGGCTGACTGTCAACCTCTCTTCGAGGTGCACTGCCGAAGGCAATAGAATTTTTTGTCCCATGCTAAGTTGAAGGGGGTACTATGCTGTTGGTCCTTGAGACCCTTAAGACTTTCTTCCTAGCAAAGACGAGAAATCGCTTTTATCGCATACATACCTCATACCCCCATGCCCCCACACACACACACCCCCTTGAGGTATGCATGTGGTAGTAGTGGGTGGCGCGCAGCCCCCCCCCCCCCCCCCGCCGAGCTCCCAATACCCCCCCCACCCCCCATCCTCCCGCCGACCATCCCCGCCCCAACTGCCCGCCCCGCAAGTTTTTGCAGATAGCTGGGGGGGGGTGTCGCATCAGGACCGGTTGTAGTCCCCCGCCCCCCCCGGGGCCGCAGCACCTGTTTTTGGGGCCTGTTGGTGGGGGGTTTTGAAGCAGGCCGCAGCACACTGAAAATTGGATTGGGACTTTTTGGGAGGAAATATCGGACCAAAATATCAATCCCATCCCTGTGCAGTCGTTCGTCCGAGATGGACAGTACTCTAATGGTTAAGTGGTGCATCTGTGATTGAGAGGACTCTGGTTCCATTCCTGGGAGTGGCAATCTGCAACACGGGCAGGAGCAGGGCACATAGCCCAACCTGGTTTCCCCCTTTTCTTTGCTGTGCTGTGCTTTGACAGATCATTGTTTTCTTCACTTTGTCTTCTGATGTCTACTGTTGAACCCACTGAGGAGGGGCAGGGGGGGGGAGCGCAAATGCGCTTTTTTGCACTCTTTTGCGCTTCAGGGCCGCAGCCTTTTTTTTTGCGTTTTTTTGCGCTTTTTGCGCTTCCTTACATCCCTTGTTATCTCAGTTTGCATTGTTCTCTTTTGTTCCATACATGGACAAGCTCGTGACATGTCCAGTAGTTGCTGAAGAAGATGAAAATGATGATGATGGCTGTCATGACTTGGAGGACAAGGACTCAGAAAATGAAGGTGATGTGCAAGAACCAGAGAAAAAAAAGGTGAGACTGAATTACGGGTCCAAAACAACCCCCCATCAAGGGCATGGCAGTATGCTCTTGGCACATTTGCGTGGAGACAACATGTGGTGCTGTGCATGTCAGAAGCCAGTGTGTCACAAGAGGAAATGCACTGCTGACAGGCACATCACCCGGCCGTCACACTATGAAATGCTCATGTTTAATGGAGACGTTGAGGGCAGGTTCAATGCTGTGTCATGGAAGCCCTTGATGGTACCGAATGTGGCGAGCTTTGTTTGGGATCAACATGTGTTGCATTGCTCTGTGGGTGCTGCGCATTTTTGCGTTTTATTGCATTTTCGCGCTTTTTTGCGTCGCGCTTTTTGACATCCCAAGTTGCGCCCCCCCCCCCCCCCCGCCCCACCCCAACCCAAGAGGAACAAGGAGACAACCAGGAGTACTACAGACTGTTTGCAGAGGGCAATTGGAGAAGGCATCGGGCAGTGCCTATGTTGTACAAACACCCTGGGTGAAGGTCAAAATGGGAAATTGTATTGTATTTTACGTGCAGTTTGGCTGTCATCAAAGGTGCCATCTTGAAGGACCATGTTTTGGGTGAAAAGAAAAATCAACCAGTCAGATTTCAACTTCTGGAAAACTTGGGTACACCCCACCTACGAAACACACCGCAGCATGTCGCAGCAATTTTTTCTTGGGGACCATTGGTACTTGCACATGACACACCGCTGTGTCTCAGGTGCTCGCCTTCATCTTCACGGTGGAGCTCTGCATTCGATTCCTCGCGGAGATCGACAACGTCAAGGGCTTCTTCTTGACCCCCGTCAATCTCTTCGATGCAGCGCTGGTCGCCGTTCTGTGGGCCACCTTCACAACCACCAACACCGCCCTGCGGGCCTTCCAAGTGCTCAGGACCCTCCGAGCGGTGCGGCTGGGCTCGCGGTTTCATAAAATTCGAGAGGTCCGTCCTCTGCTGCTCTCCTCCGCCCCCCCTCCGGCCCCATCTCCCCCCCCCCCCGAGACCCACCGCACCCCCTCAGCCACCTCCCACTGCACCGGGCACCGCGCCGAGCGCCGGCGCCGCAGCCCCGCATCCGGCACGCCCAGGGCTGCCCCCAAAAGATCAACGGGGGGAACCAGGCCCATGCCGTTCATCACCCACTCAGGGTCCAAAAGGCGTCGGGGAGGAACGTTCGGGCCCCAATCCTCTTGCCGCTGTCGCACAACGAGCCGTGTCCCACGCCCTGTGAACCGGCACCCGCTTGCAAAGTGATGACTCTGGGCCCACTCAAAGGCGAGGGCCCATCCTGCAAACGTCTCACTGGCTGCTTGTGGCATTTCAACGTGTGTCAAGCGTAAGTCGCTTATTTTGGGGGGCGGGGGGGAGGGGGGGGCGTAAGTCGCTTATTTTTTTTGTTTAGGCGTAAGTCTAGTGTGGCAAAAAAAAAAACTTGAAAATGTATGGCATGCGATTTACATTGTTTTTGTGACACGACCTACACCTAAGAAAAATTCACGCAACTTAAGCTTTGGTTTTTAGAAAAAAAAGCGAGTTACGCTTCTCTTGTTACGCGACCTACGCTGTTTTTGATATGCAACCTACAGCCAAAAAAAACAAGCGAGTTACGTTTTTTTTTAAACAAAAAAGCTAGGTACGCTTTTTTTGTTACGCGACCTACGCTTTTGTTGACACGCGATTTACTGCCAAAAAAAAAACCAATAAGCGAGTTACGTGTTTTCAAAAAAAAAAAAAAAAAAGAAGAAGCGAGTTACGCTTTTTTTGATTTGCCACTTCTGATTTTTTCCCCTGAGAAGGCAGGGGTGAGGCAGCCACTTCTGATTTTGTCCCCTTGTTTGCAGGGGTTACTTAGCACTTCCACCCACTTGTGGGCCGCCGAGAAGGCAGGACTGAGGCAGTCACTTCTGATTTTGTCCCCTTTGGTGGGGACCCCCGAGAATGCAGGGTTACGTAGCAATTCTGTTCTCTTGTGGGTCCCTTGCGAAGGATATCCGTGACGCTTGTGCGCACATCACGAATCCGTATGCAAAGCCAAAGGCATCGGAGACAAAGACTGCTTTGATCCACAAGCGTGTGTTCGGTGACTTCTTGTGGTTGGCCCCACGCCATTGTGATTGCATGCGAAGAATGTAGTTGGCCCAAGGTGACCGAAGTCAGGTGGTATCGATGCCTTGAGCTTCGTAGCCGGTGGCGTCGGCAGCAATTTAGTCCTTTTGCTACCGCTTGCCAAAGGCTAAAGGGCAAATTGCATTTTTTTTTTTGCAATCATGATGAGTGTGCTACATGTTATGTCCGCCATCTGCCGGCGATGAGTATAAAAACCACCCTTCACGCCACGGCTCCATTGCTTTACCCTTGCCGGAGGTACCCAAAATGTCCGTGGGGGCTATATCCTTCACCTCCTCCAGTAGCAATGGCAGTTGTTGGGTGGTTCTTGTGTTTCCCTGCCTTTTTTTTTTTTGTTGAAAAAGGGGTTTTTTTTCCACACGCAACTTACGCTAAAAAAAAAAGTTTACGCGACTTACACCAAAAAAAATTTTCCGTCGAAAAAAAAAAGCGACTTACTCCAAAAAAAAAAAAGCAAGTTACATTTATTTCCACAATCGAGCTACGCTTTCCTCTTTCAACGTCACCGGCAAATGCATACTTGATCCTCTTAGGTTGCAGATGGGCCAATGCACGCCTGTCAGCCGCCGGGTCAGCACCATCTGCCACTGGCTGTCTGGCAGCACCCCGGCAGCCTCGTGAACGGCCGCTTCCAATTCGTTGGGAGATGGGAAAGACATTAATTCTGGGATCCCGTCCCACAAAAACACTTCAGCTGAGGCATACACACAGGTTTTGGCCTGTCCGGGACTGTGTGGGTCTGTCTAGGCCTGGTGCATGACCTGGACCCCGCCCCCCCCTCCTGCTAACCTAGGTTCTAGTATTGATCCAGCCTAGGCTTGCCCCCACAGACACAGAGACAAGGCTGCCCCCAAAAGACATGCATCCACCCACAACGAGCAAGAATACCGGTGCAAATGGTGGCCAAAACGGTCTTACGAGCATCCACAGGGCAGCACACAGATTGTGCAATGGAAAAGCAAGGGGGCAAGGGGGGCATCCAATCTTCACAGCAGAAATGATAGCACTGACCAGACCACTGAGGACCGTCACAGGTGCAGGCTGCCGGTCCGAAGCGATGGCCCGAGTGGGAGCATCCCCGTCCTCGGGGCCATCATTCGGGACGCCCGATCTCCGGAGAAACCCAAAAACAACAATGGCCCCAATGACAAGGCTCACCCAAGGACAAGGCTGAGGATAACCCCAAAGACGCCTCCAAGAGCACGGATGGCCCTGAGGATGTGGGGAGGGGGGGCGCCCACCCGCTGTCATGCCAGCCCCCGGGCGCATCGAACTCCGTGTGCCACGCGCGACCCGCCTCCAGCCCCGCCCCCGCACCTCCGCAGGTGCTGTCCCGGGCGTGGGAGGGCCTGTTCGCCATGGGCAACACGCTTCTGTTCGAGGTCGCCACGATCATCGCCTACTCGGCCATTGGGATGCACCTCCTGGGCACGTATCTGCCCATCGCCGGGTCTGCGGTATGCCCCCTGCCCCGTGCCCGGGGCCGCGCGTGTCGGGGCACTGGGAGCGGGTGGGGGGGGGGGGGGGCTGAGGTTTGTAATTTTCCGCATTTTTTCGCAATGCCCAATTATCCACAATTTTCTGCAGTTTTTCGCAAGTTTTTGCAGTTTTCTGCAATTTTCGGCCCTTTTTGCAAATTTCCGCAATTTTTCGCATTTTGTCGCAATATTCCGCTATTTTCCGCAATTTTTTCCCGCAATTTTCCGCGCTTCGTTTTTGGTTGTCCGCGTTCCGTGCTTGGTTGCGCGGCCAACTTTTGGGGGTGCCGTGGAGTGCTGTTTCTCCCAGTGCCGCACTACTTCCACGCGGCAGCACACAAACTGGATAACACCGTCCACCTGCCGTCGGTTCATGCTTCAATTGCACGGTGATACTGAGGGCCACCTGCAGTAATTGCGATACCTGCACGCACAAGTCAGTGCTGGAGTCGGCAAACCCCGCATCGACTGGATGCCCCTGGTCAACGGCACGGGCAACAGCCCGTCTCCGGGACGGCCGACCCCCGGAGTAGTCAAACAGGACAAGTCATCCGGGGGCTCCGTTGACACAACCAAAACACGTTCGGGCCCACAGAGGGTCAGAATGAGCAGTGGCGAGAGGCCAATAGGCGCCGCCAACGGCAAACAACCGAATACCGAGGCCTTGTGCCACCCCCACCCCCCCCAGGGTTTTGCTCGAGTCGGAGGGGGGGTTACGGGGGCCATTCCACAGCGGTTGCAGAGCGGTTACAGGGGATGCAAAAGCGGTTGGGGGGCGGTTGGGGGCGGTTGGGATTGCGGTTGGGGCTGGTGTTGGGGTGTGGAAATCCTTTTCGGGCAGAGTGAGGGCTGGGGTCTTTGTGGGGAGGGGGTGCACCCCCCTCCCTTCAAGCGATTCCCTGCCCCCGCCCCCCCCTCCTCCCCCCGGCGCTGTGAGGCCCAGTCCCACAGGCCGGCGCTGTACAGGGGCTGGGGCTGTGCACGTCCTGCGCAGGTCCTACGCAACGCATTCGGGGGGGGGGGGGGGGGGCGCGCAGACGCGGTCCCCGCCTTCGGGGGCACCCACTCGAACGCGGAGTCGAGCGCTGCTGCCGCGCCGGCCCGGGCCCCACGCCACGTCTCAGCACCGGCCCGAGGCCTGCGGCTGCGGCTGCGGCGCTGGGGCTCGGGGGACGGCGGTGGGGGTCCGCGAAGGGGGGGGCGTGGGCGGTCCCCCCGACGCCCGGCGGTCCGGAAACGACGGCAGCGACGGGGCGGCCGGCGCTCTGGGGCAGCGCTGCCGTCGAGGGACGAGATGCGGCTTTTTCGTTGGGTGTCACGAAGGGCGGCTTGAGTCTGTCAGCCGCAGGATTCGGGTCACTGACGGCGGTTGAGGCGCAACCGACGGCGGTCCGCGGTCGATCGGCGGCGGTTGGCGGTTAACCCACGGCGGTTGGCGCGTAACTGACGGCAGTTGGCGGTCAACCGACGGCAAGTGGCGTTTAACCGACGGCGGTTGGCGCGTAACCGATCGCAGGCAATGGCCAACCGGCGGCGGTTGGCCGGTGACTGACGGCAGTCGCTCGCCGGCGGGCGCTCAGTCGAGGTCCGATCCCGGAGGCCGGGTGTTCTTTGTCGTTTGGCGGTCGGAAGGGACGGCCCTGCGGGACGGAGATGCCGGTGTTTCGAAGCGTGGCTCGTGTGTCGGTCGTTTCTGTGTGACGTGTTGTGTGGGAGGCTTCGCGATGGCACGGTGCTGCACACCCCAAACGCCCCCACCTCCACCCCCTCACTCACTGAGCGTTGATGGCACACACCCCCACACCCCCCCCATCCCCTCACTCACTGAGCGTTGATGGCACACACCCCCACACCCCCCCCATCTCCTCACTCACTGAGCGTTGATGGCACACACACCCACACACCCCCACCCCCTCACTCACTGGGCGTTGGTGGCACCCCCCCCCCCCCCGCTCACTCACTGAGCGTTGATGGCACACACCCCCACACCCCCACCCCCTCACTCACTGAGCGTTGATGGCACACACCCCCACCCCCTCACTCACTGGGCGTTGATGGCACACACACACCCACACACCCCCACCCCCTCACTCACTGAGTGTTGATGGCACACACACCCCTACACCCCCACCCCCTTACTCACTGAGCGTTAATGGCACACACCCCCACACCCCCACACCCTCACTCACTGAGCGTTAATGGCACACACCCCCACACCCCCACCCCCTCACTCACTGAGCGTTAATGGCACACACACCCCTACACCCCCCCACCCCCTCACTCACTGAGCGTTGATGGCACACACACACCCCCACACCCCCACACCCTCACTCACTGAGCGTTGATGGCACACACCCCTACACCCCCACCCCTCACTCACTGAGCGTTAATGGCACACACCCCCACACACCCCCACCCCCTCACTCACTGAGTGTTAATGGCACACACCCCCACACCCCCACCCCCTCACTCACTGAGTGTTAATGGCACACACCCCCACACCCCCACCCCCTCACTCACTGAGCGTTAATGGCACACACCCCCACACCCCCACCCCCTCACTCACTGAGCGTTAATGGCACACACACCCCTACACCCCCAACCCCCTCACTCACTGAGATTTGATGGCACACACACACCCACACACCCCCACCCCCTCACTCACTGAGTGTTAATGGCACACACCCCCACACCCCACACCCCCTCACTCACTGAGCGTTGATGGCACACACCCCTACACCCCCACCCCCTCACTCACTGAGCGTTAATGGCACACACCCCTACACCCCCACCCCCTCACTCACTGAGCGTTAATGGCACACACCCCTACACCCCCACCCCCTCACTCACTGAGCGTTAATGGCACCCACCCCTACACCCCCACCCCCTCACTCACTGCTGGTGACCTGGCACCAGTCTAAAAACCCTCAGGATGGTAGCTGTAGGACGGATTGCCTACACGCACTGCCACGCTCGACACCAATCGTGAATCGTCGTGATAGTCGTGCCACCACGTGACTCAGCTCTGCCATCGTGGCCCCCTCTCCGCTCAACTCCACCCGTATGGTGCACTCTCTCTCTCCCTCTTCATCCCGTGTCTCCAAGGGCTGAGTGCCGCACCTCAAGTGCGTCCCTCCCCCTTGCAAGCCGTTTCCTGCTCACAGTGGGCACGTCGTTATACGTTCGTCTCTGGCAAGACGTCGACCTCGCCGTGGCAATCTTCCAGGCCGCTACGCGGGGAGCCGCGACGGGGACTGCATTCGACGTATCCGCCGCTCAAGCGTGACGCCTTGTGCAGGGGTATCATCAGTCGTCCGATTCGTCGTCCCAACGTGGGGCCCCTCGCTCCCGTGCGCCACTGGGGTTGCAGCACCACGCGCCAGCGCGGTGCTCCCCTCGCATCCCCGCCCTGTGTGTCCTGGGACCCCCGCTCACCGACCCGGTCCGCCAGGCGGCCCCATGTTACTCCGCGCCATCGCGCCATGCTCTTTGTTTTGTCACACTATGGCCACGCTCGTGGTACCCCTTGTTTCTCTCCTGCGCGCCCCATCCGACTGGGGCTGCCTATGATGTCAGTGCACCTCCGTTTGCCGACACCTCGATCTGCTCCCCCCCCCCAACATATTGCGGCCACAGGCCACCCGCTCTTTTCTCGCCACAGCTACCATGTCAGACCGCTCAACACCGTCCCAGGACACCCCCTCTCCCGCCCCCGACACCGGTCGAGGCGGCGCCATTCGTCAGGGGCCGTTCCCCATGTTTCTGATGGACATCGCCCAGTCCGACGATGCTGACCGTCTGCTGCGAGAACTGGACATGCTGAAGGATGACGCACTGGAAGCGGCAGATACGGCTATCCAGGCCACCGACCCCGCCCTGGCTGACTTGTGTGATGCCCTGCGGTGGACGGCTGCCAACGGCGACATCCAGGCTATTACAGCGGTGACGGGGGTGTGGACGCCGCGGGGGCTCCTGCTCACAGCCACCGTAACGGTCGCCGCAGGCCCGTCTGACACGAAGGTCATCGAGCACGTCCCCCTGTCGCTGGTACAAGGAGGCCCACTGCTGGAGTATATCTCCAAGGACCCTGAGGCCCTCACAGCGGCTCTCGTCACGCGGTGGAGCCCAAGCCATGCCCCAATTTCGGCGTCACGCCTCCGCAACCAAGTCTTCAAGGGCCTGTACACAGCCCGCGAACAGCCACCGCCCGTCGACACTGCCGGCCCTCCGGACATCCAAAGCCAGAAGGTCTCCCACAAGATCCACAAGCCCATCAGCCAGTTCCTTGCCCCCCACCTCAGACCGTCATGGGACCGCCTCCGCACCCGAGAGGTAGTTGCGGCCTTTTGGGCGCTGCCCAACGACGTGCATGCGGTCCTGCAGGCGGCCCACATCCCGACAGCAGACCTCGTCCCGCTGAAGTTCGGGCTCCTAGCGTGGGCCTCCTCCGTCTGCCTCACAGGACAGTACACGCCAGCCCCCGTTCCCACACCCCCCGCCCTCGCCAACAAGGGCATGTGGACCCCCGAGCAGCTGCGGCCGCTGCTCGAGTGCTCGATCTTGCCGATCCGCAGCGTGGAGCTGCTGCATCAGATCGAGCAGGCTGGCGAGCACTCCTGGGCCACAGCCCCCACTTTCGCCCTGCTGCAGGCCGGCATCGCCGACACCGCCAACCCGCCCCCGCTCACGCCGCCCAGCCACGCACCTTACCTCACCAAAGGGCAAGCGGCGCCCAGCCCCGCCGGCACTCTGTTTGCCACGGCGGCGTTCACCCCAGCGTCAGCCCTGTACAAGGCCCAGGGCAAGCCCACCCCCTCAGGGTCCGAACCATCGCCTTCGTCACTGTTGCCCGAACAGACAAGGCTTTCTTTCAATCTCCCAGAGCCTGCCTCCCAGGTACCACCGGCTGCCGCAGACCCCACGCCTCCGGAGTCACCGGCCCCGGCCGTCGGGTCGGCCCCCCCCAGCCCCTCCCAGGTGGGGGAGCCTTTTGTCCCGGACCTGGATGTCACGGCCTACTCCACCGACTACGCTCAATTGCATGACGAGTATGAGGCCCAACGACGGGAGCTGGCCGTGGCACGGGGCGACTTGGAGTCCCTCACGCGGGATCTGGACGCGATGCGCACCGAACGGGATAATGCCCAGCAGCAGGCCCAGCGTTGCGCCGCGGCACAGCGGCAGACCGAAGCCGTCAGGCTCAACAACTTCATCAGGTCGGTACCCCCCCTCCTGTCCATCGCCACCAGGCTCCACGGCCTCCAGTCCACGCCGCCGGCATTCGCCAACGCCGTGCGCAGTACCGTTCCGGCTTCGTTCGAGCTGCCCCCCCCCGGCTCTCAGCAGTTCCTGGTCCTCGTGCCGGTCATCCTCGCCGCAGCAGTTCTCACCTCGCCCCAGGCACCCAACCTCGAGGAGTTGGCCGACGTCCTCCGTAGGGCTATGGCCGCGCCAGGCGCCGTGCCGGCCCCGGAGGCCCCTGCGCGTGCGCCCGAACTATCGTTCGCAGTCCCGGAACCGATCCCTAAGCCGAGGGCGGTCTCTGCCTTTCGGGCACCGGGCGCGACCGCCCAGCCGCCGCCGTCTCTGCCGTCGCCTGCCGATGCCGCCCTGACCGACCTGCTGGAGTGGATCCCGGGGATCCCCAAGGGCTGTGAGGACGAGGTTGCGCACGCGCTCCACCTCCAGCTCTTCCGCCAGTACGGCGCGAAGGTCGACACCCTCCCGCAGTCGCCGATCCGGGAGCAGTGGGCCTGGGTCCACAGCCACGCGCCCAGCCTGCCCGGCATCGCGGAAGTCCTGCGCTCCTTCCTCTCCAACCCCCCTGCAGTCCAGCAGGTTTCCGCCAGCCCAGCCACCTCCCCATCAGAAGCTGCAGCCGCCAACCAGGCACAGGGCGCAGCGAAAAAGAAGGGGTATACACCCCAAAAAATCGATCCGCAAGTCTACTCGAAAGCCCTGTGGGTCGGCTGGCAAGAAGTCGACGATCCGCCGTCCGGTGAAGTTGATGCAGGACTCCTCGGTGGTATCCTTCGGGATAAATTTGGTGCAGGCCTTTCCTCCATTACTGAAGAACAATTGAACCATACATCCAAGTTCACAATCGTCGGAATCCGACCAGCAGAGTACGAGCGCGGCATGCGACTGACGAGGCAACACACGGCTCGTGGCTGGCGAGTGACATGGGCCGAATCGAAGAAACAACCGTTTACGCCCTGGGTGCCTGACCCTGACCGAGACCGAGACCGTCCGCCCCGGAAGACTCATCGGGGAAGCCGCGGGAAGCAGCGCCGTCCACGGGACCCTGACGATCAGGTGGACCTTACGGCAACGTCGGGATCGGACGGAGAACCAGACTCCAAATATCAGCGCAGGTACAGCCCCCGCCGCTCGGACCGGTCCCCGTCCCGCCGCCGCAGCCCAGGCCATCGCCGCGACAGCCCGCCGCCGAGGCGTCGCAGCGCGTACCGCGATGAGCCACAAGCGCTCTCCAGCCGCCACGGCCACCATGCAGCAGCCCCCCTCCTGCCCTACCCGTACTCGGGGGACCCCCACGACCCCCGAGTGGCCATGGCCCACAACCCCTACGCTCCCCCGCCCTGGAGCCCCCCAGCCGACCCCCACCGCTACCAGCCGTACTTCGGTCGGCGTCCGCGGGACCGGTAACCCGGGACATGGCGGGGCGCAACGAGGACATCCCTGCCGCCGTGTCTCAGCTCCGCCACTCCCACCTCGACGGCGTCCCCCATGTCCGGGACCTGCACCTGGGCGCATACACTCCCAGCTCCCCCCCCAGAGAGTGGGGCCTGGTACCGGTACCGGCCTCGGGCACTGCCCAGTTCATCACGCCCCCCTATGCCCTCGAAATGTGCCTGCACCTGCCGGTGGGGGTGCACTACTACCGGGCGTGCAGCGGGGCGGACCCCTGGCCCCGTAACGTTCTGTCGTTAGTGGGCGCCGTGCACTGTGTGCAGGTGACGGGCTCCCATCAGTTGCAGCTCTGCCGCAAGGGCCTGCCACCCAACTCCTTCATCTTGCCCGAGCATCACCACGTGGTCCTCCCACAATCCCTACACAGCCGCGTCTCCATCACAGCCACCGGCCTCACCCGGGCCAGTGTCTTGGCGATGGCGGCCACGTACCACCACCGGCACCTCCGCAAGTGGGTGCGAGGCCTACCTTGCGCCCTCCCCGCAGCCGTGGACCGCAAGCTAACCCAACACTCCACCGCCGCCAGCTCCTGCCCTGGTCCCCCCCCCACCGGCCACGTGTCGCCCCGCCCAGACGTGATGACCCTCAACGTGCAGATGTCCCTGCGACCCAAGCTCCGCGCCCTGGACGTCCTGGTGCGCGAGTGCCAGTACCCGCTAACCCTGCATGTTCAAGAAGCGGGGCCCCAGATCATCCAACGGGTGCACCCCCTGTACCACACCATCCAGGCACCTGCAAGAATAGCTGGGGGATGTGCCACCCTCCTCTACAGGACCCCGGACCTGGTCGTGACCGGCCACAGCGCCCACCCGTCGGGACGAGCCCTCGTCACGCACTTCACCATGGCTGGCGTGACCCACTGCCACGCCAACGTGTATCTCCCCGCCGACGGGAACCTCGACACACTCCAAGAAGTCCTGGATTGGGTGTACCCGTACCTCCTCCTCACCCCGGCTAGAGTGGTTGTCCTGACAGGGGACCTGAACGCCAACTGCCGCTGGGTCTCGCACCTCCCTGTCTCCCCTGCCTCCCTCTGTGACCTCGTCCTCCCCACGCTCACGCGCCTTGGGATGCGCCGTCTACGCCCCCTTGCGGAGGCCCCCACGTGGGTGAGCCCGCAAGGTTTCGCCGGTGCCCTGGACCACATCTTCCTCCGCGCCCCTTCGGAGGCAGCCCACACCACGGAGGTGCGCTCCGATTCCAGTTTCCCATCTGACCACCTACCCGTGACTGCCACCCTCCATGACCTCCCGCCAGCGCCCCAATTGGTATGCCCTTCGAAAAAGGGCCGCTTCCCCATCCCGCGGGAGCCCCTCGCCAGCCAGCTCCGCACCCTCAACGACACCTTTCGGGCCGAACTCGCTGCGCCGCCCCCAGGCGCACCCGCAGCGCAGCCACGCTATACCGAGGTGACCTCAGCGCTATACACCGCGGCTACGGCTGCCTACGGGCCCCCCGTCCCCAGCCAGCCGGTACCGTCGACGGTACGTGTCCACGTCACCAACCTTCAACGCTACACGCTCGCCTACCCGGATTGGGCGTCCCAATCGTCACACCTCGTGGAGGTCGCCCGCCTCAAAGAACGCATCCGAGCGGCCTGGGACGTTCTCCTTCTGGAGAAGGATGTAGGGCTGGCGCCCCTACCCGCTGCCCCTGGCCAACCCACCAAAGTGGACTACCGCCGCACGTTGGGGGCGCGCTACGTACCCCCAGCGGATCCGGTCTACGTGGTGGGCATCCCAGTACCTCTTCATCAACAAGCCGCAGTTGCGTTGGACCAGCTGCGCCAAAGGCACCTTGCCCCTCTTGAGGCGCTCTCACTCGCGCGCGTCCGGACCATCACGGGATGGGAGGAAAGGCCGCTCGGCCCACCACCCAACGCCACCACCGCAAACCTGCGGGCCATCATCCGCCGGGCGGCGGCCACTGTGCCGTACCACGACTTACTGGAGTACCGGCTGTTCGGACAATTGGAGGATGCCCAGTTTGCGGCGATCGTGAGCCTGATCAACAGTATTCTCCGTGGGGTGCCCGTGCCCCAGGCACACTCTGCAGACTTCATCAACCTTCCGAAAAAGACGCCGCACGGCCCCATTGCGAACGGCAGACCGCTGACCAATCTGGCCACGATATGGAAGCTCACGGCTGCCCTCATCAAAGACCGCTACCAGCCCCGCCTGGTTCAGAACGGCATCCTGCCGCCCTACCAGTTCGGGATGTCCCCGCACTGCTCCTCCGTGGAGCTACTCCGCGTCCTACACGATGTGTGGTGGGACCGCTGGCGCAGACGCCTTGAAGCGTGGGTCCTGTCGGACGATGTCCGCCACGCGTATGGCTCCATCAACCACACCACCGAGTACGCCGTCCTCACCGCCGCAGGGATCTCCCCGGCCGACGCCGCGACCCTTCAGCACCACGACCGCGCCCTGGAGGTGCACATGGGGGGAGCTGACGGACGCTCTCCGTCCTCCACCCGGCTGGGGGCCGGCACGGGGCAAGGATGCCCCGTGTCCGGCATGAAGTACTGCATATATGGCGAGGTTCGGGGGCACGAAGCCTGCCGTTCCGTCCCCCCCACCGACACCCCCGCGGGCCCGCTGAACCGGGTTCTCCTGATGGATGACACCCAGTGGCTGCCCGGCGACCGTTGCCATTTGCCCGCCCTCGCCAGCGGCATTGAGAGAGCGGGCCGCCTCACCAACCTCCACTCAGACCCAACAAAAACGGTCTTGATCGGCACCGACATGCGCGATGGTCAGGTCTATTTCCTCAACGACACGGTATACCTCAATGGTCACCCCGTGCGATGTGCCACGAGCCAGGACTACGTCCGCGTCCTTGGCCGCCATGCCCTTCCCCACCTCTTCCATCCCGTCGACTCCCGGCGCCTGTTCTCGGGCGCCCGCGCTGCGTGCCGGGCGCTCCGCGCCCCACGACTCCCCGCCCACTACCCCCTCGCCATGTATACTGCCAAGTGTCATGGGACGGTCAACTGGTTTACCAGTGTCCGCCCCCCCTCCTACGGGGCCCTGCGCGTGCTGGACGCCATGACCGCCTCGGCCATGCGCGCCACCGCTGGGTGGACCCTCTCCGCCTCTGCTCACTTCCTCCGTGAGGTCCCCGAAGGGGGAGTCGGTATACCCCCGGCACCGGTCGTTGGGTTTACTAACTTCTTCGGCGTCTACATCCGACACCTGAACCACCCCAACTCCCTGGTCTGCCGGTCCACGCGCCACGGGCTCCTCACTGCCCTCTGGCGGTTCCATCCTTCCCAGCCCTGCTCACTGCCCTCTGGCGGTTCCATCCTTCCCAGCCCTGCCTCACCCCGGAGCTCGGGCTCCGGTGCACCGCACACCCCACGGACCACGATCTGTTTGTTGCCCTGTGCCACCGGTGCGACATCGCCATCCACTTACCCCCTGACAGCCATCTGCCACACCACACCCCCCATGTGCTGGCCCTGTCGTCACCCGGGCTCGAGGTCCAGGACACCCACGCGTGGATGCTTGCGGGCCATCGCAGTACAGAGGACGCGCGACGCAAGGGGTGGCCCCGGGCCTCGCCCCGCCCCACTCCGCCGGTCGGCACCGTCCCCCCGGTTAGACGCTGCCATGCGGTGACTGCGACCGTCCCCACGTTCTCCTGGCTCCCTGAGAACCCGGCGCTGCGGCGGGGCAGTGGCGGTGTTCTGCCCCGTCACCCTCCGGTACCAGGTGTACCCCGTCCCCATCCCCTTGAGGCTGGACAACGCCTACACGGCGGAGCTGTACACGGCATGGGTGGCCCTCACCGCCAAGGGGCCCTCAGCCGACCCTGCCATCGGCTTCCGATCCGGTGCGTGGCACTTCGCGGACTGCAAAGGGTACATCACGGCGCAGGAAGGGCGCCGCGAGCCGGAAGACTCGCTGCAGGGAGATCTCATAAGATCGTGTCGCGACATGGCCCACGGTCATGCCCCTCCCCATCACCTCTATTCCCATATCGCCGGCACCTGGCTCGATACCCTGCTGGACCGGGTGGACGAAGCGGCAGGGCAGGCTGCGGACAATTGCCCGGACGCCGTGGGATGGCTCGGCCCCCTACAGAAACCCCGCGTCTGCTTCTCCCACGCGGGCCTCCAGGTCCACGACGCCGTGCCCCACGCGCGCCGCGCCTTGCTCGCCTCCCACCACGCCTTCTCTGCGTCCCCCCCGCCACAACACCTCCCCGACCTCAACGAGTACGCCAACATCGTCAGCCACGGTCTCATCACGTGGGGGGACCACCTCACGGTCACCGGCATCCGCCTCTCCCTGTTCCCCCCAAGAGATACGTCCTGCCCCCTCTGCACCATGCCCGCCTCCGGGGACCATATCCTCTCGTGCCCGCTAGACCCGCTCATCCGCGCCCACTACCATCGGTGGCTTGCGGCCCAACTCTCTCAGATGTGCCATGCCTGGCGCCACTGTACGCCCACTGCTTGGGGCACCCTCGTCCTTTGGGGGGACGAGCCGTTCATACTGGCTGTGGATGGCTCCCCGGCCCACCACACCGTCGCGACCTACACTGTTGGTCGTCTCGGAGCCATCTCCACGCCACACAGGGATGCCCTGCTGCACAGAGGTCTGCGTCCTGCGCGTCTCCGTCGCCTACTCTGCGATGTCGTTCTCACTACCGTTCTCCTACATAAGCGGCACGCGGTGCCCGTTCTACCTCTTGCCGACTACCTCTCTCCCCTACCGCGGGCCCCTGTTAACCAGTCCCTCGCCAACGATCCACCGCCAGAGTGGTATCACGTAGCCAACTGGGCCCCAACGCCCGGCTCGGGCAGGTGGCCGGCCTGGGACGTCCTCCTAGGACTCTGGCTATCAGGGGACCTCCTCCTGGCCCCTACGGTGAAGTCCGCCATCTCCACCCGGAACAAGCGCAGTCCGTACCGCGTCCTGTATGTGTACAACGAGACGAACCAGATGTCGCCGGCCGTGCAGCGGGAGATTGAGCTGGAAGCCCATGACGTGATCATCTTGGACAGTCTCGGACGGCACGGGCTTGCCCCCCATCTCCCGGATCGACGCCGCCTCTGGGCCATCCATTACGGTGGCAATGGACGGAGCCTGGAGGCCGGCCTCTGTGGAGATGTGATCCCCTCGTGGTGTGCCGCACTACATTCCGCGTTCTCGGCCATCCTCACTGCGGCTTCCCAAGGACCCCGCACGGTCTTTAAGGACATGCAGGTGGCCATGGGTCGGCCCGCCCCGTGGCCCTGTCCCCGCCCGTGACCCGTCCTCGACCTCACGCGCCCGGACCGCTCCGGTGCTGCGCGCAGTCGTGCCGGACCGCGCTCCTTGTCTGGCGGCGTTCTAAGTCGGAGGTGATGCCCCGGGAGACCCACATCTTCCGTGCCCGTTGATCTTGGAACGCTTACTCGGGTGGATCCAGGACAGGTCGGAGCGGTTGGTGGCCGGGACCGGAGAGCAGATCGAGCCGTAGCGTTGTCGTACACCGACGTTGTGACCCAGACGGCCTGCTGGGAGGAGCGTTCTCAGGTGTGCGACGAGATTCGTCTTGCTCTAGCGGAGGTAAGACGGAGGACTCCCTCGGCAGAGCCTGCGTTTGGCCCCCGGGGGACGACGCCAAGGCTCACCGTACGTGGGACCGCGGCAGGCGCTCCTCCTCCTCCTCCTCCTCCTCCTCACTGAGTGTTAATGGCACACACCCCAACACCTTCACCCCCTCACTCACTGAGCGTTAATGGCACACACCCCTACACCCCCACCCCCTCACTCACTGAGCGTTGATGGCACACACCCCCACACCCCCCCACGCCCTCACTCACTGAGTGTTAATGGCACACACCCCCACACCCCACACCCCCTCACTCACTGAGCGTTGATGGCACACACCCCTACACCCCCACCCCCTCACTCACTGAGCGTTAATGGCACACACCCCTACACCCCCACCCCCTCACTCACTGAGCGTTAATGGCACCCACCCCTACACCCCCACCCCCTCACTCACTGAGCGTTAATGGCACACACCCACACCCCCACCCCCTCACTCACTGAGCGTTGATGGCACACACCCCTACACACCCCCACCCCCTCACTCACTGAGCGTTAATGGCACACACCCCTACACCCCCACCCCCTCACTCACTGAGCGTTAATGGCACCCACCCCTACACCCCCACCCCCTCACTCACTGAGCGTTAATGGCACACACCCACACCCCCACCCCCTCACTCACTGAGCGTTGATGGCACACACCCCTACACACCCCCACCCCCTCACTCACTGAGCGTTAATGGCACACACCCTACCACCCTCTCTGCCCCCCCCTCCCGTTGCATCGCCTGCCTCCAGTTGCCGCGGGTGCACTTCCAAGACTTCGGCAGCTCCGTGTTGGCGCTGTTCCAAGTGTTGACCGGGGACATGTGGACGGACATCATGTTCGAGGCCATGTCCGTGGCGCCCTTCCGCTCGGCCGTGTTCTTCGTGTCGTACTACGCCATCTCCAATTGGATCGGCCTGTCCATGTTCACGGCCGTCGTCCTCACCAACTTCACTGTCCGCGACCGGCAGTGCCAGGTCTGCCCTTGTCCCTCTCTCCCTCCCTCGGGGGGGGGGGGGGGGGCAGAGGACAAACGCAAAGCAAACGACACGGACAACAAATTGGCGACGCAAACACAGAAGCACCAAAGTTGTGCGGTGATGGGGGGGGGGGCTAAATGGCCATGTTGTGCGGTGAAGGTGCATCCGCACAGATGTGGGAAAATGGGGCGCCGGTGCCGTTTTTTTTTTGCCTACCGACGTGGGGAAATGTGTCCACCCCATGTGTCTATACTCGGAATGTTAGATTTGAGTGGAGCATTCAAGTGTGGGTGCGAAACACAACAAAATTGTAGACCCCCTGACCCGACCCCTGGTACCGTTCATTCCCGTCCCCTGGTACCCACCCGCCATCCGCACAGAGAGGGGGCATAAGGCTGTGGGTTAGCTCGGCGATGCAGCATGTTTTTTCTACCCCATGTGTCGAAACTCACAATGCTCAGATTTTTGTGGCGAATTCGAATATGGGCGCAAGCTGCGACAAACCCCCTGACCCGACCTCCAACTCGGCCCTTGGCTGCTGGCCTATCCGTTTGTCACCCGCCACTGGACACGGGGTCGGGGGGGGGGGGGGGCGGGGCACTATGACGATCCCCGCTGCCCATGCGCCGCTGCGTGTTCCCCTTCGCAACCCTCCAAACCCACAACGAAGCCAATCTTCACCGCGATGCCGCCGCGACCCTCCGCTCCCGAAAATGATGCGGAGGTCGTGGGCGCCCCGTCCGATGACGGCCTTGAAATCGTGGCGCACGTAACGGACTGCCCAGTCCAGACCGCCGCTGCCCATCGGACCGTGGGCGGTGCTGGGCCATAGCAGTGCGTGCCCCCCAATCAGAGTCCCACTCAACAACTCAGCACCAGCGCAGGGGGGGGGGGGGGGGTTGTTCCAGACCACCCCCCCCCCCCCCTTTATCCGACACGGATTGCTGATGTCTGACTGACAGCTACTGACTGTCATTGTCTGACTAATGTCGTCAGACATGATGTTCTGTTGTCTGTTTCAGACACAAGTGTGTGTCTTGAGAATTGGCACAGAGAATACAGATGCACTTATGCCGGACTTTGGAGTGCATTGCCTCTGGTTTGCATTTGTCTGTTTTTTCATGAGGTCACCCCCCCCCTTGGCCATCAACTGCAATCGGTTAAGCGCCGACCGCCGTCGGTTAATTCAGACTACCCCCCCCCCCCCCCGCCTCGGCCCCAAGTGATTTGGTCCAAATTATGCTCCGCGCCTTCGCCCAATCAAAACCTTTCTCTGGCGCCTTTGGCGCCAATTCGTTTGGACCAAAACATTTCTTCGGCGCTTTCGCTGCCTCTAAAAGCTCAGCACCACCGGGGGAGGGGGGGGGGGGTGGACAAATGGCACATCCCGCCACATCCAGCACAGCCCCGGCACACCAACTACTGGGCTCCGCGAACGCGGAAACGACACCGGCAGGAGCACCGGCCGCAGCGGCCGACAGAATGCAGCGCCCCGACGCAGCACCCGAAGGGACGAACGGGTGACCGTCCAGGGCCCCGTAAAGGAACAGCCACCCGATGGCATGTCACACAGGGGGGGGGGCTGGACCCCCCCCCCCCTCCCCGCCTCACGGGACTCTGCTACCAATGCCCTGCGGCCTTGCAGGAGCTCCAATCCGAGGTGCTGGCGCGGTCCCGTGCCCTGTACAACGCCACGCTGCAATGGTTCGAGAGCACGCCCGACAACTCCGACCCCCGCCGCCTGGTGGCCACGTACTACGTCGTCAAGTTCTGGCGCAAGTCCAAGGCGTTCGAGAGGATCAAGATGCGACAAATGGTCTCCGTGGGGGTGGGGGGGAGGGGATTGAGGGGGATGGGGGGGAAGGCCGTCAGGGGGGTCACGGGGGTTGCAAGGCCGCGGCCAACCCATGCGTCGCCCGTCGCATTACGGCGGAGGTGGCGGATGGCCCCGTGGGACGCAGCGCCGCGGCGGCGCGGAGGTCGCAGACGAGAGTCGCCGGTGGCGCTGTTGCATCGCGCGCACATCCGTTGTGTTGTGGTGGGAGGGGGGGGCTGCCTCCCGGGCCCGAACCCTTCCCCGCCCCCGGGGGAAGGGTAGGACACAGGCAGCGCCCTCAAAAAGCGCCTGCCTCCCCCTGGTCGGGACCCCGCACCTCCCCTGTTCCTTCACCTAAAACAAGGTGTGCCCCCCCCGCCCCCCAAAAAAAAACCAACAGAATCGGGCATATCTCATGCAAGTGGTGCTGCGCCTCCTCCACACGCCCGGTTTGCAAGTCTGACAGGCCATTCCTCTCTGCCCATCAGAACCTGTGCCCCCACTCATTGACCCCCCCCCCTGACCTGCACAAGGGCATTGCTTAGTAAAAGGGGGGGGGGAGGGGGATTGATTGGCCTTCCCCAGATTTTCGCTGACCCACCCACACACCCACCCACCCACCCATTGCTCCATCGAGACCTGCCCATACACCCGGGGCTTTGGAGCCTTGGGCTACTCCTCCCGGTCGAGACAGGTCTTAAGGACCCACGGATTCCCCTCATTCGGGGCGGTAGGCGCGTGGCGCACCTCACGCGACCGGTGCCCAGACGGGAAGCCAGCCGGGGCACACGCCTTCCTGTGTGCCAGACGCGCGCGCTGCTGTCGGGGCCGGTCGGCGCGCGTGCTGCGCGTGCGCATGAGAGCGCACGAAGTGGGAGTCGTATGTCACGGCATGCGCAGGCGGGAAAAAGCAGCCGTGGGAGCGCCCACTGTCGCTGCCGCAGCTGTGGGAGGGGCCATGCGAAGTGTGCAGTGTGGCTCCATTCCGGGGGGGGGGGGGGGGGCGGGTTATACAAGCTAGAATTTCTGCATTTCAAATTCTGCACGAAAATTTGTCTGCAACTTGTTCTTAAGGATTTGTGCAGGTATACCAGGGACTATATAGAAACAAACCTCACTAGGAAATAACAGCAAGTGTCCACTGGGCATGTTGGGTTTTCACTTGCGGGGGGGGGGGGGGGGAGGTCAATAGAGCCCTCATAAACTGGGGGGGGGGGGGGCAGGAAAAGGGCTCAATTGACAGGGACCATTGATCAGTTGGCCTCTGGCGCCAAAGGCGCCGAAATTTTTTTGGAGCATTCAAATTGGTCAATTTTTTTTCACCAAATTTGTGACAAATGATGACTTTTCTGAACCCCCTCACCGCGCTGATTCCAAAAATCTCATTTTCATTTTTTGCCGATTTTTGGGTCTGGGTCACCTCCGAGGCCTGGGGGTCAGTCTCGGTAGGATTTTGGGGGTCCTGTCAATTGAGCCCTTTTTGGGGGTGGGGTGGGGCGTCTAGCCAGGGGGCTCTATCAACCCCCCACCCCCCACGCAAACGAAACCCGGCCTCCCCTGTTTCTCATCCGCGATTTTTGAGAACCATATACAGAATTCGTTCGCTCACTTTTAAGGAATGGCACAGTTTTTGTTACGCCAGAATTTGCAGATTCATATTCCCCCCCGCACGGAATACCCCCCCCCCCCCCTGCCCAGTAACCTGATGACATGGGCCGGTTCACCTCAGCAGCACCGAAAGGCTGAACGGACACATTCAACATTGGCTACGTAGTCCCCCCGTCTTGGGGTCTCCACCGCAGAGAGGCATCAAAGTGGCCACACAACCCTTGCCTTCTCACGGTCTCTAGGGCGGGGAGGAGCCACAGCGGTTGCTTAGTGTAGTGGTGGTGGGGGGGGGGGGGTTTGGCGAAAAGGATGTCTGGCCCGTGCCTATCACAGTTCGGAAGAGGGCCGCCATGCCACACGCAGCTCACCCAGAAGAGCTGAGCCCCCCTCCATGGGAATGCCTTTGTTGAGCACCCCCCAAGAAAGGGGATACCCGCAATTATCCCAAAATCAGGGGAAGATAAGACAATCCTCCCCAACCGCCCTCAGCAGCCCCCCCCCCCCCCAAAAAGTTTTTTGTCCCCCCCCCCCCCCACACACATGCACTTGTTGTATCCTGAACTTGATGTCATTTATTGTTTGCTGGGATGACCAGGGACGCCTGGTCTGATTTCACTGAGTATGACTCTTCATTTGAGGTTCAACCAGGCATGACATAGAAAATACAGATGCACTTAGGTCATGCTGAGGAGTGCCTTACCTCAATTTGTATTTGCTGTATTGTCTGTCTGTCTGTTTTTCATTTCTCATTTCACATATATCCCAATCCACACTCTTTAAGTAGGTCTTACCCCCCCCCCCCCCCCACAGGGGGGCCGTCTCCTCGGTTTGGGTACGCGACCCTCCCCCCCCCCCATCCCTGCCCTCCGGGCCCACTTAGTTACCAAGGGTCAATGGCTACAAGCCATACATAGGGTCGCGCCGAAGGCGCCTGAAAATTTTGTCCCCTTTGCTGGGGACCCCCGAGAGTGCAAGGGTTAGGTAGCATTTCCGCCGGCCCCCAAGAAGGCAGGGGTGAGGTAGCCAATTCTGCCAACTAGCAGCGACTAGCAAGTCCCTTAGAGAAGCCCTCCTCGGCGGCTAGCCTTCCCCCCCCCAAAAGACCCCCCCCCGCCCCCCCTAGGGGCCTTCGGCCCACTTCTACTGGGAGGGGGAGTGGCGTCTAAAAGCGAGGAGACGGCCCCCCCGTGCCCCCCCCCCCAAAAAAATACGGCATATAGTCTGGACCAGCCACTAAGTCACTCCCTCACCCGCAAGCAGCCCCCCGGCCCCCCGGTCCCATCCCCTCCTCCCGCAACGTTCCCGCAGCGCGCCTCCGCGTCCGCGCCGCCCGACGCCCTGCCCGCGCTGTCCCGCACCTTCTCCGCCATGTCGGAGCTGGCGCCCGCCGCCGACCCCCACCCGCTGGGCCTGTTCGCCGACGACGACGCCGCGTCGGACCCCGGCGCCCCCCCGATCGCGCACCTCCACGGCCGCGAGGAGAGCCTCAACTGGAAGAACGTGATGCGGCTGCTCTCCGGCAACGACACCGACTTCGGGACGGACGAGGAGGCGCTGGAGGCGGAGCGGGCGCTGGAGGACCGGGAGCGGCTGGAGGCCACGCAGGCGGCGCTGGTGGAGCAGGGCCTCACGATCAGCAGCCCCAGCCACGCGCGCGAGGCCGGCGACCTGTTCGGGATGTTCGCGGGCACGCCCCCGCACCGCCCCCACGCGTGGCCGGCCGCCCGCGCCGCCCGGCCCCACAGCCCCGCCGACGGCGGCGGCGCCTCGGCCCAGCGGCCGTGCACTTCGGAGGGCCGGCCGCCCGGGGGCGGCGGCGCGGAGGCGGCGCGGCCGGGGCCTGGCCGGCCCGCGACGGCGCCCTCGGCCCCCAAGGCCCCGCCGGTGGTGGTGACCAGACCGTCGATTGCGGAGCAGGTGGCGCTGGGTCTGTCGTGTGTGTGTGTGTGTGTGTGTGTTGAGGTCATGTGTCGGTTTGTGGGGTATCTGCCCTGCTCTCGCTCTCTCTCTCCCTCTCTCTCAGCAACCGTTTGCCGTTGAACTCATCTCCATGTATATAGGGGGGGGAGGGGGTTGCCAGGAGACAATTTCGACGGGGACACTTTCAGAAGGGGCAAATTTCGCCACCTCCAGGAATCCTGAAGCTTGCTGGTATTTCCTGGTGGGCTGTGGATGGTTCGTGGTATTTCCTGGTGGGCTCTGGATGGTTCGTGGTATTTCCTGTTGGGCTCTGGATGGTTCGTGGTATTTCCTGGTGGGCTGTGGGTGGAAACAGACACATCCTTGTCCCTTCCCTCCGCCTGGTACACTGCTGCACATGTCTGAACTCTCAGTCCTGACCTGCATCTGGATTCGCAGTGAAGTTGTTGGCCACACTGGTGGTGGTGTGGGGGAGGGGGGGCTATCTGTCGCTCAGTGACACATGGAGAATGACAGATAGCTGGGCTTTGTGCTTGAGTGACACATGGACACAGTGACAGTTGGCCACAATTCCTGCATTGTGTTTCCTGAGAAGGGCCAGGCACGACTACAAACGAATATGACGCTGCGCAAGAAACGGTCGGCCCAGGTGCGTTCGTAGGCGCCCTTGGCTCCTCTTGGAAAACACAATTCCGGGACCATGTTGTGGCAACGTGTTGCACCTTTGGACTTTCTGTCTGGATTTTTTTTTGCATACAAAAAGGAAAAGACGCTTGGTTTACCCGACTTGTGTGTGCCCAAAATGCTCAGATTTTGATGCAGAATTCAAATACGCATGAAGTACGTAGAAAACATGTTTCACCCCCCCTCCCTGCCCTCACCCGGCCTGGGATCCCCATGTGTCACTCGTCACTCATCACTCGGGGCGGGGGTGCAGATCTATATGTGTGTGGCACAGCGCGGCAGCTGGCTGTCTTGTTTGTTCATTGCCGGCGGTTCCGGCCATGGCTCTGGTTCTCTGTTTGTCTTCAGCGTGTCCCAGTACTGCATGTATGGCACTGATGATGTTGCCTCCCTTCTCACGCCAAACAAGGTACATCTCCATTACGTCTCACAGACCTTTTCTGCGAAAGGCGCCGAGGGCCATTTGTCGGCTCTTGGCAAGCTTTTCTTTTCCCTCTTGTGAACTGCATGTGCTGCCTGTTGTGCTGACGTCCCGCCAACCAACGCCACACACGGGACAGCTCACACGTCACCATAGGGGGGGGGGGGGTTGGGGGGCGGACCGCTATGTCCTCCACTGCCGTAGACCAACCGGGTGCCGAAGCGTGGGGGCTGTCCCTCGTCAGGGCGCAAAACACCAAACGCTGCGTGACTCAGCGCCTTCCTGCGACGGTTGGGGCGGTTCAGAGCTGACGCCCCCATCGCCTTGGCCCTCCTGCACCCGTGCCCCCCCCCCCCCGGCGCATCCCGGCCCCACCCCCCCCTCCCTCTGTCCGCAGCCGAAGTCGCCGCAGTCCCTCGTCTGCCCCCATCCCCCGCAGTCCCCGGGCCACCGGACCCCCCCACGCCCTCGGAGGTGCGGGGGTTCTCCCCCGTCAAACCCGGCGGCCCCGGCGCCGCTCTCCCGCACAGCCCCGACGCCGCGGCCCCGCAGTCCGACGTGGTCGGTCCCTCGCCCTCCGCGCCCCCGGGGCCCCGTCGAACGACGAGTCCCCGGACCCGCGCCGCGTCCCCGGCCCCGAGGCGCCGGGCGCGGCGGCCCTCGCCGATCGCAGGGGCGCCGGGGGGTCCGCGGCCTCCAGCTCCAGCCCCCCGCCCCCGCGCGCCTCCCACGAGGACAGCCCCCGGCAGGGCCTTGTCGCGTGGGGGCCCGGCCGGAACGTCAACTTCGATGTGCCGGACGCCGGGGGAGAGCCGGACGGCGCCGGCGGCGCGCGCGACCAGCGGCAGACGACGCAGTGGCAGGTCGCACGCGCGCAGGTGCTGCTCCTGCAGAGCGCCAAGCGGGACCGCCACCTTTTCATGGGCCGCCGCCGGTGGAAGCGGCGGGTCCGGAAGAAGTCGCTGTTCCTGTTCGGCCCCGTCCATCCGCTGCGGCGGCTCTGCGTGTACGTGCAGAGCACGCGGACGTGGGAGGTGGTGCCCTTCCCCGCCCCCCCAACCCTCGGCATGCCATCACACACCCCCGAAGCCGGGCTGTCCTCCAGAACCCCTTTTTTTTTGTTAAGGACAGCCCCCAAGGACCACCAACCGCCAACCGCCAATCACCACCAGCCGCCACCCGCCACCAACCGCCACCCGCGAACCGCCACCGACCGTCAACCACAAACCGCCAACCACCACCCGTCAACTGCAAACCGCCAACCGCCAACAACCGCCACCCGCGAACCGCCACCAACCGTCAACCGCAAACCGCCAACCACCACCAACCGTCGACCGCCAACCGCCAACCGCCAACAACCGCCAACCGCGGCCGTGGTGTGGCTCTGACGAATGGCAGGACAATTTGTGACCGCGCCCACAACGGAACAGGGCGGTCCTGCATGGCCCCAGCTTTGCCTTGCTGTTTTCTTTCCGCCGCACCACCCGCCCCCCGCCCCCCCCGTCCGCAGCTTATCGTGAACGTCACGGTCCTCGTGTCGGTCGTCTTCGTGGCGATCGACCCGGCCAACTCCGCGTACACCTCCGAGAACGAGGCGCAGGACCCAGGGTACGTGGCGGTGGTGCGGGTGGCGGACCCCGTCTTCCTGACGGTCTTCAGTCTGGACTTCCTCGTCAAAGTGGTGGCCAACGGGTTCGTCTGGATGGAGCCCTTTGACGAGCCGTACATGATGGACCCCTGGAACTGGCTGGACTTCGCCATCCTCGTCACCATGGCCCTCCGCGTGTTCCTCCAGGAGCGCTCCTTCCAGGTGCCCGGCCCCCGAGCCCCAGCCCCCGAGACTTGCCACTAGCGTCTGCCGGCTCAGACATGATCGGAGGGAGCGGGGTCCTACTAAGGCATACGGTGAGAGTCTGTCAGATTCTGATTCATGTGTTGATTTGTTGTTAGATTTGCAACAACTGTGATTGTTCCACCTGTCACAGACCTGATGAGGGGCTTTCTAAGCCCGAAATCGATAGTCTGACAATGACATCTGCTTGTTGACCTGTTGTGCTACGCCAGTTTCTTGGGTTTGAGTCCGCTGTGGAAGTCACCCTTGAAGACTGAGGGCAAGCAGCTACCCGCATACCTCCCCTTTACAAGCTCAGACATGATCGGAGGGAGCGGGGGGCGGGTATTACTGAGTGGCCTTTGGTACGGGGCCCATCGCTACTGAGAACCAGCTTCCCTGCAGGACGCCAGTGGTGTGTTTCCCCCCCCCCCCCCCTTTTGACCGGGTTCTCAGGGGAGGGACGAGCCACCTCAAACCAGCCTACGACACATTCGATGGCCCTCTGGGCCAACGCAAGGCACCATTCAGCACCGGTTTGGGCGATGACGGAGTTGCAAGTGTCGGCCTCCCGGGTTCGCGGGGAGGGGGGTGGGCTGATTTTCCGGACCAGCAGCCGAACATGTTACAGTTACCAACGAAGCCGAACATGGAATCTGCGGTGGAGCCGTTGGGGAAATCTGGTCGGGCCATTTTTGGACACAAACTGTTGCGCCCCCCCCCCCCCCCCCCACACCCCCCTCTTCCTCTTTCCTGGACGCTAGTGCGATCCCCTCAATCGCACTAGTGTCCAGGACTTGAAAAGGCGAATGCCCCCCCTCTTCCAAGGGGCAGGGCAGCACGTGGGGCAGACCGTCAGGGGCGCCCCTCGCAGCGCAGGGGTGCGGCAGCCCGTTTGCCGCCCCGCGGGGGGGGGGGTTCTTGAGCCTTGGCTTCACTCGGCAAGTGCAGTCATCGGGAGGGGG
>OZ038392.1:12258556-12441056 GCA_964036045.1 Eutreptiella sp. 'Long Island Sound 2002'
GGGTTCAGGCCGACGCCTCCCCTCGGAACACACCCAAGCCCCCGGAAGGAGGAGGGTGGGGTCAGGGCTGCGGCCACGACTGCGGCGCCCCCGATGCAGCTTCCGTGAGGCTTTGGTGGTGGTGGTGGGTGAGGGGGTGGGCGGGCAGGGATGCATTGGAATGGAAAGGACCTCAGAGGCGGCCCCGGAGGCGGTTAGACAGGCGGTTGGAGGAGGTTGCCGAAGCGGTTGGGGGCGGTTCCTGTCGGTTATCAATGCTATTGAAGCAGGCGCTTGGCGCCAGAGCGACAGTGGCTGGGCGAAGGCTGGGCGCCCTGGAAGGGAGGGGGGGGGTCTCCCCCCCTTCAATGCATCGGAAGGAGGAGGGTGGGGTCAGGGCTGCGGCCACGACTGCGGCACCCCCGATGCAGCTTTGGCTTTGGTGGTGGTGGTGGTGGGTGAGGGGGTTGGGGGGGTCATACCGCTGCCCCCCGGCGGTGCTGGGGTGGGCGGGCTTTCCACTTCGGGGGCGGGGGTCCATACAGCCCTCTGGCTCAGCCCCCCGCCCAGACCCGAGGGATGGTGGACTGATGGCGGGTGACAGGCAATCGCTGGCGGTTGGACGACAGCCAATGGCACGGCAGGTGACGGCCCTTGGGACGGAAGTCGGGGGAGCGTAGCAGACCGTTGGGGGGGGGCGAGGCACCGAAACACAACGAGCCAACGGCGACGTCGGAATGGCCGTCGGCCGCCACGAAGCAGCGGCGGCCGGTGGGTGTTTGGGGGGGGCGCGCCGTGCGCTGTGCGGAAAGTCGGCTGGTTGCCGCCCCCGGGGGCCTGAAGTCTGCACCCCCGATGCGGTTTGGAGTGGATCGTGCAGGCGTCTGTAGGAGGGGGGGGGGGGCAAAAAGAAGTTTGGGTACCCAAAACGGGCCTCTCATGTGTGGCTCTGATTTCAGAATTTCATTGTTCCCTTGACAAAAAAATTTTTTTTGGGCGACCTGAAAATTGCTCTGCGGGGGGGGGGGGGTTGACATGGACGCCCGCCGAAGGAGGGGGGGTGGTGTTGGAGAAATGGGGTTCCGTGTCGGGCCCTTTGTTTTGTGTAAGAACGGATGTTGGCGCCAAAGGCGCAGGAACACAAATTCTATTGCCTTCGGCAAGTCCACCTCGCAGAGAAGCTACTCCAAGCAACGCACACACAAAATAGGAGAAAAATGACAGAAATACGGCCTAAAACATGCTTTACATGCTTGGAGGGTCATTTTAGGTGATCACGGTATCAGAAAAATAATTTTCCAAAACTTCGATTTTCGAGCTACCAAGGGTGAAAAACTGCATAAGCAGGTTGTGTACCAATCCCTTGGGAGACCCCCCCCCCACCCAATACCCAAATGGGGTGAAAAACACGTAAATTCAGCCTAAAACATGTTTACATACCTTGGATGGTCATTTTAGGTGATCACAATATCAAAAAAATCAGTTTGGAAAACTTCGATTTTTGAGCTGTCCAGGGTGAAAAACTGCATAGGCAGGTTGTGTACCAATCCCTTGGGAGACCCCCCCCCCCCCCACCCAATACCCAAATAGGGTGAAAAACATGTAAATACAGCCTAAAACATGCTTTACATACCTTGGATGGTCATTTTGGGTGATCACAATATCAAAAAAACAAGTTTCGAAAACTTCCATTTTCGAGCTGTCCAGAGTGAAAAACTGCATAAGCAGGTTGTGTACCAATCCCTTGGGAGCCCCCCCCCCCCCCCCCACGTGCGGCCAATACCCAAATGGGGTGAAAAACACGTAAATACGGCCTAAAACATGCCTTACATAGCTTGGATGGTCATATTGTGTGGTCACCATATCAAAAAAACAAGTTTCGAAAACTTCAATTCTATTGCCTTCGGCAAGTCCACCTCGCAGAGAATCTACCGCGAGCAACACACACCCAAAATAGGGTGGAAACTACACAAATACGGGCTAAAACATCCTTTACATACCTTGGATGATCATTTTAGGTGATCACGGTATCAAAGAAACAAGTTTCGAAAACTTCGATTTTTGAGCTGCCCAGGGTGAAAGACTACATAAGCAGGTTGTGTACCAATCCCTTGGGAGCCCCCCCAGCCCCCCGGAGCTAATACCCAAATCACGTGAAAAACATGTACATACGGCCTAAAACATGCTTTACATACCTTGGGTGGTCATTTTAGGTGGTCACAATATCAAAAAACAAGTTTGAAAAATTCTATTGCCTTCGGCAAGTCCACCTCGCAGAGAATCTACCGCGAGCAACACACACCCAAAATAGGGTGGAAACTACATGAATACCGGCTAAAACATGCTTTACATACCTTGGATGATCATTTTAGGTGATCACGGTATCAAAAAAACAAGTTTCGAAAACTTCGATTTTTGAGCTGCCCAGGGTGACAAACTGCATAAGCAGGTTGTGTACCAATCCCTTGGGAGACCCCCCCCCCCTTGGACCTAATACCCAAATCGGGTGAAAAACACGTAAATACGGCTTAAAACATGCTTTACATACCTTGGATGGTCATTTTGGGTGGTCACAATATCAGAAAAACAAGTTTCAAAAACTTCCATTTTTGAGCTGTCCGGGGTGAAAAACTGCATAAGCAGGTTGTGCACCCGTCCCTTGGGACCCCCCCCCCCCCGACCTGATACCCAAATAGGGTGAAAAACACGTAAATACGGCCTAAAACATGCTTTCCATAGCTTGGATGGTCATTTTGGGTGGTCACAATATCAAAAAAATATGTTTCGAAAACTTCCATTTTTGAGCTGTCCGGGGTGAAAAACTGCATAAGCAGGTTGTGCACCCGTCCCTTGGGAGCCCCCCCCCCCCCCCCGACCTGATACCCAAATAGGGTGAAAAACACGTAAATACGGCCTAAAACATGCTTTCCATAGCTTGGATGGTCATTTTGGGTGGTCACAATATCAAAAAAATATGTTTCGAAAACTTCCATTTTTGAGCTGTCCGGGGTGAAAAACTGCATAAGCAGGTTGTGCACCCGTCCCTTGGGAGCCCCCCCCCCCCCCCCCCCGACCTGATACCCAAATAGGGTGAAAAACACGTAAATACGGCCTAAAACATGCTTTCCATAGCTTGGATGGTCATTTTGGGTGGTCACAATATCAAAAAAATATGTTTCGAAAACTTCCATTTTTGAGCTGTCCGGGCTGAAAAACTGCATAAGCAGGTTGTGTACCAATCCCTTGGGAGACCCCCCCCCCCCCGGACCTAACACCCAAAAAGGGTGAAAAACACGTAAATACGGCCTAAAACATGCTTTCCATAGCTTGGATGGTCATTTTAGGTGGTCACAATATCAAAAAAACAAGTTTCGAAAACTTCCATTTTTGAGCTGTCCGGGGTGAAAAACTGCATAAGCAGGTTGTGCACCCGTCCCTTGGGAGACACCCCCCCCCCCCGGACCCAACACCCAAATAGGGTGAAAAACAAGTAAATACGGCCTAAAATATGCTTTGCATAGCTTGAAATGTCATTGTGGGTGGTCACAATATCAAAAAAAAAAAGTTTCAAAAACTTCGATTTTTGAGCTGTCCGGGTTGAAAAACTGCACAAGCAGGTTGTGCACCCGTCCCTTGGGAGACCCCCCCCCCCCGGACCTAACACCCAAAAAGGGTGAAAAACACGCAAATACGGCCTAAAACATGCTTTGCATAGCTTGGATGGTCATTTTAAGTGGTCACAACATCAAAAAAACAAGTTTCGAAGACTTCGATTTTTGAGCTGTCCGGGGTGAAAAACTGCATAAGCAGGTTGTGTACCAATCCCTTGGAAGACCCCCCCCCCCCGGACCTAATACCCAAATCGGGTGAAAAACACGTAAATACGGCCTAAAACATGCTTTACATAGCTTGGATGGTCATTTTAGGTGATCACGATGTCAAAAAAGTAATTTTCGGAAACTTCGATTTTTGAGCTGTCTAGGGTAAAAAACTGCATAAGCAGGTTGTGTACTGGCCCATTCACTAGGCCATTATTGGTGGAAACAGTCATTTCGCGTCTTTGGCACGGGTTGTGGACGGCCCCAGGCAAGGCTAGAGACTGCAAAAAACGTCCTTCCGTATCCTAGTAGGCATATATTGTCACAACATCCCCACTTGCACCCCTCAGAGTAGGTACCACGGGGTCACCGAGGTCGACGAACATAGCAAAAATGGCTGAAAAGTGCATAAACAGCACAAGCGCTCGTCCAACTCCGCCCCATACAAACCCCATAGAGTCGGGACCCGGAAAAACTTTTTCGGCTCAAAATCGAAAAAAACCAAAAGATTCGTGATTTTCGACCAAAAAAAGGGGGGGTCATTTTTTGACCCCCCCCCCCCACCCCCACCCCCACCCCCCCCCCCCCCCTCCCTCAAAACCTGAAAAAAGTGGGTTTCAAGTGGGGGGGTCTGGGGGGGTCCGGACCAAAAACTCATTGGGGGATGCGATTATTGGACAAAATAATGATTTTACAAGGGGTTAAACTAACAATTCAACCCCTTGGGGTAGGGTACGCGAATAGGCCCAAAATGGCCAAAATGGGGGGGTAGGTGGCGTTTTCCCCTATATACGCCTGCCTGGCTTTGATCTAACAACCTCTGCGAGGTGATTCTATTGCCTTCGGCAAGTCCACCTCGCAGAGAGTCTACCCCTGGCAACACACACCCAAAATAGGATGGAAACTACATAAATACGGGCTAACACATGCTTTACATACCTTGGATGGTCATTTTAGGTGATCACGGTATCAAAGAAACAAGTTTCGAAAACTTCGATTTTTGAGCTGCCTAGGGTGAAAGACTGCATGAGCAGGTTGTGTACCAATCCATTGGGAGCCGCCCCCACCCCCCGGACCTGATTCCCAAATCGGGTGAAAACCACGCAAATACGGCCTAAAACATGCTTTACATAGCTTGGATGGTCATTTTAGGTGGTCACAATATTAAAAAAACAAGTTTCAAAAACTTCGATTTCTGAGCTGTCCAGGGGGAAAAACTGCATAAACAGGTTGTGTACCAATCCCTTGGGAGACACCCCCCCCCCCGGACTTGATACCCAAATAGGGTGAGAAACACGTAAATACGGCTTAAAACATGTTTTACATAGCTTGGATGGTCATTTTAGGTGGTCACAATATCAAAAAAACAAGTTTCGAAAACTTCGATTTTTGAGCTGTCCACGGTGAAAAGCTGCATAAACAGGTTGTGTACCAATCCCCCCCCCGGACCTAATACCCAAATAGGGGGGAAAACACGTAAATACGGCCTAAGACATGCTTTACATAGCTTGGATGGTCATTTTAAGTGGTCATGGAATCAAAAAAACAAGTTTGAAAAACTTCCATTTTTGAGCTGTCCGGGGTGAAAAACTGCATAAGCAGGTTGTGTACCAATCCCCTAGGAGCCCCCCCCCCCCTCCCCGGACCTAATACCCAAATAGGGGGGAAAACATGTAAATACGGCCTAAAACATGCTTTACATACCTTGGATGGTCATTTTAGGTGGTCACAATATCAAAAAAACAGGTTTCAAAAACTTCGATTTTTGAGCTGCCCAGGGTGAAAAACTGCATAAGCAGGTTGTGCACCGGCCCATTCACTAGGCCATTATTGGTGGAAACAGTCATTTCGCGTCTTTGGCACGGGTTGTGAACGGCCCTAAGCAAGGCTAGAGACTGCAAAAAACGTCCTTCCATATCCTAGTAGGCATATATTGTCACAACATCCCCACTCGCACCCCTCAAAGTGGATACCACGGGGTCACCAAGGTTGCCAAAACCGCCAACATAGCAAAAAGGCCAAAAAGTGCATAAACTGCATAAGCGCTCGTCCCACTCCGGCCCATACAAACCCCATAGAGTCGGGACCCGGGAACACTTTTTCGGCTCAAAATCGAAAAAAACCAAAAGATTCATGATTTTCGACCCAAAAAAAGAGGGGGTCATTTTTTGACCCCCCCCACCCCCCCCCTCCCTCAAAACATCAAAAAAGTGGGTTTCAAGTGGGGGGGGTCTGGAGGGGTCCGGACCAAAAACTCATTGGGGGATGCATTTATTGGACAAAATAATGATTTTACAAGGGGTTAAACTAACAATTCAACCCCTTGGGGTAGGGTACGCGAATAGGCCCAAAAAGGCCCAAATGGGGGGGTATGTGGCATTTTCCCCATATATACGCCTGCCTGGCTTTGATCTAACAACCTCTGCGAGGTGATTTTTGAGCTGTCTAGGGTGAAAAACTGCATAAGCAGGTTGTGTACCGCCCCATTCACTAGGCCATTATTGGTGGAAACAGCCATTTCGCGTCGTTGGCACGGGCATTTGACCGGCCCTCGGCACAACTACAGACCACAAAATACGTCCTTTCATATCCTAGTAGGCATATACTGTCACAATCTCCCCACTCGCACACCTCGGGGTGGGTAGCACTGGGTCACCGAGGTCGCCAAAACCGCCAACATCACAAAAATGGCTGAAAAGTGCATAAACTGCATAAGCGCTCGTCCCACTCCGCCCCATACAAACCCTATGGAGTCGGGACCCGGAAACACTTTTTCGGCTCAAAATCGAAAAAAACCAAAAGATTCATGATTTACGACCCAAAAAAAGGGGGGGTCATTTTTTCGACATTTTTGACCCCCCCCCCCCACCCCCCCCTCAAAGGCTCCAAAAAGTGGGTTTCAAGTGGGGGGGGTCTGGGGGGGTCCGGACCAAAAACTCATTGGGGGATGCGTTTATTGGACAAAATAATGATTTTACAAGGGGTTAAACTAACAATTCAACCCCCTGGGGTAGGGTACGCGAATAGGCCCAAAAAGGCCAAAATGGGGGGGTATGTGGCGTTTTCCCCATATATACGCCTGCCTGGCTTTGATCTAACAACCTCTGCGAGGTGATTTTGGCCCCAAATGTTTTTTACCACCAATAATCCCCCGCCCCATTTGAGTAGTCAAAATGATCAGCGCGACGTGGGTATCATTTTGAGCCATAGATGTTGGGTTGACCGCCCCCCCTCCCCCCGGCACGGCAGGTCGGGCACCCCCGCCCTGAAACCCCCGTCCCGTCACGGCGGCCAAGGAGGGGGGGGGGGTTTGGGAAAATGGGCCTCCGTGTCAACCCCCCCCCCCGCAGAGCAATTTTTCTTCCCGCCTTGGTTTTGGTGGGGAGTGGCTTGGCCTGGGGGGCCTGTGGACAAGCACATCCCAGACCCCCCCACCCCTTTCCGTGCCTCAGGGTCGTCCGCCTGTTCCGGCTGCTGCGGCTGTTCCGGATCGCCGCGCGGCTGGAGTTCCTGGCGTACCTCTTCGACGCGCTGCTCGTGTGCCTCCCGGCCATCGCCAACCTCCTCTGCATCTTCCTCGGGCTGCTCTTCATCTACGCCTCCATCGGCAAGTACCTCTTCGGCGGCATCCGCTTCCAGGGCCACCTCAACCGCAAGCGCAACTTCCGCAACTTCGGCGAGGCGGCGATGACGATGGTGCAGTGCCTGACGCTGGACGACTGGGGCCTCATGATGCAGGACTGCGGCCTCCACGAGCCCTGGTGCACCCGCACCGCGGCGTTCAACGACTGCAGCCCCGGGTGCGTGCGGGGCCGGGGGCTGGCGGGGCGGGTGGGGCGGTTGATGAAGGGCGTGGGGGTCGTGGTATGCGCCAACCGTCCACGCCCCTCCCCCCAAACGAGCCCCCCCCCGGAGCGGTTGCGGTTGGTCCAGCGGTAGGACAGGCAGAGAGCACTCGAGGGATCGCTGGATCGATTTCCGGGGCGAAGCACCACATGGGCAGCCCCCGTGTGCAGTGGCCGGGTGTGAGGTAGCCCCCGGGGCTTTCTTAGCGCCCCATGCCTTCAGGCTTCGCACACTGTGAGACGGTGGGGCCACGGGCCGGGTGGCCGCCAAAACCAAAACCAAAACCAAAACCAAAACCAACCCCCCCCCCCCCCCGGGGGAGGGATGTATTAGCACAACCCAGTCGGAGGAGGATGGGAGGGGGGGGGTTACCCCCCCCTGGGACCCAGATTTCACAGTGGGAAATCCGGGTGCCGAAGTTCACCGAAGGAAAAACGGAGTCAGGCCATTTTTGATACACAAGGTTTTGGTTTCTGCCCCCCCCCCCCCCCCCGGCCCTCGGGCCTGGGGGTGCCGGGAAGGGGTCCGGGCCACGGCTCTGTCCAACGATTCAGCACCGCTGGGGTCTGTGTGTGTGGGGGGGGGGGGGGGGGTCCCACACCACTCCCCCCCCCTGTCCCGCTCCCAAATGATTTCGCCAAATTTCCCTCGTGCCTTCGGCGGCGCCGGTCAGTGTAGACCAACCGTTTTCCTTGGCGCCCCGAAAAAGCTCAGCACGACTGCGGGGGGGCAGGGGGGGGCTGGACCGACCCACCCAACGCCCCTGAAATCCCTTAAAAGAAGCCCTCACCCGGGGGTGGCCGGCGGTTGATGAAGGGCGTGGGAGTGGTGCCGGTGGGGGGGGGGGGGGGGCGAGGTCCGCAATTTTCCGCAATTTTCTGCAATTCTCCGCAATTTTCCGCAGTTTATCGCAATTTCCCATAATTTTTCTGCCCTGGAATTTTCCCACCCATTCCAATGCATCCCTGCCCCCCCCCCCCCCCCCACCCCCAAAAAGTAGGCGGCCGGTCTGGGGCTTTGGCAACCCCCGGGAGGCCCCCATCCCATGCCCCCACCCGCTCGTTGCCTCTGCCCCCCCATCGCATCTGTTTTCTGTTTCAGACGCCGTGTGTTTCTGGAGGTTCAACCCAGTTTGGCATCGGGAACAGAGATGCACTCATGCCGAACTGTGGAGTGCATTGCCTCTGGTTTGCATTTGTCTGATTTTTTCATTAGGTCTCCCCCCATCCTCCCTCAGACCCGGCCCCCAGGTCCAAACCCCCTTGCTCTATGACAAGGTCATGACACTGTCTTATTGTGGGCACAAATTTTGCCACAAATTTATTGCTTTGAGTTTACTTTGCACTGTGTCCTCTGTTGACAAGGGGAAGGGTCAATCAAGTATGGGCTTTTGTTGTGCGGTTATGCTCGGCGCCAAATGTGTTTGGGAGTCCTGTTGGCAAGGAGGTGGGTCAACCCCCCAGAACCCGCCCCCCCCGGGTCCACCCCCCACCCCCCCCCCCCCCCCCCATCGCAGGCCCGTCACCGCCTCCGTGTTCTTCCACACGTACTTCTTCCTCGGCTGCTACATCTTCCTGTCCCTCATCCTCGCCAACATCACCGACAACTTCCGCCACGTCTTCAGCCGCAACCAGTTCCCCGTCACCGACGAGCACCTCACGCTCCTCCGCGGCACGTGGACCACCATCCACCAGGGCCCCCACATGCCGCGCTGGAAGCTCTATGCCCTGTTCGAGCAGCTCTACCTCGGCTGCCTGCCGTTCGGGATGCACCCGATCCTCGACAAGCGCCTGTTCAACCTCGCGCTGCTGGAGATGGACTGGATCAAGCACGTGCGGGAGAAGGAGCTGCTGATCCGGCAGGTGTGGGGCGGGGGGGGGCTACCAGAACGGCGGGAACAGGGAACCAGAATGGAGCAAATGGTGGACCGTGCGCATGGGAGGCAGCGACAATAAAGGGGATGCCTTGGCCAGCCAGCCCCGTTGCTATCGGGTGCCAGGGCAACCCCTGCTCAACCGGCATCAGGTGGGGGGTGTCTCCCGCAGCCCAGATGGGCTGTTTGCGCAACAAGAGCGGGAGCCCATCAACCAGCACATCCTCAATACGCCAATTATTGGGCGCCGCTGACACGCAAACGGCACGGCATGCCACATTCAGCACAGCCCCCGGCACACCAATTACTGGGCTCCGCGAACGCGGAAACGACACCAGCAGGAGCACCGGCCGCAGCGGCCGACAGAACGCAGCGCCCCAACGCAACATGCGAAGGGACGAACGGGTGACTGTCCAGGGCCCCGTAAAGGAGCAACAACCCGACGGAATGTCACACGGGGGGGGGGGGCAGACGTGCCACTCGTGTCCGGCACGGCCACGGGACGTCGCCAGGAGGGCGCCCGGTGCCGCCACTCAGTAATACCCGCCCCTGTCACGCCCGGGACTCGGTAAGAAACGGCTGCATCCAGCGCACCACTCCGTAGGGCCGTGCCCTTTGTGGTCGTGCCCGAGCGGGCGGCCCCGTGAATCCCGTTCCTATCCGGGCCTCCCCCCCCCCCAAAACCCCCGGGGGCGCCCCTCTCCCCCTGCGGACGGAGAGCACATCCTTCGCATACCCCGACACCCGCGGCACTGCCCCCCCCCCCCCCCCCCCAGCGGTCCCATGGCCCGACGGGTGCCACGGTTTTGTGGGCGCGTGTCCCCGGGTGGACCGAGGGCAAGTCCCAGTCGTGCCGTGCCTCAAGGGGCCCGTCCCCCTGGGCAGCCCCCCCCCCCCCCCTCCCCCCACCACATGACCCCTCCGTATCCTCCCCAAGGGCTCTTTTTAGCAACTCGGCCAGGGCCAACCCCCTCTGGATCCCCCCCCCCCCCCGTGAGAAGGGGCCTTGATCCCCCCCCCCCCCCGTGAGAAGGGGCCTTGATCCCCCCCCCCGTGAGAAGGGGCCTTGATCCCCCCCCCCCCCCCCGTGAGAAGGGGCCTTGATCCCCCCCCCCCCCCCGTGAGAAGGGGCCTTGATCCCCCCCCCCCGTGAGAAGGGGCCTTGATCCCCCCCCCCCCCTGAGAAGGGGCCTTGATCCCCCCCCCCCGTGAGAAGGGGCCTTGATCCCCCCCCCCGTGAGAAGGGGCCTTGATCCCCCCCCCCCCCCCCGTGAGAAGGGGCCTTGATCCCCCCCCCCCCCCCTGAGAAGGGGCCTTGATCCCCCCCCCCCCGTGAGAAGGGGCCTTGATCCCCCCCCCCCGTGAGAAGGGGCCTTGATCCCCCCCCCCGTGAGAAGGGGCCTTGATCCCCCCCCCCGTGAGAAGGGGCCTTGATCCCCCCCCCCCCTGAGAAGGGGCCCTGATCCCCCCCCCCCCCCGTGAGAAGGGGCCTTGATCCCCCCCCCCGTGAGAAGGGGCCTTGATCCCCCCCCCCCGTGAGAAGGGGCCCTGATCCCCCCCCCCCGTGAGAAGGGGCCTTGATCCCCCCCCCCCCATGAGAAGGGGCCTTGATCCCCCCCCCCCCGTGAGAAGGGGCCTTGATCCCCCCCCCCCCGTGAGAAGGGGCCCTGATCCCCCCCCCCCCCGTGAGAAGGGGCCTTGATCCCCCCCCCCGTGAGAAGGGGCCTTGATCCCCCCCCCCGTGAGAAGGGGCCTTGATCCCCCCCCCCCCCCGCGTGAGAAGGGGCCTTGATCCCCCCCCCCGTGAGAAGGGGCCTTGATCCCCCCCCCCCCTGAGAAGGGGCCTTGATCCCCCCCCCCGTGAGAAGGGGCCTTGATCCCCCCAGGGGCCTTGATCCCCCCCCCCAGAAGGGGCTTGACCCCCGTGAGAAGGGGCCTTGATCCCCCCCCCCCTGAGAAGGGGCCTTGATCCCCCCCCCCCCTGAGAAGGGGCCTTGATCCCCCCCCCCCCGTGAGAAGGGGCCTTGATCCCCCCCCCCGTGAGAAGGGGCCTTGATCCCCCCCCCCCCCCCTGAGAAGGGGCCTTGACCCCCCCCCCCCTGAGAAGGGGCCTTGATCCCCCCCCCCCTGAGAAGGGGCCTTGATCCCCCCCCCCTGAGAAGGGGCCTTGATCCCCCCCCCCCCTGAGAAGGGGCCTTGATCCCCCCCCCGCTGAGAAGGGGCCTTGATCCCCCCCCCCCCTGAGAAGGGGCCTTGATCCCCCCCCCCCTGAGAAGGGGCCTTGATCCCCCCCCCCCCTGAGAAGGGGCCTTGATCCCCCCCCCCCCTGAGAAGGGGCCTTGATCCCCCCCCCCCTGAGAAGGGGCCTTGACCCCCCCCCCCCTGAGAAGGGGCCTGATCCCCCCCCCCCTGAGAAGGGGCCTTGATCCCCCCCCCCCCCTGAGAAGGGGCCTTGATCCCCCCCCCCCCTGAGAAGGGCCTTGATCCCCCCCCCCCTGAGAAGGGGGCCTTGATCCCCCCCCCCTGAGAAGGGGCCTTGATCCCCCCCCCCTGAGAAGGGGCCTGACCCCCCCCCCCCCCTGAGGAAGGGGGGCCCTGATCCCCCCCCCCCCCCCCCCCCTGAGAAGGGGCCCTGATCCCCCCCCCCTTCCCCCCCCCCCCCGTGAGAAGGGGCCTTGATCCCCCCCCCCCCCTGAGAAGGGGCCCTGATCCCCCCCCCCCTGAGAAGGGGCCTTGATCCCCCCCCCCCTGAGAAGGGGCCTTGACCCCCCCCCCCCCCCCCTGAGAAGGGGCCTTGATCCCCCCCCCCCCTGAGAAGGGGCCTTGATCCCCCCCCCCCCCCTGAGAAGGGGCCTTGATCCCCCCCCCCCCCTGAGAAGGGGCCTTGATCCCCCCCCCCCTGAGAAGGGGCCTTGACCCCCCCCCCCCCTGAGAAGGGGCCCTGATCCCCCCCCCCCCCCTGAGAAGGGGCCTTGATCCCCCCCCCCCCCCTGAGAAGGGGCCTTGATCCCCCCCCCCCCTGAGAAGGGGCCTTGATCCCCCCCCCCCCTGAGAAGGGGCCTTGATCCCCCCCCCCCCTGAGAAGGGGCCTTGATCCCCCCCCCCCCTGAGAAGGGGCCTTGACCCCCCCCCCCCTGAGAAGGGGCCCTGATCCCCCCCCCCCCCCGTGAGAAGGGGCCTTGATCCCCCCCCCCCCTGAGAAGGGGCCCTGATCCCCCCCCCCCTGAGAAGGGGCCTTGATCCCCCCCCCCCCCCTGAGAAGGGGCCTTGACCCCCCCCCCCCCCCTGAGAAGGGGCCTTGATCCCCCCCCCCCCGTGAGAAGGGGCCTTGATCCCCCCCCCCCCCCCCCCTGAGAAGGGGCCTTGATCCCCCCCCCCCCCCCCTGAGAAGGGGCCTTGATCCCCCCCCCCCCCCCCGGGCATCGGTTCAGTTCTCAGGAATCAATGGTCCGCACTGCCTGTCCCAGGCCCCTCTTTCTGGAACAAAAGGTGGTCTTGCGCAGACCCCACTTCCCAAACCGTCTTCCGCAACTCCGGGCCCCAGGCCACCGACTTCTGGATTTGCGACGTCAAACTTTGTGCTCTTCACACGCCCGTTTTCCTGTCGCTTTCGGTGTTTTGAGGGCCAAACGACCTTTTTTGGGGGCACCCGGTGTTTGTCAGTGAGCGCGGGGCAGTCCCCCCCCCCCCCCCCCCCCGCCCCGCAGGCGCGGCGCCTGCCCCGGGGCGCCCCTCCCCTCCCGGCGCCGGCAGGGGGTCACACAGGGGGCGGGAGGGTGGGCCCGGGGGGCGGGGGGGGGGGCAGGGGGGGATGCCTCCTGCCGAACACATTCCACTGCAGCACCGGCCCTATGCCCTCGCCACAACAGCAGCGGCCGTGGCGTGTGGGCGCCCCAGGCCCCAGTGATGTATTGTAACGGCCTTACGCCGCAGGAAAATCCCCCCCCCAACACCCCCCCTCTTGACCCCCCCCCCTACACCCCCCCCCTCTTGACCCCCCCCCCCTACACCCCCCCCTCTTGACCCCCCCCCCGCCCCCCCAGGCCCCCCTCCCCCCCCCTCCTCCTCGCCTTCCAATGTTTGAGGCTGACAGCCAAATTTTTGCTTCGGCGCCAAGAGGACTTCAGCTTCAGCGGCCGCGCTCCGTCACCGAAGTTGTCTGGGACACTGTCACTGTGCGGCGCTGCTCATGCGGGGGACGCTGGGGCCAAGGGTCGGCGCTCTGGCACCTGCTGTGCCCTGCCCCAGGCCCTGTTTCTGAGGAATCAAGTTGGACGGGGGGCCGGGGGGGGTTTGGGGGGGGGTCCCACAAAGGGGCCGCTTAGTCAAACTTGATTTTCCCTCAGCCAAACTTTGGGTCAAGGTTTTCTTTGGGTGGGTGGGTTTCAGCGCCAAAGACCCCCCCCTCTCTTATGAACAAAGCCCGTCCCCCCATGCACACAATCCCACCCCCACACACCCGTGTCCAGGGCCCCCGCATCGACCCGGACATGAACTTGGACGCGACTTCGGGATGGGAGGCGCGCTGGTGGAGGCGCCCCTTGGGGGGGGGGGGGGGGGCGACGATGGGGATGTGGCCTCGCAGAGGTCGGGCGCCGACTCGGCGCCCACGGGGCGCTCTGGGAGCCCGAGTCGGGGCCATGGGAGGGCGGAGGGGGCGGATACCTGACCCTCGGGCCCTTCAGTCGCGCCGCGACCCCAGGGGTGGGCGGGGGGGCGAGGGGGGGGGGGGGCTGTTTGCGCAAGTTTGAGCGGGAGCCCATCAGGGGCAGAGCAGGGAGAGGGGGAAAGGGACATATGGTGGACGGCCGGGACAACGCGTGGAGGAGCAGGGCACCTGGGCGGCACGCACACGGAAACACAGCGCGGCAGATTATTGTCTTATTGTGGACACAAATTTTGCCACAAATTTATTGCTTTGAGTTACTTTGCACTGTGACCTCTGTTAACAAGGGGAAGGGTCAACCAAGTATGGGCTTTTGTTGTGCAGTTATGCTGGGCGCCAAATGTGTTTGGGAGTCCTGTTGGCAAGGAGGAGGGTCCCCCCCCCCCCCCCCCCCAGGACGGCCTGTGGACAGAGGCACATGGGCAGCAAAAACCGTCAAACGACCCCAGCAACAACCAGCACAACCCCCAATACGCCAACTACTGGGTGCCGCTGACGCGCAAACGGCATATCCCGCCACATTCAGCACAGCCCAAACACACCAACCACTGGGCTCCGCGAACGCGGAAACGACACCAGCAGGAGCACCGGCCGCAGCGGCCGACAGAACGCAGCGCCCCGACGCAACACGCGAGGGAAGAACGGGTGACTGTCCAGGGCCCCGTAAAGAAACAACAACCCGACGAAATGTCACACGGGGGGCGGGGGGGGGGGGGCTGACCCATAACCCCCTCGCCGAACCCCTCCCACAGCGTCCGGGACTTTCATCGGCCTTTGCCCCCTCTCTTATGAACAAAGCCCGCCCCCCCCCCCCCCACACACACAATCCCCCCCACACCCGTGTGCAGGGCCCCCGGATCAACCCGGACATGAACTTGGACGCGCCGCGCCCTGACGAGGCGGTCATCCGGTGGCCCCCCCCGCGGTGCCGCAGCTTCACCTTCCAGGAGGTCCTGCGCCGCGTCACGCACCAGTGCATGGGCAACGTCTGCCTCACCGCCCACGACGCCGTCAGCCGCGAGCGCTTCGTCCGCCGCGCCGACCGCCTCCTCAACGTCATGCGGCTGCAGGCGCTCGTGCGCATGTCCATCGTCCTCGTCCGCCTGCCCGCGCGCTTCACGGCCGCGCAGTGCGCCGCGCTCGCGCGCGTCCGCGGCGGCTTGCGCGGGCTGCAGCGGGCGCTGCACGCGCGGCTGTTCAACGCGTCGCGCGTGCACGACGCCGAAGGCAATTTGGTGCGCGACGCCATGCCGCAGCTGTGGCTGACGCCGTCGCTGGTGGACAGCCAAAGCTGCGTGGTCCCGCTGCCCAAGCTGCTGCCGGCGGCCCCCGCGACGTCGCCCCTGCAGAAGGGCTGACGCGCCCTCAGCGTCCGGCAGGGCTGTCGTTAAGACCCCCAGTTTTTTTTCGGTAAGGACAGCCCCAGGGACCACCAACCGCCAACCGCCAACCGCCGCCAACCGCCAACCGCCAACCACCAAACGCCAACCGCCAGCCTCTGAAGTAGAGAAGGTCCCATGACCATGACGCAGAGAGCGTCCCCGTGAACGTTCGTTTCTGTCAGCGTTACGAACCCTTCCCCCCCCCCCCTTCAGGACAGCCCTGCCGGCACGTCGGACGTGGGCAGGCGGCCCTCGGGGCTGCTGAGCCATGCATCGTGTGCAGCGGGTTCTGAGCTGCAGAGGGTGTGAACGGGGTGGCGTGGGGCGGTTCCCAGCGAGGGGCGTTGTGGCGGTCCGCCGAGCGCTGCTGCGAAGCGGAGGAGGGCTGTCTCGCGTTTCGTGCCGATCCCGGCGGGTGATTCCGTCGGGCGCTACAGCACACCCCCTGTGCGTGTGCCTCGGAGGCCGTGATTTCTGATGGGTTGTGGGGGCTGGATCCGAGTAATGTGCCCGCAGTCCCTGGCCATGGGCACATGGGTTCTGGGACGCCTGATGCAGGTCCCCCCCTGCTTTTGTGCCGGAGCGGTACGCCGTGCGGGGCCGGCCTCGTTTATAAGAATTGCAGTTGCAGGGGGGGTCCCGGGGGGGGGGGTTCGGCCGGGCGGGCGGATCAAAAGCTCTGGACCCCCCCCCTTAGAATTCCGAGGGTTTCCTGGGTTGGGCGCCCGCCACACCCTCTTTCCTTGTTTACAGAAGCCTTGTCTGGTTGTGTGCTGCTGCCCCTTTTCCCTTTGTCTCTGTGCGGGCACCGCGCCAACTCTCTTCGTGGTTGTCCCTCACACGCCTGCACGAGGTCGGGTGGGTGGGTCTCATCCACAATACCCCCCCCCCCCCGATCTCATAAACGAGGTCTGGTGCGGGTAACGGCGGTCGTGCCCGGGCCATGTGCATGTCCTTTAACCCCCTGAGCCGCCGGTGGGTGGGTGGGCACATGCGGTGCGGTACGCCGAGGGGCCGTGGCCTCCTGGTCCATTCGCCACCCAGCGACAGTGGCCGTGGGGGATGTTGGGGTGGGGGAGGGGGGGGGCGTTCGGAGCGCCTCTCGGAGCCCCCCCCCCCCCCCCCACCCTCCCTCCCGGGGCAGCTCTCGTGCGCTGGTGGTCCCACATGCACCGCTGGTGTGTCATCGTGCCTCGACACGACCCCACCGTCACGTACCACCCCCCCTCCGATAGACCAGACGCTGACCCGCCTTCCCTGTCAAACCATTAACAGGCCTGAGACGAGTTGTGGAGCCCAATTTCCCGCGCGTTGATTGATTGGTGGCGTACGATGAGCAGGGGGAGGGGGGGCTTGTGAAGTTTGCCTGGCGGCTGAAATACTACTGCTGCGAACTTTGTAGGGTTGAGGAATGTTAGTGATAGTACCTGCAGTGCCAACTAAGACGAGACATGGTGTCGATGTGACACTATGTTCTCTGTAGGTTTGCAACTCATTTGATTGTCGCTGCAGAGCCGAAGGGCGCCTACGGTACCACTGACGAGGATTTTATTGTGTTGACGTGTGCTTGTTCTCTGTGACCAGCACACCACATGTCTCCGGACGGGGGGGGGGGGGGGTTCACCAACGCGTCTGACCAAGGCACTGGCAAAACTTGTCGCCTGAGCGCTCCGCCAAAATTGGTTTTCGCCCTCCGTCCATTTGGGCCCTGGGCAAGACCTTCAAAGGCGCCGGATCGGCTAACTCAGACCCTGGCCACCGGTCTAAAGCCCCCCCTTCCCCCCCTCCCCGTTTGGCACTCATCCAACAAAGAATCGTTGTGCGGTTTGGTCACCTGAAAAATGTCTCGCTGCCGTGCCGAAGGCAGACGGAACTCCGAGAAGCGCGAATGCAGTGATTTCTCGCTCTGACGGTGCGGTCCGTTCCACACCAATTTGCATTACCGCTCCCTTTTGAAGGCACGTGCCTTTGAGTGGGTGCGATCCAGTAGGCCTTGGGAGGGGGCGGTGTTCAACAAGCCCCCCCGAGAGCGCAGAAGATATTACTGCAACGCACTACCGGCAAGTCACACATTGGTGAGCTAGCACCCATGGCCTTGTGTGACATTCACGTTGGTGGTTGTGGTGAGCACCTCCCAGCCTGAGGTCTTCGTGATGACCACATACCGGGCACTGATCAGGCCGTCAGGGGAGGACGCCATGGGCAGAGGTTGCATTCTGGATTCCCCCCAGGCAGGGGGATGCCCGCGGCAGTGCGGATGCCTGCAGTAGTGCGGATGCCTGCTTGTCATAGCAGAAGGTTCAAGGGCAAGAGGCCAACAGGCGCCGCCACAGGCTAACCACCAACCAGAGCCACCCACCAAGGCCTTGTGCCAACCCCCCCACCCCCCCGAAAAACTGTATACCTCGGGGTACAGATTTCGGCAAAACGCTCAGTACGGCCGGGGGGGTACAGTTTTTTTGGGGGGGGTTATGAAATCGAAGAGAGGTTGTTAGATGAAGCGCAGGCGCGTGTGTCGTATATCCCCCGTTTGGGGGGTCATTCGCGTAGCATACCCCAAGGCATGATATTGGATGTCCAACCCCTTGTGAAATCATTATTTTGCCCAATAAGACAATCCCCCAATGGATTTTTTGATTTGGAGGCCTCTATCCTCTGAAACTGGATACCACTTTTTTTGGGGGGGGGGGCTGGGGGGGGAGGTCAAAAGTTTGTGTTCAGGAGGGTTTGAACGAGGGTCAGATTGGGCAAAGCTCACAGGTTGGCCGGCGCCGCCGGCGGTCAGTCCACCGGGAATTGAACCGCCAACGTGCGGTCGGCTGCATTACCGTTCGACCATTGCTTGTTTTGACAGCTTTTGCGCTCCCCGCTCCTTGTAGCGGAGTCCTCCACTGAAAAAACCCAACCTGTGTGTTTGTGTCTGCCTGCCTGCTTGCCCGACTGACTGTCTGACTGACTGCTTGCCTGACGGACTGAGTGATTGGCTGACTGTCAGCCCCGAGAAAGAGGGCACGGACGTGAGGGCACGGACGGATACCAGCCCAGAATTTTTGACATACCCCGCAGAATCCTTTCCTTTCCTTTTTGTTTTGCACAGGTGCCTACGTGGCATGGCAGCAGACACCACTGCTGCATGAACAGGTGACAGGTAGCTGATGTCCAAGTGTACGTCCCACCACTGAATGCGGCATGCGAGCACTGCTCTGCACGGGACAATGCATGTTCATGCTTGAACCGGTCCGTCTGACGGAGTACTTACGGGACACGCGTGAGTCTGAGTACAAAAAAAAAATTGGCTGACTGGCAGCCTCTCTTCGAGGTGCACCGCCGAAGGCAATAGAATTTGGGTGGGGAGGTGATGCATGGTCTTTCCCACTGGTCATTCAGTTTGATCCTGATGAACATTTTACGGACGCGCGTGTGTGTCCCAGGTCCACAAAGGTCACAGGCACCGATTGGCGATGAACATGTTTTGTCTTGTTTGACTGTCTAGCTGATGAGAATTGAGCACTCAGCGGCTTCACAAGTGCCTGTTTGTCACGTCCTACGTGTGCCACAGGTGCTGATGGAGCTGGTGCAGCACTCTCTGCTGCTGTGACCCATGCCTCTGCCAGGGTGTGCAATGTCACAAAGCAAGCCACAAACATTGCTTCCTTCAAGTGAGTGATCTTTCCAGTGGTGTTGAAAGTGTACCCTGGATTTGTTCGTGTTCGTTTGTACACGGCTGAAGGGGGGTACAGATTTTGGCAAACACCCATTAAGCCGAGGGGGGTATAAATTTTGGGGGGGTATGCATTTTGCGGCGGGTTTAGTCTACCAAAAGTCCCACCTACACCTTTGCTTAGCTGACCTTAATTAGGTCTCACCCGCCACCCCCCCCCCCTCGCCCCCCAAGCCTCCCGCCCCCCCTCTCGAGTGACGAGTGACCAGTGACGTAAATGCCGCACAAGTAGGTGACGCAGTGAACACCAACTAACAGATTTGTCCATGCCTTTTTTTTTATTCACTGTCACTGTCATCCGAGGAGCAACTAACATTGCTACTGCTGCTGCTGCTGGGAAAGCAGCTCAAAGAAGAGGCTATGCTGCACACATTGCCACTGTCGGGGTTTTTGCAACTGTCACTGTCGCTATCAGTGCCATCTCCATATGCCACTGTCGGTTCCAAACATGTGCTGCACTGCTGCACTTGGCCATCATCCCCATGTGCCACTCTCCATGTGTCACTGAACGACACCCAGCCCGACCCCCTCCCCTCCCCCTCCGTTTGGCAGTAGTCGCGGACCTGATGACCCACAGTGCAGCAACGACTCTTGGCCCATGGCCCCCTCGGCCAAATCCTGCATTGACCAGACTTGCGGACCCCGTCCTGCATGTCCTGGCACCCGGGAGGTCCTGCATGTCCCGACGCTTGTCCGTGCTGCCTCGTACTGCTGTGGCCCGTCTCACTGCGCACCCACATAACAGCCCCTCGCCTTCATCGCATGAAAGGTGGGGCAACAGGTCGTGCCCCCGTCCTGCGGCAAGGATGAGGGATGTGTGTGTTCTGGTGGTCTGGGGACTTCTCTCGGTGCGTCTGAACTTCCGCATGCACAACCACCTACCCCCTCACCCCCTTGTCCAAGCAAGGCCTACACATGACAATACACTGAGAGAGTTCCCAGAGAGATTCCGGTGGGTGGTGACGATTGTCGTTCCGATGAGACCTGTCGTACCATTGAGAATGCCAGAGTGATTCTGGTGGGTGCCGACCATTGTCAATCTGTGGCCAAGCAACGCCTATAAACAATGTGCGGCGCCTCCGCATTGAGACCTGTTGTACTGTTGAGGATGCCAGAGTGATTCTGGTGGGTGCCGACCATTGTCAATCTGTGGCCAAGCAACGCCTATAAACAATGTGCGGCGCCTCCGCATTGAGACCTGTTGTACTGTTGAGGATGCCAGAGTGATTCTGGTGGGTGCCGACCATTGTCAATCTGTGGCCAAGCAACGCCTATAAACAATGTGCGGCGCCTCCGCATTGAGACCTGTTGTACTGTTGAGGATGCCAGAGTGATTCTGGTGGGTGCCGACCATTGTCAATCTGTGGCCAAGCAACGCCTATAAACAATGTGCGGCGCCTCCGCATTGAGACCTGTTGTACTGTTGAGGATGCCAGAGTGATTCTGGTGGGTGCCGACCATTGTCAATCTGTGGCCAAGCAACGCCTATAAACAATGTGCGGCGCCTCCGCATTGAGACCTGTTGTACTGTTGAGGATGCCAGAGTGAATCTGGAGGGTGACGGCCATCGCCGTCCTATGGACACCTATGTCCATAATTATGTCTAAGCGATGTCTAAGCGATGGTCTAAGCGACGATATGTCTAACCTATGGACACCTATGTCCAAGCGACACCAGGCGTTGGTTCCATCAATTTTCGCACTTCGGACTTTGGCGGTGCATTTTTTCAATTGGTCCTACTGTGTGCCATGTGTGCTGTCTGATACCTGGGGTTTGCGATGCATGATGTTCATGTTTTGTATCAAAGAAGCTGATTGGGGCACGACGGCCTTTGTGCCATATTTGGCCCCTTGGTTTTCAGAATAGTACACTGCGTCTTTCCGTTTGCATGAGTGAGTGACAGACTACAGATGAGTTTCCAATATACGTCCCGCCACTAATGGTGGTATGCGACCCAGGAATCGCACGGGACAACATATGTTGTACTTACACTGTCATTACTGATCCGGCCCGTCTGGCCGAGCACTTACGATGAACTTGTGAGTCTGAGCCAAAAAAAAAAATAGTACACTGTGTCTTTCCGCATGCACCATGCCCCGTGTAACAGGCAAGGAACACCCATGTCCAAGCAACACTGGGCGTTGGCTCCTTCAATTTCTGCTTTTTTTTTTGCACGTATTCCAGTTCAAACTCAGTTCTGGCTCGGGAACCACCCATGCTACTATGCTATTATGCTGTTTATTTGCTGTTGCTTGGACAAGGGGGGGAGCGTAGTCACCTGCCTCACTGCCCTAACCGTGGCTGTCCGTGACGCTCTGGGGATTCCCTTCCACCTGGGCCCTTCATGCCGCACCGGCCTGGGTGGGTCCAGTCGTGGGATTCTGTAGGCAGCCACGTCTCCTGCCGTCCCACAGAGTTGTGTCTTCCCATCGTTGCCCCGTTTGTTTGACATCAGCACCAATGTCAGGACCCGTGGCCATCTTGACCCTCATCACTGCCGGATTGTGGCAGATGGGTCTGCCTTGCATTGCGAGTGGCACCTCTAGCTCAGCTCCGCCGAGGCCCCAAGCCCTACACACCACAATATTTCTGGAATTGTCTGTGAAATTTCCCACACTCTTTTCGGCTGCCTCCGCTATTTTGCCCAGAGCGGAACAAATCAGACCCAACCGGCCCCTGTACAGCTACCCCCACGACTGAGGGGGTCACAGCGATGTGCCAAGGGTCACACAGGCAGCCAGAATTACTGCAGGCAATTTCACTTGGGATTGGGGAATATCTGTGCCTGCTTGTGTACTGGCGGTATGTGTACTGGTTGTTTGCAGCAGAAGTATTTGTTTTCGTGCAGTCTTGTTGGAGCTGTGGGTGTGTGGGTGCGGGAGGGTGTTGGGGTGTCGGGGTGTGGGATTGTGGGGCGTAGGGGCTCAGGTTGTGGCTGTCTGGGGTTGTGGGGCGAGCAGAGGTTCCAGCAAGGGGGACAAAGTCAGAAGTGACTAATTAACCCATGCTTTCTCGAATGGCTACAGAACCACTGCCGTATCAGGGGGAAAGAAGTGGCTCCGGGACTAATGTGCATTTTGTTGCAACAAATGTGACCCTGAGAAGTTGCTTTATGCGTGACAAGTGTCAATTCACAGACTGTACTGGTTGCATGGACACGCTGATATGTGACATGGTCGCCGCCGTAATTGAAATTTCATTTCGGCATATCACAACCATTTTTTCCTGATTTTCAAGAGACAATGGGTGATTGTACTGGTGGCTGTAGACAACAATTGCTGTATTTTGATTTGCATGTTGGGTTGCGGTAAGGGAGTAGCTGTGCAATGCCAACATTGTTGGGGTAGCCCGTGCGCATAGACAATCAACAGCTGCCAGTTCAAGATTTTGTGCTGTCACCCACCAATGATATGGTGCCCCCAACCCCCTGTCAAGTGTCTGAGGTAAAGGAGCCAGCCGGTGTACCATGTACTCGTAGTTGTACCATTTTCAATAAGCTTGATTTTTACCACTAAGAAGGGGGCTTTTGCGGAGGGTTTCAAGGCCAACAGGTAGAGTTTGGGTCGCAAATTTGACCTGTATGGGAAGCTGCTTGCAACAGCAAATTGCATGGTGTAGGTTGGAGGAACTGCCGCGGGAGGTGGTAGGTAATGTGCAACACATTGGGGCAGGGGGGAAATTGGCGGGTTAAATCCTGTTGTGATGTAGTAGTTCATAGTATACGTAACTTTCTTTTTCTCAGGTAAGAAACCACACTTGGTTGTGCCAACTTGGAGGGGGGGGGGGGTATGGTGTTGGTCGTGGAGATCTTAGCACTTCTTCGGGTGAAAATGAAGCAACTGCCTGAGTTATTGCTGCTGTGGTGGCCCTCTGAGGCGGGATAATCTTTTTTTTTAGATGCGAAATCTTTTTTTTTAGATGCGCTAAAATTTAAGAAAAGTGCTAAAATTTAAGTCAAAACAGCTAAAAAATGAGCAAAAACAGCTAAAAAATGAGCAAAAACATCTAAAAAAAAAGATTTCGCAACTAAAAAAAAAGATTTCGCATCTAAAAAAAAAGATTCCCTACTAAAAAATAAGGTTCCAACAAAACCCAAAATCAAAAAAAAAGTCATTCGCATGTTTAAAAACGTCAAAAAAGCAGAATCTTTTTTTTTAGATGGCCAGGTAAAAAGTGAGATTTTGGTAAAACTAAAAGAACACAAAGCCAGGGGTGGGGAGGGGAGGGGAGGCAGAAATGCAGTTCCTAGGGGCACCCCACCGGATGAATCATCCACATTCCTGAGGCGAACCCTGCAAAAAAAGGCACATGGGCAGGGGTTGGCTTGATGCAGTAGCACTCCTTGTAACCCCCCCCGTGCAACTTTTTGAGACATACATGATGATCACTAGTTGAACCTCGTTTCAACTTTTGTTTGCGCTTCCTTTCTTAGGCAGTTTTTATGTCTTTAATTTGTAGGGGGGGGGGGGTAGTGTTCTGCCCTCTCCCCATGGGCCCGAGGGCCGGTGCCGGCGGGTCAGCATGCTGAGGCGACAAGCGGGTGCTGCGGCTCCTTTTCTGGACCGCATGAAGCCACTGTCGAGAGTGCGGTGCTCGTGGGCCTGACCCCCGCCGTCGCCAAGGTCAAGGCCCTGGCGGACGCGGGGCGGGGCCCGGCGCTGCTGCCGGCGGTCGTGCACAATGTCGAGTGCGCTGTGGACATGGTTCTGCGGCTCAAGCCGCTCCTCCGAGGTCACCACGCTGGTCGCAGACATTGTGGCAGTCCTGCGGCTCACGGCCAACGGCACGACGGAGGTTGTGGCGCAGTCGGTGGCGGCCTTCAAGACGGAGGTGGACGCGCACGCCCAGGCCTTCTCGGCAACGGACCTGCAGGAGCTCAACGACGGGCTCAACGCTGCGGTGCAGTGCATGCAGTGCGGCCTGCTTGCGTCGCTGCAGAGGGCCCCCGCGCTGGAGACGCTTGCGCACGACGGTTTGACGCTGCGCTCCGTCGGGTCACTCACCACCGCCGCCGGGGCAGTGACACCGGCAGCACCAGCACCCGCATGGGCAGCTCTACAGCAGCGGCGGCAATAGTGGTGCTGCCTCTCTATCGCCGTCACCATGTGCAGTGATAGGAGCATCAACACCCGACGTTCGCGGCAGCGGGACGAGCAGCGGTGAAACCGGCACCAGCAACACCAGCAGCTTTGGCAGCCGCGGCAGCCCCAGGTAGCAGTGACGCTGGCGGCAGCAGCAGCGGCACCAGCAGTTCTGGCGGTGGCAATAGCGATGTGGTTGCCTTTATGTCGCCACATCACCTGCAGGCGTGGAACTTCGAGCACTGGCATTGGCAACAACGGCAACATGAGCAGCGGCACTGGCAGCGTCAGCGCTGAAGGACTGGCGCAGATGTTGCTCGCCGCCGCCCTCTCGATGCGCGACGCGATCCACACGCCCTCTGAAGTCGTGGATGCTTCGAGCACTGGCGTTGATAGCAACGGGACCAACAACGATGACAGTCGCGGCACCAGCACCGCCAACGTAAGCACTTTGTTGAGCCAAAGCGCAATCTGGCTACCTGCAGTGTTGGCCCTAAGGCCGGTGTTATGGACCTTGGTTCGTTGCTGAGTTGCTAAGTGAGCCTCGGCTTGGCTGAGTTGCGCCCGGCGCCGTGGCCGTTTGGCTGCAGAGCAGCCGGGCGTTCACCTGCAGCCCTACTCGGCGCTGACGGATTCGATGCTGTTGCCGCTGTGTCACCATCACCGTGTGTGGGTCCGGGAGCATACAGCCCGTATCGCCCGTCGCTTTGGCTGTCTTGACTTGCGGTGCCGGCCCTAAGGCCCATGGGGAGTTTTATGGGTTGGGGGGGGGGATTTAGGACTCAGAGGGGTTTTGGGACTCAGTTTCAACCCTTCAGGTTCCCCAGCGGCGCTATGCCCAGCGGGTTCTTGATGGCACCAGTGCGTGGCTACGGATGGGGGGGAGGGGGCAGGGAGGGTTGCGGCGGAGAATGAGTACCCGAATTCTGTGCAGTGTTCTTGTGCTCCGCCTTTGCAAACACTAGTTGAACCTCGTTTCAACTTTTGTTTGCGCTTCCTTTCTTAGGCAGTTTTTCTGTCTTTTCCCGCCCACCCACCCACGGCGGCCGCACCGCTTCTGGGCTCGGCCGTCCGCCCACCGGACCCCAACCGTGTCTAGTTTTGTCTGGGGGGGTTGCATGCTGCACCCCGCCCTTTATTGGGTACCATGGTTGCTTGTGGTTGGGTCCAGCATGATCACCGTCTCAGGTGGCGGCAGTCTGACATGTTGAGGGGGTGACTTTTTCGTTCCCGGGTACTTGTGTTGTGTCAGTCTCGTCCGTTGACCGCTGTGCGCAGGGACTGCGTCCACTTTATGTGCGGGCAGCCATGGCTCTCTTGGAGGGCAGGATCAGCATTCTATCGCCGGCATCGCCGGTCTTGGTGATACATTGTACTGCAGTCCCAAGTTCTGTGCAGTGTGCAGTGTTCTTGTGCTCCGCCTTTGCTTCGTATGCAGCATGCACATTGCTTGTCTCGTGTTATCGTGAATGTGCAGTGTAGCAACGCAAACACAGTGTAGAGGGACAGATTAGAAAATTGCAAGATGATTAGAGGTGGGATTAGGGCAAAAAGGATGGCCTTCGGCCAGGGAGTGGTTGCCATGGAGGGCTAACGGTCCTGTCCTGCGGTGCAATGCGGGGCAACCATGACAACTGCTCTTACACACCAACCTCCCTTTTATGTAGCACTGATTAGAACATACACAAGCGTGCCTCCACCAGTACGTGTACTAGTTGTAGCTGGTCACGGGAGCGACTGCACGACACTGGTCACCAGTATAGGTGCCTCCTGCGAGGTTTGTCGATTGGGCTTTTGGATTTTCGAGAAACAAGAGGCACAGGAGTACAGGAGAGTTCCCAAGAAACAAACCTCAACACGGGCGGCACAACGACACCAGCCAGAACACCACGCGGCCACAGGGATCCACGGGCACCGGGCGTCACCTGCCGGGAGCGGAGCCGTTTCCAGCCCCAGAGATACGGCAGCGGTAGGCACTCGACCCGAGCAACCCCCTGGCACCGCACACCCGCACATGGGCCCAGCCCCGGGCCCCACAGGAAGCCCGGCTCCACAACCCCAAACGCCACCCGGCACGTCCACACATGGTCGCCAGCCGGCAGCCAGCCGGGTAGCGGCGACACAGGCCCACCCGGAGCCCCGCCCACGTCATGGCACACCTGACCGGCCGACAGAGGGCCCAGCATACGCGCCACCCAAAGGCCCCCCCACGCAGACACTTACCGCTACCCCGACCGACACCACCAACACCCGGCCCTCCAGCACCGTGCACCTCCACGCCCACCACCCCACCGAGAGCCCCAATCCCGAGGCTCCGGCGACGCCCAGCGCAACGGCCCCGGGAGACCACCTGCAGGCCCCGGCACCAGCCGAACCAGCGTCCCAGCGGCACCACGCACCACCAACCGGGCCCGCAATACGGGCCAGAGAACCATCATCTCCTGGTCGCCCGGCCCCCGACCCGGGCCCGGGCCCAGACCGAGCATACACCACTGTCCCGGCTGACACCCCGCGGTCCGCAGGCCCGGGAAGCCTGCCCGGGCCGCCGCCCGGGTCCGAAGGCCACGCCCGAGAGGAGTAAGAAAAAGTCACTGCCATGTCTTTCTTGGAGGGCTTGATCCAGGCCAAGCCCCCCTTAAAACCCTTTTGTTGATGCTAAGACAAACTTAAGTGTTTTTATCTCTCTTTTGTTGCCTAAAGTACACTTTCTCAAAGTAACTAGGGTTGTGACCCTAGTCCCCCCATGAAGTTCACCCCTACCACTCAACTGAGCGGAGGTACCTTCCTTTATGGAGGACATACCAAAATAAAACAGGCATTTCATGCTTGTTGGCCTTGGAGGTTAAGCCTAAGTGGTCTCCCACCCCAAGACCCCTATACTCAATTGTTTCTACCACTTATTGTGGTCCTACTTTGTAACTGTTTCTGAATTCAGTTGCTGTAATGGTACTGATCCTCTGTTATTGATTTGCGATATCCTGCAATGCTTTTTCAAAATCACCCAAATTGTTGAACTCCTTGCATCCTCTTAGTATCCCTCAGCGAACACAACAGAAGACTGTCCCAAAACGTAATGTCATCCCGTTCTCTGTATAACAATAAAATTCACATATGCACTGCAAAATACCTGGATTAATTCTGATTGTCTATTTCATATCGCTGTGCTCCCTGTTACGCATCTGCACGTACTCGCTACGCATGCGCGACCCATCGCGTTAGCGATCTTTGCACCGTGTCCTATTACACTCCCTTCCCAAGCTATTTGCTGGGGTTTACCTCAGCAAATGGCTGACTAAGGAAAATAGACACTCAGATCTTTACACTAGTGTGGGGGGGGGGGGGGGGGCGAGCTGCTGTAGACAGCCCAGAGCAGGGTGTCAAACAAAAAAAGTCAAACACACACCCCAAACAAAAATTTACTGTGGTGTGCTGCGGTGCAAGAGTGCACTGCAGCCCTACATGCTGGTTAGAGTGCGTGTGGGAGTAGCAATGTGGGTGGCCTAAGTTGCACAGGAACCCTACAATACTAACCTGCCTACAAACAGAAACTGCCTGCAGCAATGGCCAAGCAGGCAATGCAGCCCCAAAAGCCTCCTGGAAAAAAAGAAGGGGCCTGCCAGAAAATCTTTAACAATTTTCTGCCTGCCTGAAAAGGTTAGAATATTGTACAAAAATGCATCCCTGCCTGCCCTGCAGCACACACAGCAACTTTCAGCATATTTAATGAACTGTAATAAAACCTTGCTTCTTGTCTTCTTTCTTATTATAAAAGTTTGACCAAAGCTGGTTTTATTTTGATTCTTGAAATATGCTGCAAAGTGCCGAACACACAAAACTTCTTAGTTGATCTCACCGCAAAACCCTGCTCTCTTGACCAAGCTGCAAAACCTTGCTCTTTTGACCAAGCTGCAAAACTTTGCTCTTCACCGTAAAATGAAATAGTCGCACTGTACTCACAGCAAGCCTCACAGAACCATGGCGGCACACGAAGACGAACTGCTTAGTTGAATATTGATCGAGTTGCTGACGAGTTCATTAAATATGCTGAAAGTGCCTGTAATAAATGAGAAGGCACTGCAGCATCACAGACAATAATAAAAACAATAACAGACGCAATATAAAACGGTATTTATCGGCTCTGTTCATTGTCTGTATCATGATCTCACACGCAATCCATGCGTGCGCGCGATCTGTCCTTCTGGCGCCGAAAGGCCGCCGAATATAGCCTCAGCGCTGCAAAGCAGTGCTCTGCTGTCAAATACAACAGCTTTTGGCCTTATGGGCACACTCCCATTACACTCCCCTCCTAAGCTTCTGCACACGACCCTTAGAGGAGTGTGCAGACAAGCTGATAACCCATAAACATGGGTGGGTGACCATACATAAAGGCGCAAAAACAATGCTGCCTCAGGCACCAGGCCAACACCCGTACAGATGAACGTCAAACCGTGGTTGGTATAAGCATATGCTATAGTGCTGTGCGGATGGAGTGGTGTGGAGTGCTTGGTGTATGGTGCTCTGCTGTATGGTGCACAGTGTGCCGTTCAGTGCAAATGCTTTATGCATACACAGAAACCTGTGTTATGTGGGACTCACACAGCAGTGTATACCCACTAAAAACTGCACATATATCGTGGCGCGTACAGTGTAGCGCCCAGGAGGGAATTTATAATAATCGTACAAGGCCAATGGCGCGAAACGGACAGCCTAAGGCATTACAATTAAAATAAAGGCAAAGACAACTATCCGTGGCCATATACGAGCACGTAGAAAACAAAATGAAGCGTGCTGCGGCCTTGGTTCACCAAGTCGTTTTGAGATGCCAGTAAATCTACATCAGATCTCCTGACATGTGTGCCAAAGGCACATGGCCGCCACCGAGCAGAAAAAATAAGGCATCTTGCGCCTTGGGACACCAGGACTGCCCACAGAAGTGACAGCTCCAGTGCCACGGACGCGTACAGGCCTCTGGCGCCTTGAGGCAACGCCACTGCTCACTGTGAGAGCAGCAGCCCTGTCGTGGACGCCCTGCTCTCGCCACTGACCATGGCACTGAACAAAGTGCCCAGCGCCTAACAGGCCCACGTGGCTTGGCGCATGCAGCGCCTCAGGTAGCAACATGGCGCCTACAGCGCCTTAACGCTTTGAGTGTCGAGCGCCTTTGGCTGGCGCCGCGATGCCGTCCAATATCTCCAGCAAGGACTGTGCTGCCTGACGTCGGCGCACTGCTTGTCCAGCACGTCGTCCTCGTTTGCCCTTGGGACTGGACTGCGGCGTAGCATCAGCGCTCCCCAACGATGAATTTGGCGAAGAGCTGCTCCCAGGGGCGCTTGGCGCCACAGCAACGCAAACAGGGGACTGAGGTTCTTCATTTCCGTGAGACTGGACCGCAGGCATGCGCAGCGCTTCCACTTCGCGCCGCAACTGCTCCACAGCATCGTGCACCGCGTTGGAGTCGCTCTGCAGCCCCTGACACGTCGCGCTGCACGCTGCGCAACGAATCCTGGACCTGCCAGAAAGCTGCCGTCGCACACTGTCGCAAAAAGGGCTGCAGCAAGATGACCAAACGCTCCAGCAGCACCATCCGCTCGCTGAACTCTTGCTCTGCAATCTTTTCACGTGCTTCGTGCGGCGTACGTACCCCGGGCAGCCAACTCCAACTATCATGCACCCAGGCCTGCACCTCACGGCTCAACTCCTCTTGTTTGCCCTCTTTCGCCAACTGCCGTATGGTCTCAACATACCCTGAATTCGTCCCAAACTCGAGCGCAGACTCGTCTTCGTCCATCAGGCAATTTAATGAACTGTAATAAAACCTTGCTTCTTGTCTTCTTTCTTATTATAAAAGTTTGACCAAAGCTGGTTTTATTACAGTTCATTAAATTGCCTGATGGACGAAGACGAGTCTGCGCTCGAGTTTGGGACGAATTCAGGGTATGTTGAGACCATACGGCAGTTGGCGAAAGAGGGCAAACAAGAGGAGTTGAGCCGTGAGGTGTAATAAACCTGTGAGTTTTATTGTTGTTTCTGGTCTCAAAATACTTTCCCAATTGAACTACTTCACGAGCAACAGACCTTGAAACCTTGACGGGCATCAACAAGACGATGTGATCGATAATTGACTATTTGTAGTTCATTAATTACGCTGAACAATGCCCTAATAAACAGAAACAATTCAGCGTACGATTGCGCGATTATATGTTGACACAATATTTGCAATCTTTAACTATAGTCGTAATCACAGCGCGCACGTGCCCTAATTGAGCTGTGCTGCGCTAAAAGTCCGGCAGATGCTCAGACTTATTACACCCCCTTACTAAAATACTGCTTACCACGACCAAAAGGAGTGGTGCAGTGTTTGATACAAAGCCCAATAAGGCTGGGCACTGTCGGCGCATTATGCAGCCCAGCACTATAGTGATGAACAGGATAGTATAAAACCTGGGTAGGTGTGTACATATGCCATAGCCCCATTCTGAGAGGTCTGAGGTGGTGGGCGGCAGGGTGTGCAGTTGCAGGGCAGGCAACTCGCTCCCTCTCAGCCTAAGATGGATTTTTGAAGTATAACTGGATGTGGTATACTACAGTGCTTCAATCAGTGCCTGGGGGTGGCCTAAGCCCAAAATGCATTTATGCATCTTCTCTAAAAAGAAAAGAGAGTATGTGGGACTCCTACAAAGCTGCAAATACCCACTAAAAAACTTAGGACTTATAAAAAGAAAACCTGAGTGCTCTGCTTGGTGTGTTTTACTTTCCCTGCTGTTTTGTGTTTTGTAAAAAAATACAAACACTCGACAGCCTGAGAATCCAAACACCCTGAGCTCTCACGAAACAGCATATGCAAAACAGGAGTGAAACTTGTTCTTTGTGAGTTTGAACCTGTCCACCTCTGTTGTGCAGCTGGCGCCAAAGGCCACCACTGCTGTAAGTTGTAAGCTACAGGCGCCAAAGGCGGCCACCAGGTGATATAACAACATATGGGCCACTGGCGAAAACAGAGAGGCCTGGCCTTGATATATATCACGAGGCATATCAGCCTACAAGCAAAAACAAAGCATGCCCGTGCTTCAGCGCCACAAGAAAAGGCGCACGGGGCCCTTATAACAGCCAAAAGTGGCTTCGTTGACAAAGTCAATTTTACATTCAGATCAGATGAGATCAGAATCTGCTACCCCAAAGCAACAGGGCTGAAGCTTTAACACGCAAGCCCTGTCAGGCTGCTTACACAGAGCCATAGCGCTAACAAGAGCGCTTCTGTCGCACCCAACTTCGCGTAGCGCTACTTACAGCGCTGCATCCCATTGCCGCACCACTGTAACCTGTACAGCGCTCTTTGCAACTTACCCAGTGCGCTCACAGCGCTCGCCTCACGCCTTGCGCCACGTGGTTTTGGGCTGTGACAAGCTCTCCAACATCTCCAAGAAGTTTCGTGCTGCTTGTTGCTGGCGCACTTGCCTGCCAGCCCGTTTGCCTCGTCGCCGAACAGGCCCAGGACTAGATTCTGGAGAACTGTCCAACTCACTCGTAGGCCGCAAATGATCTGCATTGTCCAACTTGGAATTTTGCTGCTTGTCGACCTTTCGTGAACGCAGCTGGGAGGTTTTTTCGGCAGCCACAGGCGCCTTGCGTGGGTGCTCCTTCGTACTGGTGGAAGAAAAACCTGTGGCGCTCGTCTCAGCACCAACCTCAGTGTTTGCAGCGCTAGGCAACACGTGCAAGCCTGCACCATTGACCTCAGCAGCGTTTCGCAGCACCCTGACGCTGAAACTAGCACCGCTCTCAGTGTCCTCGAACTCCAACAATGCGCGCACGCCTGCATCAGCACCTTGCTGCACGTGTCCACGGTGTGCTGCACCAAACAAGGCACTGTCCAGGAGAAGGTCCACTTTTCGGTGCAATTCGTTCAACTGTTCGCCGACATCCGGTCGTGGCCTGCGCCGCACAAACAGAGAAGTGACAAAACGCACGAGCACGTTATGAAATTCCTCTTCCTGCTCCTTTTCGATCTCACGGCGCACATAACCAGGGTTCATGTGAAACGTCACGCACTTCCAGCCGCACAGTTCTGTCCACCCCCGAATCTCCTTGTCGAACGCAGCGCTGTCACCTTCAAACACCCAGTCTTGGACTTCATCTCTCCAGCGTCGCGTCGCTGTCTCAAGTTCTTGATCTGTGGAACACTCTGGTTGCTCAGTGTCCTCGGACTCCATGTACTCAGCTGCCAGCGCGTTCCACTCAGCGCAACCTGATCGTACTGTACACCAATCACCGTCGCACCGTCTTGGTTCTTGAATTAATGAACTGTAATAAAACTGTGAGTTTTATTGTTGTTTCTGGTCTCAAAATACTTTCCCAATTGAACTACTTCACGAGCAACAGACCTTGAAACCTTGACGGGCATCAACAAGACGATGTGATCGATAATTGACTATTTGTAGTTCATTAATTACGCTGAACAATGCCCTAATAAACAGAAACAATTCAGCGTACGATTGCGCGATTATATGTTGACACAATATTTGCAATCTTTAACTATAGTCGTAATCACAGCGCGCACGTGCCCTAATTGAGCTGTGCTGCGCTAAAAGTCCGGCAGATGCTCAGACTTATTACATTGCTTGGCCAAGTCATTTTCTGTGTGGTCCTGACATCTATGCCCCTCAGTCCTAACCAGCACCATTTCACCCAAAAGAGTGCACATGAAGTGCCTAATGCAATCTCTGAGGCAAGAGTCAGACCAATTTTCATATAAAACCTTTTGTATTATCCGTTTGTGATTGAATCTTTGTGTATAAACGTGCTTTGTCTATCTGCAGCCCTTCTGTGTTACACTGGATTCCAAAACCAATCATTGATTCGATCCACATCCTGTCCTTGCTCTACTTGCTGCTTTGGTTGGGGTTTTCAACTACAAAACCTGCAGGACTACATCAAAATATCTAGGGCATAATTCAAGGACATCTTTCCGGTAGCAGAGACAGTCCCTTGTGACCTTTTGAACCGACCCTGAGAAGAAGTGCAGCACAAAAGCTCAACAACAAGTTCATCATGTCCACGCCAAGCGTCAGGACCTGGCCCATCCGAACTGTCCAAGTGCAAATGGGCAGCATGGCCCACCCAATGAGTGAACCACCGTACCGAGCTCCACATCATCTCAGTGGCGCATCGGGGTCCCAAGGAGATCCAGAACGCAGAAGGGCGGAAGAGAATAAAGGCCTTACCACCGAGGCCTTAGCAGCACACGGTGGAGACAGCTACAGTCACCTCCACAGACGTGTAGCTGCCTCAATATCCAGATCAAATTGTCCAGCTTCATCCTCAACTGCCATTGAAGGACCTGAGGAGTATGAGGAGCTGAAGCAGAAGATGGATGAGTACATCCTACATGAGGAGTACTACAAACTTCATCCGTGGGGAAGATGGAGAGGAGCCATTGGCTGTACATGGATCCATACCACGTACAGACCTAGGGTCCTACGCACACTCTGGTCCTCCGTCCACTGCATCCCTGCCGAGACGACTAAGACCTGAGTATCCAAGACCATGTTGTCCAACCCCAAGGGCTCCCGAAGTGGGCCCGACACGAGTCGAAGAACAACATCATCCAAGGCCAACCTACGGTGCCCTGGATCATACGGCCGAGCTGTTGGCCGAACTCCTGTCTGGATCAGAAGATCCAGATGTGACGGCCCTATCGGAGGCCATTAAGGCTAAATTGGGTATTGCAGAACCCTTACCCAAGCCTGAGTTGCCCTCTCTCTCTCCAGGACTGAGTACCCTGGCCGAAGATCTCAAGAGATCAAGGGTCTCAAGGCTGTTGCCTAAGGTTACCTGCCCCAGCCCCTTTCACCCCCGTGCCGGGACAGTGCCTATGGCTGATCTACAGGACGTACCTGTCACAGAGATCGAGAGAAGAGGCCTGTCAGCCCTGGCACCTCTTGCCGGCGTGGCGCCTTCAGGCCTAACTCCGGGGGGTGGGAAGACGGGCAGACCAATCGCCCAGGCGAACATCCAGCTGGAACTGCCGGAGTTCGACCCCAAAAATCTGCCCGAATGGGCAGAAGAATTTGCAGAGTTCCTTTTGTTGACTGGCCAATCCCATGTGGATGTGGCCACCAAATGTTCACTGCTAAAACGCTCATGCAAAAAGAAATTTTTGCAAAAACAGGTCAAACAGATTGTGAAAACCTGTTCTACCTGGGCAGAGGTACTCCTGAGGTTAGAGAAAACATTCCCAGTCTATGAGACTGACCTCAGCGTACGCACACAGATCGAGGAGCTACCTATGCTCCCGGAGTTTCCATCCGCTGCGCGAATTTCTGAGTATGTGTGCGACTTGGAGTACTTATTTTCGAGGATGAACGTGGGCTCCTACGGAGCCACTGAGCCCCACCTGTGGCTCATGAGTAAGATCCCCCAGCGTACGTGGGATGATTGCCGCTCCACCTTTGAGAGGAAGAGCAGGACCCACTCGTACGATGAACTGGTGGATCTCTTGATAGAGCTAGCTCTTGAGCGAGAGAATGACTCCCACATGGAGAAATTCCCCAAGAAGCATTTGGGACGAGGTGGTACCCCTACTCCCGAACGTGGCGAAGGGAAGGGGCATAAAAATTCAACTAACACCAACCAGGGAGGTGGTAAAGGGAGGGGCAACCTACGTGCAATGAACGAGGTTCAACCTGATGCAGGCACACACCCCCTGTTCTATTGCCGACCTGTCAACGACAAGGGGGGACCTTGTCATGCCTCTGACTGCGATCTCCGCAGTGGCTGTATGCTGCAGATGAAACGTCAGCAGCATACTAAAGATGGGAAAACTGTGACCCATCAGGACCATTTCAGGTGTACCATTGTAACCGCTGCATAGTGGTTGATCTTTCTTGTGATTGCGAAGCCTGTAGCCTTGATGCCCCAGGGGTCGTAACGCCCGACACTGCCCCTGATATCTCCGAACCCAACTGACCCTCTTCAGACCCATATCCAGCCTCTTGGAGCGACATATGCGAAGCACTTGTAAGTCCTTTGAACTCCATGGTGAGATATGAAGAGTACGAAAACCCGGTCTACAAAAATGGAGCAGACATAGAATCTCAATGCGCATTCATCGCAACTAATGACACAACTGAAAGTGCTGCCCTGGGTCGATGTGGGTGCCGGAGGGCTCGGAGCCGGCAAGACCAGTGGGGCAGGCACGCGAGGAGTCTCCCTGGATGTTGTTATTGGGGTTGGAACCGGATACACGAACACCAACGGAGGCGAGAGCAGCGACAACAGAAGCAAGGTCCATGCTGATTGTGGTCCGGCAGAAAATCCCAGTCTATGAAGAAAATTGAGGGGAATTATTCTAAATACATCTGAGTGTCCAAAACTGTCCGTATGAATTTAAATAATCCATTTATGTAAAATTGTATGGCCGATCTGGGCCGCGAGCGCGCGTCAACGGCAAATGGCGATTCCAGCTAAAATAGCGGAATGCGGCGGATTTACGGGAAATGGACCGCGGAATCAAATCCGGCATATCAGAAATATATAGGAAATATCCTGTGACTGAGCTGCGAGGCGGCGATTCCGCCGAAGCAAAGAAAATGACCAAAATGTAGCCAATCTGGGCAGAATGTCTGAAAATCTGAGCAGATGGGGCTAGCCGCACTTACACTCCCCCTCCAAAAACACACTGGGGTGTGTCGCTACGTCAACGAAGAACGTAGTGCGGGTAAGTCCCAGAAAAACATAGGAATGTAGCCTCGATGAGGCGAAATCTGCTTGATCTGACCTGATTTGGGCTGAATTGGCACTGAATCAGGGTGGATGAACCTGAAATGAGACAGAATGAGAAGTGACGAACAGTCCTCCGTGCAGTAAAACATTAGGTCACGGGCTAGAAAGCATGTAAACGTATCGAGAATCGATACCAAACCATGCATTGGTTGAGAATGAGGTAGATTATTGGTGGATTGAGTGGGGGGATCAAGAATTGGAGTGACATCTCAGCGCTCTGGCACAGTTTCGCTGTCGCGGGCACGCTACGGTGTCCTCGCCGAACTCTACATCGTGTTATCCCGCTTTTCTCGTTCTGAAAAGTACAGCATGTGGCTCAGATTTGGCGCATCTGGTGGATGATCACAAGATTCAGCAAAAATGAGAATGAATTGAGCAGAGATTGAGGGGATTAAGCAATCACGGAGAGGTTAAACAAATACACATGTAGTCTACAGACCCTAAGTGCACAGAAGATCATAAGCGTCAACGAAGTTAGGCAAAGCCGTCGACAGATCTTCGAGGAATGATGGGAGATGACAAGGAAATCAGTCTAAATTGTCCTAACATGAGTACATTCCCTGAGATGAAGGTGAAATGAAGCGGAATGTGTACAACTGAAACTACCAACACCTTCGTTTAAGCTAAAGTTAATATATATTGTCGTTTATTCAGCTCAATTGTGCTTTCCGGCACGTTGGTTCGCGAGCATCTAACAGATTCTATCAAAATGTGGATCATGTGATGCGGCATCATGATGGGACATGCTGGCCCTGGATCCTTGGCATGTAACGCGCCGAAGGTTCGCTGAAGGCGCTTTACTGACAGTATATAACTGAGAGACACCGAATGTACAGTGGCGGTGGTGTCAATCGACTTGGACAAGGCCAATCCTTCGTTGAAATCCCACAAGACACTTGGATTCACCATTCTCGACAGTTTCTGGTCGGATTGAGCTCACATTGACGTGTGCCAAAAATACAACGAAGCTTACGGACTTCAGAGGTTGCTGTTAGAAGTCCCTAGAGCTCCTAGATGAAGATTGTCTGAACAATTGACGTCTGGGTTTCGTGTTTTGGTTCCACTGTTGTACAGAATGAAGGACAAACCTGAGAAATTCAAGACAAATTTGAGGATCCTGGATCTGAATCTGGACTTTGGCGTCAGCATCACAGCAAATGAAGGTATGATCTGAGTTCCTGGCGTCGCCTCTAGGGCAGCCAGTACTACAGGGGTTACCTGTAGGGGTGAATGTCGCTGGCCAGCGTTTTGATTATGTACATTTGCTTCCATCTGCACGAGTAGCCAAATTCCAAAGATGCACAGACCAACAGAGACAAGATTACCCCGAATCTGCCTGAATTAAGCCTGAGTTTGGTTTTTTCTGAACACGGCAGCACACTCCGTCAGCGTATCTACGCCTTGTCTGCCTAACGGAGACCAAAGAAAAGTTGATTGACGTCAAATTATCAAACATTCGCAGTTCTCCACATCATGACATAAACAGAAAGAATGAACAGTGGATTGAGCAGAATGTGGTAGGATGGCTTCTTAATTCGGCCTAGCACGAATGCATGTGACCACCAACCTGTCTGGCCTGGCCCTCGTACGGCTTGGGCGCTGCAGATCAGCGGCCGAACTTGAAGCTTGGTCCTCATTTGGCTCCTGGGCTGGCCTGACCGCAGGAGGGGGGATCGACGGATCAGCCCTGGAATGTGGCTGCTGAGGGCCGTAAAAGGCTGGATCTCGATTCACCACAGGTCGTTTTCCGTCGCTCTCCACTTGTCTGTCTGGTTTCGACAAACAATCTGTCAGGAGTACACCGATTTCGGGGTGCTTCTTGAGGAAGTCGATGAACCCCTTGGTGTATCCATGGACAAAAGATTGGGCTGGTTCCCAGTTGTTGTGACTGGAATCAAAGCCCCTCCACTCACACAGAAATTCCCATTCGCCCTTGGCGTCACGTCTTGCTTCAACAATCCTCTTGAGTTCGTACTTTCCCCCTTCGATTACCCGATCGGACAAGTGTTTTGCTGTCCAAAAAAGGGGTTTAACTCGGTCCTTGGGGGAGGGGATCTCTCTCTTGAGGCGATCGCCTGAAACGTCAATTTCCCTGCTGACATCCACACGGATCCTCCACCTGTTCTCCCCAAGACGTGCTGTAACAGCAAATGGCCCCTCCCACAAGGGAAGAAGCTTGTCATCTCCGTCCAGGGTGGTTTCGGATTTTCGAAGCCAAACTCGATCATCGACTTCAAAATTGTGGGGGTTTTTTCGACCTTGATTTTGAACCCAAAGCCAGTCAGCTTGATGCTTTTCGATTAATTTCGACACAGATTTATCTGCTCGTTGGACTTCGTCCAAAAACAGCGAAGCATCCTTACAGGGGCGAGGATTATTCAACGGCATGTTCCACCAACACTTCTTTCGTCCAAAGACAATTTCATTTGGAGAAAGGCCATGATACAAAGGCGTGTTGTGGTAACGGCGAAGCAATGCGAAGAGAACTTCGAGCCAGTGGAAATCCTTCTCACTCGCGAGCTCCTTACGAAGCATATTTATAACAGAGCGGCCGGCTCTTTCGCCAGGCAGCGCTCGATGCGAGTGGATTTCACACCTGAGGTGGTGGATTCCAAGGCGAGCACACAATTCTCTCCACCATTCGGAGGTGTACTCTTTGCCTGAGTCCGTGACCACCTCGGATGGGACGTCCCAGCCTCCCATCCAGGTCTGCGCGCACCATTTGGCGGCAGCCTTGCCAGTCATCGACTCAATGTTGCAAGGCAACACTTGAATGTAGCCGGAATGACGGCACTGAATGAGGAGCACACCATTGACTTTTTTGTTAGTCCAATGGCACTCTTCGTCATCGAGTTCACCGAGATAGAAGAAATCACTGGTGACTCTGTTAAAGAGACGCTCCGGAATAGGATGAGGCCTCAGATGGCCGTGCTTCTTCGCGCTGGGAGGCGTCGAGACAGCACATTGGGCACATCCGGCAGCTACTTTCATGCAATGAGTGTAGAGCCTCGATCCAAACAGCCTATGCTTAATCATCGACCACAGTCGACGGCCATGTGCGTGGGGGGACTCCCATTTGTGCCACCAGTTTAACACTCGGGGGGCTAGGGCGTCTGGCACACACAATTTACCCTCCATCCACAGCTTCCCCCCATCCAACGAGTACTCAGGAAAAATCCCATCCCTGTGAGCATCTTTAGATTTGAGATTTCCAAAGACCTCTTTAAACATGGGATCCTGCAGGTAATCGGACGTCCAGTCACGGATGATCAGGGAATCCTTAGGCAGGGGTGGAGTTTTGGCCGGATCTCGGCGCTTAATGCCCTCGATCAACCGAAATCGATTTACTCGTCGGGTGTAGTCAAACCGTTTCACACTCCCTGTGGAGGGATCGGTGACATTTTCCACGACTTTCATCGTTTTGGTGCAGATCTCGTGAGCATGCGCTGGATCTGTGATGGCCGTGATGTCGTGACACGGCAATGCGTGCTGTTTAACAGCGCACTGCATGCATGCACGTCGAATGAGTTTCTTTTCTTCCTGATCCCATTCGATGATGACATGGCGGTCCTGCTCCGTACCATGGATGTTGGTACTTTGCAGCCCCTCTGAGGCGGGGTAAGCCCATCGGCTCAGAGCATCCGCTACCGTGTTATGTTTACCAGGCAAATACGACACATGGAGGTCAAACAGAGAGAGAAATTCGTGCCATCTGGCCCGTCGACCAGCTGGGCTCGCGACAGTATCAATGTGTTCAGTGGCCCAATACTCCAGAGATCGATGATCCGTCAGGACCTCGACTCGATTGGTGCCAACCCACGATTGGTACTTTTTTAAAGCACAGATGATGGCGTAAGTCTCTTGCTCACGCGGCGACCATTGCATTTGGCGTGGGGCTAGCTTCCGAGACCAAAATGCAAGAGGGTAGTGATCGCCGGTGGCTTCATCAACCTGTTCAAGGACAGCTCCGATCGCGTACCTAGATGCGTCGGTTCTAATGTAGAAGGGTCTGTCAAATTGGGGCACATGCAACGTGGCGACTTCGCAGAGGGCTGCCTTCAAGTGATGGAAGGCCTCCTCGCACTCGTCAGTCCACTTGACACGAACCTTTGAACCTGCCTTGCCTGCATCTCTCCCTACCTTCAGTAATTCAGTGAGGGGGGCAGCAAATTTGGCATAATTCGGGACAAAAGTGTGGTAAAAATTGCAACAACCTAGGAATCCTCGCAACTCCGTGATCGTCTCAGGGCGCTTCCACTTCTGAATAGCGACGAGCTTCCCTGGACTGGGTCGTCGAGTGCCATTCTCTAGGAGAGAACCACAAAATTCGACTGATTTTAAAAACAATTTTCCCTTCTTTGGCCCACAAATCAGCTGATTGGCGTCAAGAATATCCAAAACTTGGTTCAGCTGCTTCTCATGTAGGGCCACCAGCTCGGCTTCGGTCAGTCCCTCCCCCTCCGTCGCGATGATTATGTCATCTATGTACACACTCACGAAGGCACGAAGCTCAGGATGGGTTGTGAACAGCACATCCTCCATCATTCTTTGAAAAAATGAGGGGGCGTTCTTCAATCCCATGGGCATGACGGTCCATTGGACTGGGCCACATGGCGTGCACATACAGGTAAGAGGTCTGCTGTCCTTCCTCAACGGCATTTGGTGAAAACCGTGACGGAGATCCAGCACAGAGAACAAACGACCTCTTGCCCTCTTGGCGATTTCCTCCTCAATGAGGGGCAGGGGGTGTGAATCCGCCTTTGTTTCGGCGTTGAGATTCCGAAAATCAACCACCATTCGCCAACCATCAATGGTGTTCTGGTCTGCTGGCGGTGGCTTCGGGACTGTGAAGGGTGAACAGCACCATTCGCTGGTCATACAACCCTCAAGCCAACCAAATTCCCTGAGATTTCTCTCAATGATTTTTCTGAGAATCTCATGTTTGTGTCCATGATTTTCATAAGGGCGCTGTTTTTTTGCCTTGTACCCTTCACGAAGCTCGATGAAGGCTTCACCGAACTGTCCACGGACAGGGGGATCTTTGATCAACTTCCCTGAAAGGGTCGAATCCTTCCGTTCCTCAAAAATCTTTTCTCTTGACCTCGAACACAATTCAGTGTCCACCTGGTCGCCAGGAATTACTGTCGAAAAAACTTTGGCGACTTCTTCGGCTTTGGCAGGAAGAATCTTTTTACGGATGTCCCTAAACAGGTCCGTATCAACTGCCTCCTGAAGATAGGTGGGTCTTGTGTCGAAATCCCAGAGATTTTCTTCGCGATCCAGCTCCTCGAAAGGATCCATGAAAGCTTCCACAGGGGGTTTTTCATAAAAAACTCTGAATTTGCGGCGCGATTGGAGATTTTTCCTCGCCCGTGTACTGAAGATTCTTTTCGATGTCGACCGTATGGGTGAAGAGGGAGCCGAGGCGGATCCATTGGTCATTGAATCACCTTGGGTATCTGACGAACAAAAATCAGAAAAAATAGATTCATCATCAGTACCACGCTCAACCTCAGATTCAGACCCAACACAGGAATCTGTACCAGAATCGGCATAATTAGAGTCAGAAAGCTTTCCATCCACCAGGAATGCAAGCGAACTCCAGGACCGCTGTGGCAGGGGACCTGTGTCGTCCCTGGCATACAGCTTAATCTTCCTGGGAAGTTCGATGTAATCTACACAAATGTCTTGTAATTCCTGAAACCAAGGCTTGTCGTCCCACAAGGGCACAACTAAAATTGCCTGGGTTTTATCTTGCTTGATTTTGTGGATGACCTGCTGGATTAAGTGAAACGGAGGATTAATCCACAACTTCTTGTCCCATTTGTGGGTCCAAGCGTCGCTGAAGTGCTTGTCAAAGCGCTTGTTCGTGCGGTTAGCAAATGCATCATACTGAGGCCAAAAAGAATGATGTTCATGGAAGTATTCACAAATTGCATCGCGCCATTTGTCGACAACTCTGTAGGATGAAGAGTGCCAGCGCGAAGGGCGTCGTGGCTGGGAGTCCCTACGAAGACATTCTAACTCTTGGGAGTAATCGGCACTCCCATTCACCTCAGCAATGGTGACATCTTCACCAAACTTTGGTGTCACTTTTTGCTTCAAAAATTCTTCTGCACTCTTAAACCCTGCGTGCAAAAAACGAAATTCAGGACGCTCCAAGGGACCTGACTCCAGCAAAAAACAACGACGATGACCTACAGGCGCTACCCTGTTCTTACGAAGCCAAGGATGGCCTAAATAAAGGTCATACTTTATGTCAGCTCGGTAGAAGTAATCATCCTTAAGGACAACTTCTTCCACATTTTGCTCTTCCCAAAGGTCTTGAGCGACCAAATGGGTTGATATATAACAACCGCGTTGCCCACCTGCGAGAGAGTGTCCAGAAACTCCCTCGAGGGTAACAGGATGAGGCGATTCAAACACGCAGTCGTCGGGTAAGAATGCATTGGATTGGAGATTTACCTCCGATCCATTATCACACAAACAAGTGGCGAGGTGGAAATTTCCCTTGCAATCAGAGACCCACAGCTTTGTGACAAACTGACGAGCCCTGTGCTTGGACTGTACACCAACCTCGTCCACTACAGCAGAAGGATCCGTCACCGGATCCAGGGGAGAGGAGACAAGCGACCCTACATCAAGTAATGGTCGATCAGGAATTTGGGGATCATGCCTGAAATCGCCTGGGGAGGGGCGATTTTCGTGGCTCCCCTAGGCGTTCTGACCTCCAGCTGCTGCGTTAACGTTGTGAACACAGCCTGTTTCGTCGATCCATTCATCCTGGAACGGATCATCCGCTGGATTCAAAGCATTTTCGACGTAATCTCGATCCGCATCAGACACCTGGTCTGCACCTGAGACCTGATCCACACGATGGTTGCCCTTTCCTCGTCCACGGCCACGGCCGCCGGATGATGGGCCACCACCGTCGCCACGCCCTCTGCCCTTACCAGAGAAGGGGGTTCCCGAAGGATTTCCCTTACCCTTACCCTGTGATCCTGGAGCATTTCCTTTGTTTTGACCGGATTGAGGGGTTTGGCCTGGATTTCGATTTCCGCCTCCGGCGTTGAAATTGGGACCTGTCTGGCCATTTGGCTGTCCACCGGAGCCGGATGGAGTCCGATTCCCTTTGCCTTGGGACACGCCAGGGCCTCCAGTATTTTTGTTCCCACCGGAGGGAGTCGAATTACCCTTTCCCCCCTTGGCACCATGCACCTGTCTGTCATTCCTGTCTGAATTCTGAGGATTACTGACATTTTCACCAATCACCTTGTGATCGTAAGCAGACCATCGGTGATTAGCAGTGGAATGCGTCTTAGCTCGGTTCGTAGAACCTAGAAGAAGACAGATGCTACAATGATCCTGAACATTCCGGGTGTCATTCACCTTTTTGTTGCCCTTTTGGGCCCCATTTTGGGTGTTTTGCTGGGTATTCCTGTTTCCCCCAAGACCCTCGTGGAAATTTTGATTGGCGGCGTCAGCGAGCCTCTCAACCTCTTCCCACAGTTCCTGCGGAGTAAACGAAAACACCCAGTTCCTGGCCTTCAGGCGATTTCCGTGGAAGCTTACTCCCCTATTGAGAACTTGGACAAACAAGTCCCGATCCTCGTGTTCATTGAACTTGATTTTCCACGTGTTTTCAGTGAATTTCACCTTGGTAAACGACGTGGGGGAGCACTTTTGAAGTGCCTCCCTGACGGTAAACCGGTTCGCCGAGGCGTCAAAGCCATCGATCTCCGCCCACCAGGTCTTGACCTTTTCTTCGGACTGTCGATTCCGAAGGGTGGCGGCGGTTTCAGAGGGGATCTTGTCAAAAATCAGATTTTTCAGCTCGGCACTGGAAAATTTTTCGCCTGAATGTTCGGATTCTTCTACGAGATTCCAGAAGCGCTGTCTCTTGTCCTGCACCTCGTGCAAGATTAATCGAGAAAATGAAGGAAAATTCTTCAACATCTGGTGGTAATGGTCCTCAGGAAGACGGGATCCACGTACCTCCAGCTGTTCCCACACCTCATCAAAGGTAAGGGGGGAACTTGAATCTTCACGATCACTCCAGGTTCTGAGCCAAGTATTGGCCGGCGCTCCCTCAAGGCAGTCCAGGAGCGCCATCAGGAACTGATCATCCTGGAGTTTTTGAGTCTTAACCCACAGTTTAAATTCCCGTTGGAACTGAGGCCAACGTCTGGGGTTTCCATTATACTTCGGTTGCTTGGCAACCTGACGGAGTCGCAATGAAGTAGGGTTTAGGAGTGAATCCAGCCCAACACCGGCCGTAATGGCAGACACCTTGGCGGCATCATTAGCCACACCAGCTCCGGCGAGGGTCTGGGCGAGCAACATCTGGGCAATTGCATTGGAATCAACAGCAGGAAGGGTAGTACGGGAGGCAGTTCTTTTGGCATTCTGAACCTCAGTCCTAGCCTTCGCCGATCTACTCTGTGATCGAGAGATTGTAACCCTTTCCTTTAGCTTAGTCCTGCTGATCCGTGCATCGGTGGTCTTAGAGTCCACCGAAGGAGCAATCGAAAATATTTCTGTCGCCTCATCCGACGGTTCTGTTCTCTGATCCACCGATGATGCACCCTCAGATCGCATGTGGGTCTTGAAAAGATCTTTAATTCCCAGCGTCTGAATGATGAGTTGCATTTGATCTTTGAGCAATTGGAGCTCAGAGTCTCGCTGAGATCTGCAAGAGCAGTCGGCAGGACAGTACATACCGTGTCCTGAAGGGCCTGAGCAGGCTGTCGGACCGCTAATCTCAGTGGTTCGCAGCCAGGAGTCCACTTGGGGAGCTCCTTCAGTCCTAATTTCCAGGCTTGCCTGCCTAGCTGCCTCTAAGATTCCTTCCTCAACCGCAGCGGCTAGATCGTCGCGGATGGAGACAGAGGGATGGGGGACGGAGGGCCCGGCAACCGGTGCCTTGGTCTTCTCCTTCGGGAAGGGGCTTGCCTCCCAGATCTGCAAGAAAATGGAAAAAGATTCATCTTCTTGAGAACACCACCACATCCTGGTATTAATTTCTTGTTGAAGGAGGAAAAAATATTCGAATAAAAAATCAGAGGCGATTCTCTCTTGACTTATCAGCCTAGACGTGGCTAATAGACACAGGGCCTCAAGCGCCTCAAGGTTACGGGCCACTTCCGGAGACAAATGGTTGTCCCATTGTGCCCATGAGGCTGGTCGATTGTAGGTTGGTACCTCACCTGGACCACCCATCTCAATGTCGTCAATGTCGGCATCGATGGTCTCGAAATGTGGACATTGGTAGGGAGCATTGTTACCTGCCAGGTCCGTAAGCTCCACCGGAGCGTTGCCATTAGCGTAAGCTGGGAGATTCCAGCTGCATCCTGGCCAATTTCGACTGGGATCTTGATTGTAATCTGGGCCTCCACAGCTGCTGATTTGGGTCCTTCTTGGGCAATTTGGGCTAGCGCAAGGCATTCCTCTCAAGGCCTCGTTCGCACAGCACCACGGGAGCGTGATGGTTACGTCTCCGGAGGTTGCGGAGTCGTACTGAGGGGCTAGCTGTGGTTGGGACACCAAAGGAACAACATTCAGGTAGCCTCTGCTACCATGAAAGTGCTGCCCTGGGTCGATGTGGGTGCCGGAGGGCTCGGAGCCGGCAAGACCAGTGGGGCAGGCACGCGAGGAGTCTCCCTGGATGTTGTTATTGGGGTTGGAACCGGATACACGAACACCAACGGAGGCGAGAGCAGCGACAACAGAAGCAAGGTCCATGCTGATTGTGGTCCGGCAGAAAATCCCAGTCTATGAAGAAAATTGAGGGGAATTATTCTAAATACATCTGAGTGTCCAAAACTGTCCGTATGAATTTAAATAATCCATTTATGTAAAATTGTATGGCCGATCTGGGCCGCGAGCGCGCGTCAACGGCAAATGGCGATTCCAGCTAAAATAGCGGAATGCGGCGGATTTACGGGAAATGGACCGCGGAATCAAATCCGGCATATCAGAAATATATAGGAAATATCCTGTGACTGAGCTGCGAGGCGGCGATTCCGCCGAAGCAAAGAAAATGACCAAAATGTAGCCAATCTGGGCAGAATGTCTGAAAATCTGAGCAGATGGGGCTAGCCGCACTTACAACAACGTGAAATCATTCGAAATAATTTAAATAAATCCGATTGGGAAATCACGAAAGACAAATGCGACTCGACGCGCGCTCACAGGCGACATCTGGCGGCGAACGGAAAACAAGAAACAGAACGGAAAATTTACTGCACTAATGTACATCTGAGAATCATTGGATTTCTGATCACATCAGTGTATAATTGAGTGCTGTCACTGCTGCCGTTACACTCCCCCTCTGAAAACATACGCCAGTATGTCAGGCTGGGTCAAGTGAAGTGAACGAAACGGCGAAGTGACCAAAAACTGACAAATCCATGCCAAAATGTGTGAAATTGAGCTGAATTGAGCAAAATTGTGCTAAGATCTGTGCTTCGCGATGGCCATCGACTTGAATGAAACGTATAGGTACCTCAGGGCACACAGAAAAAGCTTCGTTCAAGCTCAAAAATTGGAAAATTGAAAGTCTGAGTGAAGAATGTACATGATGATCCATCATCCATGATTCATGATGAAATCAGGATCTGACATCCCACTGCCAGAAAACAGAAAACGAGCGTCGCCATGTCGTCGAGCGTCAAAAAAATAGGGTATCCCTTCACGGAGTCCAAGATAAGTGAAACTGGCTGGTGTCATTTGCAGTCATGAGACCAGATGCCAGATTATGGTACAAAATGTGCCAAAATTGAGACCAAAATCAGCGAATCGCACGCGGATTCAGGGTGGCGAAACTCACCGCAAGCCAAAATAGGTCCAATTCAATGTCGATAGACACTGTGTGTAGTGTTGAACGGAAATCCAGTTCTCATTCATAGCCAATCCAGGTCAAATCCTCATGATGATGATGAATTCCATGATGGAAATCCAATCATTTAAAGTAATGATAGCCAAGAAAACCCAGTGGGGATTCCCCACACTGTCAGTATTGTTCCCAGGGCTTCATGTTTAATCCAGTATGAGCCAGAAGGGGTAATTGACTCGTTATAGTCCCAGAATGTATAAGCATCCAATGCTTGGTACTGGGAATTTGCCAAAATTGAGCTGATTCTGAGGGGGATTCCAACACAATCCACAGATGAACAGCGAGTCGACACAAGTAAGAACACCATCGTCGTCACTTGGTCTATATAAGCCCTTTGACAGTGGTCGATTGAAGAACGAACCAACCGTCTCAATGTAAGAGCTGATGGAAATGATATTCTGAGCAGATCCGTCAAACACATGAAATGGATCAGACTCAGTAATGTGCCAGAATCTCTGTAATGAGCACGAACTCGAACGAGTCCTTCCCAAGGCGAGTAGAGGGCCCCAGCCGACAGCAAAAGGCGATAGTGTGGTCGTGGTTGAGGATAAAGGCCTCTCGGAACTTCCGATTGGAATCATCTGAGATGAAGCACATGATTCACATGATGGCCATGATGAGAATGATGGATGGGATGACCAGGATGACCCCAGAATGTCCCATCATCTGTCCATCGAACCACACAGACGATGCGTCAGGACTGTTTTGTCCCCATGCCAAGGGTATATGTCGACCGTAAACCTTTTGGAGAGTTTCGGCGATCTCAATCCTGATCAGATCTTGTCTTGAATGGATGATGCCACAATTGGAGCTTCTTCTTGTGCTTGTAAGTCTTCCTTGGTGACACAATCCTTGATCAGCGAGAGCTCTTTGTCAATCTCAGGGTGTTTCTTCAGGAACTTGATGAAAGTATCCGTATACCCATGGATAAAACTTGAAGCTGGCTCCCATTTGTCTTCTTCTGGACCGAGTCCTTTCCATCTGCACAGAAAGTACCACTTGCCTCGAGCATTCTTCTTGTACTCAAGAATCTTCTCCAACTCGAAACTGCTTGTGACCATCTTCCTGTCGCTCAGGTACTTCGAAGTCCAATAGAGAGGCTTGAACCTTCCTTTGGGGCAGGGTACTTCGGCCTTCAAACGATCTCGATGTACTTCTTGATGCCTGCATGGCTCAATCTCAATGTTGAATGTAGTCTCATTTAGTTGACTTTTGACTAGGAATGGGCCATCCCACAAAGGTAACAATTTGTTGTCGTCCTTCAGGGTCTCGTCTGACTTACGAAGCCAAACTTGCTGGCCTTTCTCGAAGGGTTTTCCTTGCGTTCTTGACTTATTTTTGAAATTCAACCAATCTGCTTGACTTTCCACTTTGGCTTGGATCCACTTGGACTCTAGATCCTTGATCCGCTCAAACCATTGCGAGGCGTCGTAGCACTGCCTTGGATGATGCATCACTGGTCCTGGACCCATCTTCTCTCGACCAAAAACCAGCTCATTCGGACTTAATCCAGTGTAATTCTTGGTACGATGGCATCTCCTCAAGACACAGTAAATTGTCTCCAACCAATTGTAGTCTTTTTCAGTCGCCAGGAATTTTCTCAGAATGGAGATAAGAATCCTTCCAGCGCGTTCAGCAGGGAGAGCTCGATGGTCGTAGACTCGGGCACGAAGGTGATGAACTCCCAATAGGGCACACATGTTCTCCCACCAAGTCCCAATGAACTCTTTCCCACTGTCCGTCAGAATTTCAGTGGGCACATCCCAGTTACTCATCCACTGACTTGCAGTCCACTTGGCAGCCATTTCAGAGGTGAGATGCTTCGTGTTGCAAGGGAGGACTTGGATGTAGCCACTGTGGCGGTCTTGAATTAACAAAACCCCATCGATAGGCTTCCTCGTGTAGAGACATTCCTCTTGGATTTGTCCCAACTCGAAGACATCCGCCGTCACCCTGTCGAACAGCCTCTCAGGAATTGGTAATCCCTTCAGTAGTCCTTCTGCCTTTTGATTCTTGGGGATGGTCGCCTGACATTGCTTGCATCCTTTGACAACTCGTTCACAGGCACCCTTGAGGTCCCTTGTGTACACTCTGTGGCGTAGCTCCTGTTCCAGCACACGAGAATGTGTGTGGGCTGTTTCATTCCGATGCCAATGTTTGACATATTGGTCAATCAGACAGTCAGGAACACAAATCCGTCCTTGCCAAAATAACTTGTCGCCTTGGATTTTGAAATCAGACGTCTCTTCGGAGTCGTAAGGCTTGTCCCCTTTCAACTTGTGGTATACAGACCCAAAGAACCTGTCCTCCTTGTACATCTTCGTCCAATCCACATAGAGGAAGGAAGTTTCCTTATCCTTTTGCTGTGGAGGGAGCGTGGATTTCGCTTTGGATCTCGTCGTAGGAAACACATTCAGGAGTGGCAGCGACGACTCAGAGTCAGAGTTAACTCCTGCAGTCTGATCTGCCTTGGTAATCTCCTTGCATCTGACCAAATCCACCTTCATCCGATTTTTAATCGAACATTGGAGACAATGTTTCTTGATCAGTAGATTCGGGCCACCTCGCCCTCCTGTCGCCATCCTGTCGCCTCCCTGTCGCCTCCCTGTCGCTGTTTCGGCACTTTCAGCCCCCTGTTGCTCCCCTGTCGCTTGCCTGTCGCTTCCCTGTCGCTGTCCTGCCGCTCCCCTGTCGCTCCCCTGTCGCTGCCCTGTCGCTTTCCTGCCGCCCTCCTGTCGCTAGCCTGTCGCTTCCTGTCGCTTCCTGTCGTTTCCTGTCGCCATGCTACTTTTTGCCTGGCGCCTTCCTGTCGCTCTCCTGTCGCTCTCCTGTCGTTCCCTCCTGTCGCTGTCCTGTCCCTATTTCCTGTTGCCTCCCTGTCGCCCTCCTGTCGCTTGCCTGTCGTCTTCCTGCCGCCTCCCTGTCGCCTCCCTGTCGCCTCCCTGTCGCCTCCCTGTCGCCCAACGTGGTAACCTGTCGCTCTCCTGTCGCTTGCCTGTCGCTTGCCTGTCGCTTGCCTGTCGTCTCCCTGCCGCCTCCCTGTCGCCTCCCTATCGCCTCCCTGTCGCCTCCCTGTCGCCCAACGTGGTAACCTGTCGCTCTCCTGTCGCTTGCCTGTTGCTTGCCTGTCGCTTGCCTGTCGCCTTCCCGTCGCCTCCCTGTCGCCTCCTTGTCGCCTCCCTGTCGCCCAATGTGTTACCCTATCGATGGAAAGCCATAGATACCTCAAACAGGCAGTTCGATAGTACTAAAAATGTTCTTTATTCATGCCAAATTGTGAGATCTCGCCTTAGCAAACCTCCCCAAAGGTGTGCAAAGCAGTGATGCAAATCGTAGATCGATGGTTCAATCATTTGCATTGTTTGACAATCCTAAATTCCTAACACTCTTGGTGATCTACTATGCACATTTGCATGGCCGCTCAGCTGTAGGCTCGCAACCATTTTGCAAATCAAACTAAATCTGACAATTATGTAGTACACACGCCGCCAAGAAGAAGTAGGTCAACTCATTATATTCGTACGATCCACCTCGGCTCTTAACTCGATGAAAAAGACCAAACTTCTTGATGTTGGAGAATGCGTTCTCAATAGCAATGCGCTCCTGAGGTGCAACGATGAAAGAGCAATGTACTACACGAATCAAACGTACATTTAGCCCCACAGCAACCATAGAAGTCCACAAAGCTGATAAAGTCCAAGGCTCTCGGTTGTCCCAAGGCAGCACAGGCACACACAGCCACGCGCGTGCCTGGCACTACGAAATGCTCCTCATCGTTAAGCTTTCAGGCAGCATAGGCGCAGTCAGCAGTGCAAGATCACAGTGATGCGCAAGAGTCTCAACCGTTGGCGATGGCGTCGAGCAGGCCCCGTGTGTCCTCTCGTGTGCGGCAAACTTGCAAATCGTTCTCAACGTTTTCCTTGTGCAAATCCTGAAAATGCACAAGTGCGAAGCACGTGTAAGCCCTCGACGCTACTACCCTCTGCGACATACATTCAGTTCTGCGCAAGCAGCGTCGACAGCATAAGCCGTTAAAGTCTTCAGATCGTCAAACTGCGTCAACAGACTGTTCATAATAGTCTGAGATAGTGGTTCATTGTTTGAAAGAGAGGAAGCGGCAAACTGAAAAAGCAGTGCACTTTGGCAAAGTGAATTACCTGGACTTGATCAACCAGTTGTGTGTTCTCAAACTGCTCCGTCAGTTGCTTCAGCGTGTCGCTGCAGGTTGAAGATTAGTGGGGTGCTGAGTTGTGCTGTGCTGTGCCGTGCGGTGCTGAATTGTGCTGTGCTGTGCCGTACGGTGCTGAATGGTGCTGCGCTCTGCTGTGCGGGCGTTGTACACACACACACACACACACACACACACACAAGTACCTTTTCTTTCTTGTTTCTTCTTCTTGCGGCCTTGTCTGAGATAACGGAGAGCATGTTCATAACAGAAACTATAAACAGAAAATGTGAAAAGAAGAGGACAAAAACGCAATCAGAAACAATTTTTGGATTAACTCAATGAAATGCTTGCATAAATAAAAGTTCTTGCTGTCGGGACGAGTTCTTGCTGTCGGGACCTGTCGGGGTCATTTCTGATCGGGAAAGTTTGCAGTTGACACTTATCTTTATCATTTAGTTCTCAGTTTCAGGCGAAATCTACCTGCGGAATGAATCGATAAAAGATGAAAATTCACCAAACGCTAAAAGTTTATCCATCTAACAATGAAATGACATCTTCATAAGAATCCAAATAAATGTAAAACATTGGTTCTCATTTTCTTTACATATATCCACCTGTATAAAAATCCATCTACTATTTTGTCCCACTTGTTGTCTTCCACAGGCCTGTCGCTCTCCTGTCGCACCCCTGTCGCCTTCCTGTCGCCTTCCTGTCGCCTTCCTGTCGCAAAAAAACACCCTGCCGCTCTCCTGTCGCTCTCCTGTCGCTCTCCTTTCGCTCTCCTGTCGCTTTCTCCTGTCGCTTCCCTGTCGCTTCCCTGTCGCCGCTAGCCCTGTTGCCCTCCTGTCGTCTTCCTGTCGCTTTCCTGTCGCGTATCCTGTCGCTATGTCTTGTTTCCTGTCGCTTCCCTGTCGTCTCCCTGTCGCCACCCTGTCGCCGCCCTGTCGCCCTCCTGTCGCCCTCCTGTCGCACCTCCCCTGTCGCCTTCCTGTCGCCTGCCTGTCGCTTCCTGTCGCTTCCCGGCCGCTTTCCTGCCGCTGGCTTGTCGTCTTCCTGTCGCCACCCTGTCGTCTTCCTGTCGCCACCCTGTCGCCTTCCTGTCGCTCCCTGCCGCATTTCACCGTCGCCTGCCTCGCGTGGCCCGAATCTAGTGCTTGTTCCTCCTTGTCGAACTCGATCACTTCAGCTTTATCCGTCGCTGTCCCATGAAAACTCACTTCAGAGTAAGCCTCTGAGGCTGGGTAGGCCCAGCGACTCAGGGCGTCCGCCACTGTATTGTAGCGACCCGGAATGTAAGTCACATGGAGGTCAAATCTGCTGAGAGTTTCATGCCAACGGCCTCTTCTCCCAGCTGGTCCACCAGGGGTATCCACATGTTCTGTCCTCCAGCTCTCCAGTGACTTGTGGTCAGTCAGTACCTCGACGCGATGGCCCAAGATCCAACCTTCATAACGCCGTAAGGCACAAAGGATTGCGTAGGCCTCTTGTTCCCTTGGACTCCAATTTCGCTGTCTTGTTGTAAGCTTGCGAGACCAGAAAGCCAGAGGGTGATGCTGACCTTTGTCGTCGACTTGTTCGATGGTAGCACGAAAGGCGTAACGACTGGCGTCTGTACGAATATAAAAAGGTCTTCCATCCAACCACGGAGTCTTTAATGTAACCACATTCGCCAGTGCTTCCTTGAGACCAGTAAATGCCTCTTCACATTCTGGCGTCCACTTGAGCTTGACTTGAGATCCCTTCTTTCCTTCTATTTTGCCAACCTTGAGTAACTCTGTCAATGGACCAGAGAACTTGGCGTAGAGAGGAAGGAACTCGTGGTAGTAATTGCAGCAGCCTAAAAAGGCACCAAGCTGCGTGATGGTTTTAGGCCTTTCCCAGAGCTGCAGGGCAGCCATTTTTCCTGGGGCTGGTCTTCTTGTCCCATCTTCCAAGACAGAGCCACAAAATTCCACACTCTGGAGGAACATCTTGCCCTTCTTGGGTCCACACACGAGCTTCTCTTGTCGAAGGACTTCGAGAACTTTTCGAACTTGTTCTTCGTGCAACTTCAGGCACTCATCAAAGTTTTTTCCCAACGGCGTGGCAATCAGAAGGTCGTCAATGTAGATGCTGCAGAATTCTTGTAAATCCAGAGACTTGTGCTTCTGAAATAAAATAGTCTCCATCATCTTCTGGAACATCGACGGCGCATTCTTCAGACCCATCGGCAGTACAGTCCACTGGACAGTGCCACAGGGCGTGCACATTGCCGTCAAATGCCTATCCTCCTTTCGAAGGGGCATCTGATGAAAGCCATGGCGCAAATCCAACACAGTAAAGAGCTTGCCTTTGGCTCTCGCTGCGATCTCTTTCTCGATTAAAGGAAGAGGATCCGCGTCTGGTACTGTGGCGGCATTCAGGGCTCTGTAATCCACCACTAGACGCCAAGCATCTATGCTAGATTGGTCAGCAGGTGGGGATTTTGGCACAGTAAATGGTGCTGAACACCACTCAGAACTCATGCAGCCCTCCAACCAACCGAACTCATAGAGATTGCGCTCAATAATCTTTCGCAGGGCATCTGCTTTGGTGCCGTGGAGATAGAATGGACGTTGTTTGTGCACCTTTGAACCTTCGATTATGTCAATCTTGGCTTCCCCATTTTCACATCGAATTGGGGGGTTTTTCCACAACTTCCCACTCAGCACGTCCTCTTGATAATCTTCGAACACTGCGTCCCTTCTTGCAGATATCTTGTCTCCGTCGACCTGATTCCCACATTTAATCACCGACATTATGTCCACCAATTTGCGAATTGTTGGTCGTGGTCTCATATTCTTGGCCACTTCATTCCAAACTTCTTCGTCGCCTTGTTGGCGGATGAAGCTCACCTGAGCTCGCTCCTCCGTGGGATCCCACCAATGAAAGGGGTCCACGAATGTCTTGAAGGGATGGTCGGATGAATTCAGCTTCATTCCTGTCAATTCAGGCGAGATTCTTGGAGATTTGTCTTCATTCTTGCTTGAAATCTTGACTTGTTTGGCTTGATTTTTGTCTGATGGGGACGAATTGTAATGGATGGAGGCGTTCTCTTGAGGGACGCCGATTGTCCTTCCCTCCTTCCGCGACGATACGTCGGGATTCTGCTCTCGATCGTCTTCATCCACCCCAATTTCGTCGATTCTTGAGGAATTTGAGATAACCTCTTCTGTTCCCATTTCACTGCCATCTTGCCAATAATCTCCCAGATTCCCGTCAACTAAGCACGCCAACGTGCTCCGGGAACGCTGTGGCAAAGGCTTGCCATTGTCTTCGCAATACAGCTTCACTCCCTTGTGAGGTAGCTCGACAATGTCGATAGAAATGTCCATAATGTCCTTGAACCACTCTTGTCTTGGCCAATTGGGGACAATTAAAATCGCCTTTGCGCCGGATTGCTTCAGCTTCTGCACCACACGAGGAAAAACGTCCAAGGGCGGATTGATCCAAAGAGGTTCAGACCAGTCCTCACTCCAGGCATCGTCGTAGAACTTCGGAAATCTTTTATTCTTTTTGTTTGCAAAGGCATCACCTTCAGGACGAAAATTGTGGTTCTTTTCGAAATAATCCACCAGAATGTCCCGCCATTTGTCGACTACACGATAGCAAACTGACTTCCACTTCTTGCTGTTCAACGAATCCACCTTTCCTTCGTCGAAATCTTCTTGATTCCTTGTCCATTCCTGCCCATCTTGCTGAAAATGCAGCTTGTTTCGCTCCTTGAATTGGTGGATACTCTTGGTATATGGGTGCAGATAATACAGTTCGGACGGGTCGGTGGTCGACGGATCTTGGAGGAAGCATGTCCTGTGTCCCATGGGCGACACACGGTGGGCGTGAAGCCAGGGTTGACCCAGGAATAAATCATACTTTATGCTGGCTTCATAAAATTTTCCAGCAAACCACTCCTCAGTGACCGTCTCTTCCACACTCCAGACTGATTGTTTCACCAATCCGACCGCCAATTCTGCTTCTCTGTCGCCACCGTCAAGGCGATGTCCGCTGACTCCCTCCAGCTGCACAGGGGTGGAGGACATCTTCATCTCATCCTCCTGCAGAAAGCCTTTCCTCACCAGATTGACCTGTGAACCATTGTCAATCAGACATCTGGCAAGTTTAACCTTATCATCCGTCGATCTGACCTGGATCCAGCAGACAAACTGGCTTTGCTTGCCTCGCCGGACAGCGCTGAGGACCCAGGCAGGGTACAGGAGGCCGGAGGACCGCGCCAGTCGATCCCAGCAGCGTCCATCCACCGCCTCAACTACCCTGATGGGTTTTTCCTCCTGCCACTCAACCCCAGTGTTGGGATTTGGGTCAAGTTGGCTTCCCTATTGCCATTCTTCTTCTTCGTTCGGCTGTACGTCCTGTACTTGTCCTTCGTCAACCCATTCTTCTCCTGCTTCGACAGCATTCACTCCTTTTCCACGTCCACGACCACCAAATGATTTTCCACCACCACCTTTCTTACCTCCTTGGCCTTTGTTGTTGGAGGTGTTGGAATTGGGGTTGGATTCGTTGGATCTGCCCTTGCCTCGACCTCCAGTATCCTTGTTGTTGCCGAAGGTCTTGTTCGCTGGCGTCTCCGCGTACTGGGGGTTGCCATTCACCTTGGAATCATCTTGATTCCCGGACTTTCCCTTGCCATTTCCACCTTTTTGGCCATTTTTTCCACCAGCATCGGTCCATCTTGAGTCGCCTGGATCTCCGCCTTGCTGCGAGTAATCTTTTGGTGTCCAGTCTCTGTTCTTTCCTTTGGACTGCCCTTTACCCTTTCCCCTTCCATGCTGGTCAGCATCTCGTGCTCCATCCTGCTGGGGATTTTTGGGAGAATTTCCCTTTCCATCCATTTTGGACTGAATTGTTTTGAGATCTGAAGGCGTCCATCTGTGATCTGCGGTCGTGTGAGTCGCCGCTCGACCTTCTTTTCCAAGGGCAATGCACACAGAGCATCCCTTCTCACCAACGGCGTTGACCTTGCCTCTGAAGCCATGTGCATTCTGGGACTTCTGGCGTTCTAAGTTTGCATACTTTTCAAGTTGGTCCCAGATCTGCTCGACTCCATATGAGAAGATCCACGGTCGTACCTTCAAAACTGTTCCTTTATACTTCACTTTTCCATCCACCATGCTGCAGAAAAACTCCGACTGTTCAGAATCGTGGAAACCAATCCTCCATCTGCCCTCACGAATAGTGATGTCCTTCAATCCAGTAGCACTGATAGAGTGTAGCAACTCACGAACAGCCATTTTTCCCATAGTTTCCGGCAATCCTCGGACTTCAACCCAGTTGCCCAGGACTTTTTGGTCCGCCTGAGAGTCCCTTATCTTCTGCTTGGTCTCCGGCGTGAGCTTGCTCAGGAGGATCTTCTTCATTTCGCCTTCAGAAAGTCCTTCTCCAGAGTTCTCCGCCTCTTGCACCAAAAACTCCCAATCTTGCCTTGCAATTTGGATCTCTTCCAGAAATAATTTCTTGATCGCCCTGAAGTTTTTCAGACGGTTCCTGTAATGATCTTCAGGGAGTCGAGAGCCTTTTTTCTTGAGGCTTTGGTACAGCTCCTCATAAGTCAGGGGATTCCCCTGATTTTGCCTCTCCACATACAGATTGTATCCGCTTTCTCGGAGCTTGCCCGTCAAGCAATCCATCAACCCAAGGATCCAGAGTTCCTTGTCCAGCTTCTCCGTCTGCAGCCACACCATGAACTGCCTCTCGAAGGACGCCCAGTAATTTGGGTGCCCTGAGAACTTCGGCTGCTTCATTACTGACCCTCTCAGCCTCATGTGCAAAGGGTTCAGCAAGTGGTTCAGGTTGAAGTTCGTGGCTGTACCAACCGGATGGACGAACACTGGGTTGACTGCGGCGCCTCCCATTGCCTGTGCCTGTGCAATTGCGGCTGCCAGCAACGCCTGGTCCACAGTAGGCTGCACGAACGGCGTCGGTTGAGCTTGATGCATCCTCATCTCCTTCAATTTCTTCTGCTTTTCTTTGATCTTGGCTTCGTTTTCTTTCGCCTGCCGGTCCTTCTTCTTCAAAGCCATTGATCGCTCCTTCACGGTGGTCCTTGCTTCTCCATCAATATCAGCAACAGTACCCACAGACAGTACAGACCTCTCCGACGAAGATTCTCCTCCTTCGGTACCCAGATTGAACCCAATAGGACTTCCCAATCCAGTAGGGGGAATACCAGAAATTCCAGTAAAAGCTGGATGGTGGCCAGTAAAAGCTGGGGGTGCTGGAGAATGTGGAACGCCGTAAGGCGTGGATGTGGGTGCAGCTGAGGAGGTAGGTGCTGGGTGGCTTGCCATTGTAGGCGCTGGCCCAGAGAGCCCAGTAGTGCTCAGATTTTGTACCAGATTTGTAAGCTTCTCCAGCTTCTGCTCCATCTCCTTCCACTTGCTGTCATCATCCCTCTTTTTCTCCTTGGCGGCATTCTTCAGCTCCTTCACCTTGTTCTCCAGCGACGAAATCTGCCTTCGACAGGAGCAGTCCTTGGCGCACTCGCCACAGGAAGGGCATCTCGTCCCTTTTCCTTTGCTTCTGACTTCATCAACCCAGCTGTCAACACTGGAGTTGGAGTCAGGAAGCTTGGACAGTTGCTCCCTGGAGAGGTGAGAATGTGTCGAATCACACCTCATTTCGTCGACCTCTTCGTCGTGTCGACCCCAGGCGCCCGACGGACCAGCGTGCGGATGCACATTCTGGCGTCGCTCCTCGGTAATGATGGCCATCTGCACCATCACGGCGGCCTGGTGGTCGAACTGGTCCATCAGCTCTTCCCAATCCTCTTGCTCCTGCAGCTGGGCGTCGAATCTCGACCGGCCGCTGTCCCTGAGGAACTGGCACGACGCCCTGAACCAGTCCCTCAGGCGGCCACGATAGCCCGCCTCAGCCAGCAGCCAATTCTGCCTGTGCAGGAATTCCTCATTCCAGATCTGCTGAAAGTGGTTTTCCCAGTAATCACCACTAATTTCAGCTTCAGACTGCTCTCCTTCGCTGCTGCTGTCTTCCAGATCAGGCAAAGCGTGAGAGGAGGAACCAGATTCACTCGAGGAGGGAGATTATCGACCGGGTTTAGGGTTGGGTGGGGCGTTCACACAACAATCAGCACAAGTATGAACTCCAGGCCAATGCCTATGGCCACAGTAAGGGCACTCTGACGGATGATCCTCGGTTTGCTGGGGAGATGCTACGAAGGTAACCTCGGGGGGAACACGCAGCGACCCAGAAGGAGTAATAGCCCCGCTAAAGTCCGACGATCTCAGAGTATCAGTGGAGATTGCAGAAGCAGAGTCATGATTTCCTCTGCTACCATGTAACCGCTGCATAGTGGTTGATCTTTCTTGTGATTGCGAAGCCTGTAGCCTTGATGCCCCAGGGGTCGTAACGCCCGACACTGCCCCTGATATCTCCGAACCCAACTGACCCTCTTCAGACCCATATCCAGCCTCTTGGAGCGACATATGCGAAGCACTTGTAAGTCCTTTGAAATCCATGGTGAGATATGAAGAGTACGAAAACCCGGTCTACAAAAATGGAGCAGACATAGAATCTCAATGCGCATTCATCGCAACTAATGACACGACGTGAAATCATTCGAAATAATTTAAATAAATCCGATTGGGAAATCACGAAAGACAAATGCGACTCGACGCGCGCTCACAGGCGACATCTGGCGGCGAACGGAAAACAAGAAACAGAGCGGAAAATTTACTGCACTAATGTACATCTGAGAATCATTGGAATTCTGATCACATCAGTGTATAATTGAGTGCTGTCACTGCTGCCATTACAACCATCACCTGTGGTTACTGTGGCAAACGTCGTCACTACGAGGACGAATGCCACATCAAGAAACGCGAGAGTGACAAACTCAAGCGTCAGGAGGCGGAGCGCCAGAAGACCCAGACGCCCGCCAGAAATCCCCCAAATGGGGATAAAGGTAAAGGAGGTGGCAAGGGGGGTGGCAAAACTGGACCCCCTAACCCCCTGAGGCGCTCATCAGCGCCCGTTGCAACACCCACTCCTGCTGCTACACCCGCTCCCGCAGTTGACCCCAAGAAACGCCCCCAAGGGGATAACGCTACCCCTGAGGGGAATAATTCTAAGAAGAGGCGCTTGGCCTGGATGGCCATGTCCCTCATGGCTGCAGGGGTGGATGTGAAATTCCCTGATGAGGAATAGGGGGGCGGCTCCGAAGAGGAGGACTTGGTTTTCTGGATCCTCGTGAAAATCGGGGATCAGGTTTTTCGAGCGGTGCTTGATACCGGTGCAACACTTTCCATAGTGGCCCGGCGCCTGCTTAAGACTTTCAGGAAAACTAAGACCGTGGCCATAAGAGTAGGGGATGGGCGTACCATCCATTCCTTGGGGGGGGTCGATGTGACCATATGTCCGGGCGACGAAACCGTGACCCAACACTGCAGAGTGTTGGACACTGACGCCTTTGACATCGTCATTGGCACCGACTTTCTAAGAAGAAACCCCCAGGTTAAAATGCTGTCCCTACAGCGTCCTTACTCTTAGCACTGCGACTTTGGCAGTGGGCTATTCTCCGTTCCTTTGGAGCTGTCAGGACGAAAAGAGTCTGGGCTGCGCTACGCAGCCAAGACGAACTATCGTACTGAAAACTACCAACTGGCCCGTCACGTTCTTGAAAATGGACTGGCGGCCCTTCAGGTAAACCTGGATGAGATCCAGGTGGTATTGTTTGCGAGCCAACAACAGCACATCATGCAGTTGTACTGCTCGAAACAAATGAACAATGCTTTCCGTTTCTTCTGGAAAGCAATGGGCCTAGCGTATGCTAACCCTCCCTTCTCCCTGCTCGCGAAGGTTCTAACCAAAATCGCTTATGAGGGAGGAAGGGTTGTTATGTGCACCCCTGACTGGGGTTGCTCTGGTGAACATGCTTGCTGGCGCCGTATGCTAGATCGAATGACCGTGGGAAGAGTGCAACTCCCCGACGGCCCCATCTATGTGCCTGAGGACTCAGACACAGCTATGCAGGCCCCTGAGTGGGCCAGTTTCCTGTCCATCGTCGATGGATCTCTCAATCCTGTACCCCTGTGTGACCTAGACCAGGTGCTACTAAAAGAGGTCATGGCCGAAATTCGTGGCCTGACCCTTTATGATCTCAAAAATCGATCTCCTGAGCACCTATCTGCCACACTTACAGGGTGTGAGTCTCCTGATGACTATCTGGAACCTGCAGCTGTAAAAGAGGATGCTGACGACCAACTGTCTGACATCGCCAGCACTATTCCCTCTGTTGATCCCAGCTGTGTTGACCTAAAACATAGTGCTTTCCCAGCCCAGCTGTTGCTAGAGGAGGTAGATCTAGAGTCAACCTCTGAACCCGCTTCCCCTGTTGGGAAGCCAGTGCTACGCATGCAGCCTGTGCACACAGGTAAACCCGTGGCCCGGAGTGCTGATGCTCTGGCGCGGCCTGCTGCTAATAACATGCCATTGTCTGAGCATGACACTCAGGAACTCCGGCGGCTGTTGTACCTGAAGGCCGAAGGTATTGAGCGCCAAGAGCGGCTGCAATACCTCAGACAGACCTGGAAATCCTCCATCTGGTCTGAGGAAGACGATGAGTCCTATACGCTGCCTGATCCTGAGATACCTCTAGTGTATTCTCTACACTATGGGCAGCAATGTTCCCCTGAGTGGGACGATGGTACTGTGCCTGCCGAAACTGCTGATCGGCATAAAAAGAAAGAACATGGAAAAAGCAACCTCCATGCTGAGGACGATTTCCTTCAGAAACTCGAGAGTCTTAACCTTGACCCCCGCCTGAAGAAACTGCTGATAACCTATGAGGAGGTGTTCGGCGCCTTGCCGCCTCCCCTTTCTTGTAAAAAACTGGTCCAGATGGACCTGAAATTGAAACCAGAATTTGAAAAGACGCGAGTGAGGCGTCGCCCCTATCCCGCCCCACAGGAACAGGTCGAAGAAATCGAGCGCCAGATCCAAGAACGCATTGATGCTGGCCTCGTTGAAGAGTATAAACACGGGGACTATCCCCATCACTGCAGTCCCTGTTTCCTTGTTGCTAAACCAGGGTCGACTGCCCTACGTCTTGTTGTAGACTATGGTGAGGTCAACAAGAAAGCCCAGAACCACTCAGGGAGTATTCCTAACATGGAAAACACCCTGGAGCGTATTGCCAAATGCAGGTATAAGACCAAAATGGACAAACGCTCTGGTTTCTGGCAGGTTGACCTAACCGCCGCAGCTCAGGAGCTGCTGGCCTTTATAACCCCTAAGGGTCGTGTCTTCAAGTGGAAGGTTATGCCTTTCGGGGTGGCTAATGCCCCAGCGCTCTTCCAGGAGCTTATGAACAAAATTTTGTACATACTGAGGCGCAGGCCTCTAGTACAAGAGTTGATTTCTCGGGGTGCAGAAATGGAGGCTCACATCGACGACGTGAGTTTAGGTACTAATACCAAAGAGGACCACGTCCTTGTCCTCCGTGAATTTTTCACTGTCTGTCAAGAAAACCATCTCCGATTCAAACTCGAAAAATGTGAGTTTATGAAAGAGGAGATGAAGTATTTGGGTTTCGACGTGGGGTACGGCTGGTGGAAACCAGCCGCGTCTAAGATGCAGCCCCTACAGGACATGCAGATTCGCAATGACCCTAAGAAGGGTCTACACGATGTGAGGAGTTTTGTGGGCGCCTGTAATTTCTATCGGCGTCACATCCACAATTTTACTTACTCCTCTGCACCCCTCACTGACCTGATCAAGAAAACTACTCCCTGGAGATGGACCTCCAGAGAGGAAGAGTGTTTCCAGGAGTTGAAGAAGAAGATTGCCTCCTCCAACTGCCTGGGAGTGCCCCGCCCTGAGGGCGAGATAGTCCTGATCACTGATGCCAGTGAGGTAGGGGGGGGAGGTACGATCTACCAATGGCAGGAGCTTAACCCCGCTGAACTAACCCACTGCCATTATCGTACTACTGGACTGAACCGTGATGGTTCGTTGAAACATGATTATCCTACCAGTGAGTGGCGACTGGTGCCACCGGGACACTGGAATTGGAAATGGAACGAAGCGCGTTCCAACTACAGCACCTATGACCAGGAACTCCTGGCCGGTATGTTGGTGCTATCGTCACAATCCCGACTCCTGGGATCTAACCCTATTGTCTGGCTGTGTGACCAGGAGCCTGTGAAGTCTTTTCAGAAGGGCCCACCACCAGAAAAAGCAAAGCTAAAACGGTGGTGGACTTACCTGAGCCAGTTCAGGCTGACAGTGCATCATATCCCCGGGTTTAAGAATGAACTGTCTGACTATATATCGCGCAACAACTTCGATGCGCTTATTGGTGAGAGCTCTGAGGCGCTCGCCAAAGAGGCTTTCCAGCGTATGGATGTCCAGCTTGACCTGTCCATGCGCACTGCCGGAATCCTGGAGGGTTGGAGTCTAACCGACTATCAGTCAGAGTATGAAGAAATTCTCCAAACCCTCAGCACTGGTCTCGAACCCCGTGTCATTGACGGGCACCAGTGGTATAAAAACAATCAGTACCTCTTCTACGAGGACCGAATTCTGGTGCCTGAGGCATGACTGGATGGGTGCCTACAGTGGTCCCATCTCAGTTCTGGTCACACTGGCGCTAATCGCTCAGTGGACTTCTTCCGTGAGTGTGAAATGACACTGATATACCTGAGAGGTGGGTTGTTGACATGCTCTGTGTTGTGGGTTGAATTTGAATACTTGTGTCTGAAGTTTATAAAAATTTTGATGCAACTGTGCAAAGATTTCCTTTAAAACTTTAAAAACTACTGCTCATACCTTCTTTTCCAAAAGCCGTTTACGCTTGCGCAACCCTTTTCTTGGAGTCCGCTTCCTTTGCGCTTGTCTGCGACTTTGAGTTATGTGAAAGAATGACGATTTCCCGCGTGGTTTCGTCGATCTTTAACGATTTCACTTGCTAAATCGCAACCCCTTCCGCTAAACCGCAGGAATCACTCGCTGCTGGTTACATTTTCTATTTTTTCCAGCTCCTGGAGGTTTGTGTCCTCCATTGGGAGTATTGCTCCGCCCTGGCCCTTGGTTAGGACGTATACTAAAACGCTGTTTATACCGCGATAGCAGTCCGCATTAGAGCGTTCGACTGTACCCTAGTGGGCAGACACATGTGCTCTAGGGAGGGAGTCCTGGGTTCAATTCCCGCTACCCCAAAACTTTTTCCAAAAGTTTTCGTCGCACGCCGGCGACTTTTGAGGAATGCCCCTTCGAAGGGACATCATTCACGGTACATCACACTGTTTTTCAAGGGTACCTACAGTGTGATAGGCTTCTATGGAGTGATGAGGATGTTTTTGGTAAGTTTAATGCATTTTCTGAGGTAATTTTGGGAATATTTGAGCCTTTTTCCTTGGTCCTACCAGCTTGATCAACTAGTACTCCAGGGGGGAGTAAGAAAAAGTCACTGCCATGTCTTTCTTGGAGGGCTTGATCCAGGCCAAGCCCCCCTTAAAACCCTTTTGTTGATGCTAAGACAAACTTAAGTGTTTTTATCTCTCTTTTGTTGCCTAAAGTACACTTTCTCAAAGTAACTAGGGTTGTGACCCTAGTCCCCCCATGAAGTTCACCCCTACCACTCAAATGAGCGGAGGTACCTTCCTTCATGGAGGACATACCAAAATAAAACAGGCATTTCATGCTTGTTGGCCTTGGAGGTTAAGCCTAAGTGGTCTCCCACCCCAAGACCCCCATACTCAATTGTTTCTACCACTTATTGTGGTCCTACTTTGTAACTGTTTCTGAATTCAGTTGCTTGGCCAAGTCATTTTCTGTGTGGTCCTGACATCTATGCCCCTCAGTCCTAACCAGCACCATTTCACCCAAACGAGTGCACATGAAGTGCCTAATGCAATCTCTGAGGCAAGAGTCAGACCAATTTTCATATAAAACCTTTTGTATTATCCATTTGTGATTGAATCTTTGTGTATAAACCTGCTTTGTCTATCTGCAGCCCTTCTGTGTTACACTGGATTCCAGAACCAATCATTGATTCGATCCACATCCTGTCCTTGCTCTACTTGCTGCTTTGGTTGGGGTTTTCAACTACAAAACCTGCAGGACTACATCAAAATATCTAGGGCATAATTCAAGGACATCTTTCTAGAGGCGGCGCGACCAACGGGCGACGCAGCCACGTTGCCCGCATCGCCAGCCCAGCCACAACGCGAGGATCCCACGTTGGACGCCACGGAGGAATTGCAGGGACCCCCACAGCGGACAGAAACGCCACCACCAGCGGCGGGCCCACCCCAAACGAGGAAATCTAGCGGGGGGGTGGACCAGCCAGCAATACAGCATGCCAACCCACCGGGCATGGCGGCAAGCGGAAGCGGCGAGGCATCAGGCGCTGGCCAACCTGGTGCGGAACCTGAAGAACCAATGCCAGACGCCGGGCATGAGGCCGGCCTCCGTCCACCATCAGCCCATGGGGCACAACCTGCAGGCCGCGCGGACGCCGCCCCCTTAGCGACCCCGGCGCATCACGCCGGCGCAAGCGCGCCGGGGGAGGTGCCGCCACGGGGCCCACCTGAAACCCGCGCGAAGTCAGAAGCCCGGGAAACCACACCCGACACGCCCCTGCGCACGGCCGACAGGGAAACGTCACCCAGGACACAACCGCGACAAAGATTCTTTCGATGCCTTCATGGAGTCCTGCATCAGTGACCCCCACGCGGTCCCAACGCCGGCAGCCCCGCGCATCCGCCTGGAGCCACGACGCGACTATGCAGAGGGCACACCCCTCACCGTGTCACAGTGTCACACCAGGCACACCTCCAGCGCGATTACACCGCCCTGGGGCAAACTGAGCATGCTACCGCCACGGATGATGGGCCCGCGACCGCGAGCGGAGCAGCGGAGCAGGCCCCAGATGAGCGCGGCACCCCAGGAAGCGGGACGCGCGTAGAGGCGGGCACCAACACCACTAGCGAGCCTACCGGCCAACCACCGGGGACCGCCCCGTCCTGGGGGCGGGGGCATCTGGACTACGCACGCTTGGAGGGCGACGCCCGCCAACCCAGCGACCACGGGCAACAGGCGGCGGCCCAAGACCTGGGCATGTGGATCGACAGGCTCAGCACAGGGAAGCAGCTCGCCGTGGCGGTCAGCATCCGATGGCTGCTTACTTTGCGGTCCCGCCACCTTGGAAAGGGAACCCGCACCATGGCAGACATCACCTTCGGCCATCAGACGGGGCACACGCCCCACGCCACCATGGACCACCCCGGCCAATGGCACTATGTAGCCACCCGGTTCATTGCGCATATGGGGGCCTACAGCCCGGACGAAATGAACGGACTACACTGGCAATGGCACTAGCGCGCAGCCCTGCGCATCCGTGCAGCCATGCAAAGGCACAACATCTGGGACATCTCTGGATCCCCGGGCTACCAAGGGCATGCCTCAGGCCACTGGCGACCGCGGTCCCGGGAAGGTCCCGGAGGCCCCCAGGCAGGCGGCGCGCCGTAACTCCCCAGAACGCCAACGGGGGCCACCACCCGGAATGGGTTCCCCCTCTGGCACGTACAGAGGCTCCCTCCAACCGTTCGCCCCGCGGAAGGGCCAAGGCAGTCCTCACACCTCAGGGATGCAAGGCAGGACGCCGGAGCAGCGCCAGGAGACAAGGAACCCTAGCCGCTTCCGCCGCCGCAGCTGCACGCCGCCTCCCGCGTCACGGCGAGTCGTCTTCCACGATGATAGGGACAGAGGCCATGGAGGTCCCAACGACCTCCGCGCCCAACGGACATCATCTACCACCGATCCCCGGCGCATGTTTAAGAGGCCCCGCACCAAACAAGTGCACATTCCCACCATTCCCACGCCAGCCGAGCGCGAGCGACAGGCAGCGCTCCACACGGGCGCCCGCCGGGCAGCAGACGGAGCGTCCAGCTCATCTGCCACCTCCCTCCCAGGGTCGGCGGCCGGCTGGCTACCGGGGGGACAGCACGCCACGGACACACGGCCAAGGTAACCCTCCGCCGACCAAAGGCCTGCACAAGGAATTGGGGGGACAACCCCCCCAACACCCCCCCGGCAAGCGGGGCGCGATGACACTGGTCCCTGACACGGGCACCGGCCACCTGACCAACCAGGCCCGTGCACCACGGGGTTCCCCACCCCACCTGCAACACGGCCAAACTGCCAGGGCGCGGAGGACGGACCGCAACAACGGGAGGACTACGCGAGCGGCCCAGGAGCGGACGCAGAAATGACATAGACCTCCGGCTCTCAGGAGTCCGGTAACCCACTGCCCCCCGCCGCGGCCTGCTCGATGCCCCAGCAACGGGAGCCCTCCACGGGGTACCCGCCTGGGTGACACCCTGGCACCACCCCAGGGCACCCCTCCCCGACTGGCGCGTCACCAAACCAGGACTGGGAGACCATGCCCCCCCCCCAACCCCCCGGCCATGGCAACAGAGGAACACGGGTCCCTTCTACGAAGCGGAGCTGAGGCTGCTCTACGGCATCCACGCCACCGCACCCTCGAGCAAGCTAGTGGCAGCCCTCCAGGAACACCTCCAGGATGTCAACCCGCGCAGGCTCTTCGCCGTGGTCCCCCTGCCGCACGCTGCAACAACCGAAATCTTTGTGCGGCAACTCCAGGCGCTCACCACCCCGGGGACACAGATCATGGACGACCTTGGTGACGCGTGGATCTGGTGGTTCAACACCCACCAGCCAGAGCAGGGAAGCATAGGGGTCCCACACCCTGGCTGGACACACACGCTCATAGCACCAGCGACGGACCCCAGGCGTGCCCAGCAGCGGGGGCGGGGAGCGGGCCGCCCCGCCACCGAGGGCCGAAACCCTCCGCATCCCACCGTACGAAGGCCTGGCGGAATGGGAAAGCAGGACAGCCCGCGACAGGGGGCGTAACCTCCCGAGCATGGTGGAGCAGTACCCAGAGACGGCACGTGCAGCGCCGCCGCCGCGCGAACGTGACCCCAGCACCATCGCCATGATCGTGTTAGAAAGTGGCCACTACTACCAAGTGCGGATCACCCCGCACCCGCAGGAGGGCCACTGGAGCCTGGAGGCCATCGACTCCATGCTCCCGGCGACCACAGCCCTGCCGGACAGCCCCACTCCCCTGCCCAACGACCAGCCCCCGGACCCTCTAATGGCCATCGTGTCGGGGACAGCCGGCACCTGGCACCCGGGCCATGCCCTCTACTACAGTGGGCGCGGCGCTGCTGGCGGCACACCAGGGAATGGACGGCGACATGGAGGGTCCACCTGGACGGCCGGCAGCAGCAGGAGGCGATCCCCCAGCGCGAGCGGACGGCAGAGACCCCCACAGCGACCAACCTGTGCCCCGTCTTCGCGATCCACCAGATACGGGCGCTGGCGATGGGCGAGCAACTGCAGCCCGCCATCCGCACTGAGACGGAGGACCAGGCGGCACACGCGGCCCTTGTGCACGAAATCCTCAGTGCCCTCCGCAGCGCCCTCGTGCGGCGCGTGGGAAACCCCCCAGGGTTCTGAACCACCGCGAGCCGAAACCGGGAACACACCCACATGAAGACGCGGGGCAACACTGTCGGGACCGCCCCGCCACATCTGACGCGGCACACGCGTGCCCTGCCCACCGCAGCCGGTCGCCGGCAATGCGGCAACAACGCACCGCCGCGCACGCGCGGCGCGAATCCCGCACCGGCGATCCGCAAGTGAGGACACGATACGGCGGCCCCGGGATCACCTCGTCACGCTGGAGGACCCGACGAGGGGCGACAAACCAACGGCTGCGGAACCAGCCGTCAACCGCGAGGACCCCAGGTGAACCGACCTTGCCCAAGAGGACCCCCCGGTACAACCTGACGACTTGCGACCGCGCGACACACTCCACCAACGCCTGTCGGTCGGGCACGCTGGCGGGAAAGGCGTCGACCTGCCTGGCACATGCAACGGACACCCAACGAATATGGGCTAGCCTTAGTGGCCCATGATATCGAACACGAACAATCACCCAACGAATTCCTCCCACATCCCCCGGGCGGGGGCCACGCTCCCCGGACCCCCGCAATCCGCCCAAGACAGAGAAGGGGACAATGCCAACACAGATGTGTCCTTCCACCTAACCCTCCTCTCCCACAAACCGGACACACGATGCACCGGGCCAAGGGGGCAGCCAAACACGCGGGACCCACGGGCAGACCGATGACCACGGGAATGTTATCAAGAAGTTGTCAAGAACGTTACCTTCCAAGGCGAGGATCAAGGGATATGTGCGCCACTGGAACCGGCGCGCACCTCCTCCGAGAAAGTTGAACGCCTGGGAGGCTGGGGCGGTTTTGGCACATGTAACCTGCAAGAATGGTGCGAGGGACACATTTCCCGCAGCCAGGAAAGTTAACGGTGTCAAGGGACGAGAGGGGGGCCTCGACACTGACCAGTATTCCTTTCTCCCGGGCCCCTACCAGGAGCACGCAAGGGGCCAAGAGCCCGCCACATGGGACCCGGGAGCCAGCCGGCTCATGCCGCCGAACACGGGCGTGTTACGCCGAGCCCAGCCCGCCGCGCCGGACGGGACGCCCCGAGACCAGAGCACGAGCCAGGCAACCCTAACCTCCGGACACCGCACTACGGCACCGACACGCCAGCCACAGAACCAGCAAGACACGGCACGATACGGCACACGACAGGGAGGCAAACAGGAGCACGAGCACCGCACCACCGAGCCGCAGCACCACCCTGAGGCTCCCAAGGGGAGCACGGGGATGCACCGAGGGGGACCGAAGGGGCCTTGCCACCGACGGGGATGTAGATATGATCGGCACAAGCGCAACTGAAAGGACGGCTGAAGGGCACTGCGAAATACCAGGTGATGAATTGTCCGTGTGAAGATGCCTCCAGGGCGGGACAGGGCGTGTCGTACCGAATTTCAAAACCTTTCTCACGCGATGGTACCTATTGTCGCTACCCTCTTCCACTGAGGACACGCCCCACCATGAGGGGTCGGCGCACCGTCACAAAATACCGTACCGGCCCCACGCAACTGGAACAACCGAAACCGACCCTACACGACCGCCACGGCCCAACGCATCCAACGGCAGGACAAGCCGGCCATGGGGCGGCGCAGACGATGACCTACCAACCACAGTAATGCCAACAACGCAACAACTACACGCGCGGACATCCCGAAACCGGGCACACCGTAAAACAACATCCTCAATGGGAAACAAGCGACGTAGGGACAACTACAACGACCAAACACGGCCAGCCGGGCCCATACGGGCCACCACGCAACCCAGATGGGCCGACCACTGGCGAAAAAACGCCAGTGAACCAACACCACGCACCGGGCACGCCTCAGTCGTGACACATCCACCGCACCGGACAGGCAGGCCGCCGCAACCCTCATAACAAACCGGGAAGACAACGAAAACCACGCCCGACTACATCGGCGCGGGCTACACAACCGGCTGCCAACCAAACTGCTGCAGGGAAACGACCCAACAATGAACAGACCACACGCAAGCCAGCCAACACCCAACCGGCCAGGCATGCTGAAAGTGCTGCCCTGGGTCGTTGTGGGTGCCGGAGGGCTCGGGGCCGGCAAGACCAGTGGGGCAGGCACGCGAGGAGTCTCCCTGGATGTTGTTATTGGGGGTAGAACCGGATACTCGGACACCAACAGAGGCGAGAGCAGCGACAACAGAAGCAAGATCCATGCTGATTGTTATCCGGCAGAAAATCCCAGTCTATGAAGAAAATTGAGGGGAATTATTCTAAATACATCTGAGTGTCCAAAACTGTCTGAAAAGATTTAAATAATCCATTTATGTAAAAAGGTTTGGCCGATCTGGCCCGCGAGCGCGCGTCAGCGGCAAATGGCGATTCCAGCTAAAATAGCGGAACGCGGCGGATTTACGGGAAATGGACCGCGGAATCAAATCCGGCATATCAGAAATATATAGGAAATATCCTGTGACTGAGCTGCGAGGCGGCAATTCCGCCGAAGCAAAGAAAATGACCAAAATGTAGCCAATCTGGGCAGAATGTCTGAAAATCTGAGCAGATGGGGCTAGCCGCACTTACACTCCCCCTCCAAAAACACACTGGGTTGTGTCGCTACGTCAACGAAGAACGTAGTGCGGGTAAGTCCCAGAAAAACATAGAAATGTAGCCTTGATGGGGCGAAATCTGCTTGATCTGACCTGATTTGGGCTGAATTGGCACTGAATCAGGCTGGATGAACCTGAAATGATACAGAATGAGAAGTGACGAACAGTCCTCCGTGCAGTAAAACATTAGGTCAAGGGCTAAAAAGCATGTAAACGTATCGAGAATCGATACCAAACCATGCATTGGCTGAGAATGAGGTAGATTATTGATGGATTGAGTGGGGGGATCAAGAATTGGAGTGACATCTCAGCGCTCTGGCACAGTTTCGCTGTCGCGGGCACGCTACGGTGTCCTCGCCGAACTCTACATCGTGTTAATCCCGCTTTTCTCGTTCTGAAAAGTGCAGCATGTGGCTCAGATTTGGCGCATCTGGTGGATGATCACAAGATTCAGCAAAAATGAGAATGAATTTGGGCAGAGATTGAGGGGATTAAGCAATCACAGAGAGGTTAAACAAATACACATGTAGTCTACAGACCCAAAGTGCACCACCGAAGGTAGAGATGTTCTTCTGTTCATTTAGATCTAAACAGATCTTCAAGGAATGAGAGGAGATGACAAGTAAATCAATCTAAATTGTCCTAAAATGAGTAAATTCCCTGAGATGAAGGTGAAATGAAGCGGAATGTCTAGAACTGAAACTACCAACACTTTCGTTTAGACTAAAGTTAATATATATTGTCGTTTATTCAGCTCAATTGTGCTTTCCGGCACGTTGGTTCGCGAGCATCTAACAGATTCTATGAAAATGTGGATCATGTGATGATGCATCATGATGGGACATGCTGGCCCTGGATCCTTGGCATGTAACGCGCCGAAGGTTCACTGAAGGCGCTTTACTGACAGTATATAACTGAGAGACACCGAATTTACAGTGGCGGCGGTGGCAATCGACTTGGACAAGGCCAATCTTTCGAATGAGTCCCACAAGACACTTGGATTCACCATTCTCGACAGTTTCTAGTCGGATTGAGCTCACATTGGCGTGTGCCAAAAATACAACGAAGCTTACGGACTTCGGAGGTTGCTGTTAGAAGTCCCTAGAGCTCCTAGATGAAGATTGTCTGAACAATTGACGTCTGGGTTTCGTACAACAGTGGCAGAATGATGGACAAACCTGAGAAATTCAAGGTAAATTTGAGGATCCTGGATCTGAATCTGGACTTTGGCGTTAGCATCACAGCAAATGAAGGTATGATCTGAGTTCCTGGCGTCGCATCTGGTGCAGCCAGTACTACAGGGGATACCTGTAGGGGTGAATGTCGCTGGCCAGCGTTTTGATTATGTACATTTGCTTCCATCTGCACGAGTAGCCAAATTCCAAAGATGCACAGACCAACAGAGACAAGATTACCCCGAATCTGCCTGAATTAAGCCTGAGTTTGGTTTTTTCTGAACACGGCAGCACACTCCGTCAGCGTATCTACGCCTTGTCTGCCGAACGGAGACCAAAGAAAAGTTGATTGACGTCAAATTATCAAACATTTGCAGTTCTCCACATCATGACATAAACAGATAGAATGAACAGTGGATTGAGCCGAATGTGGTAGGATGGCTTCCTCAATTCGGCCAAGCACGAATGCATGTGACCACCAACCTGTCTGGCCTAGCCCTCGTACGGCTTGGACGCTGCAAATCAGCGGCCGAACTCGAAGCTTGGTCCTCATTTGGCTCCTGGGCTGGCCTGACCGCAGGAGGGGGGATCGACGGATCAGCCCTGGAATGTGGCTGCTGAGGGCCGTAAAAGGCTGCATCTCGATTCACCACAGGTCGTTTTCCGTCGCTCTCCACTTGTCTGTCTGGTTTCGACAAACAATCTGTCAGGAGTACACCAATTTCGGGGTGCTTCTTCAGGAAGTCGATGAACCCCTTGGTGTATCCATGGACAAAAGATTGGGCTGGTTCCCAGTTGTTGTGACTGGAATCAAAGCCCCTCCACTCACACAGAAATTCCCATTCGCCCTTGGCGTCACGTCTTGCTTCAACAATCCTCTTGAGTTCGTACTTTCCCCCTTCGATGACCCGATCGGACAAGTGTTTTGCAGTCCAAAAAAGGGGTTTAACCCGATCCTTGGGGGAGGGGATCTCTCTCTTGAGGCGATCGCCCGAAACGTCAATTTCCCTGCTGACATCCACACGAATCCTCCACCTGTTCTCACCAAGACGCGCTGTAACAGCGAATGGTCCCTCCCACAAGGGAAGAAGCTTGTCATCTCCGTCCAGGGTGGTTTCGGATTTTCGAAGCCAAACTCGATCATCGACTTCAAAATTGTGGGGGTTTTTTCGACCTTGATTTTGAACCCAAAGCCAGTCAGCTTGATGCTTCTCGATTAATTTCGACACAGATTTATCTGCTCGTTGGACTTCGTCCAAAAACAGCGACGCATCTTTACAGGGGCGAGGATTATTCAACGGCATGTTCCACCAACACTTCTTTCGTCCAAAGACAATTTCATTTGGAGAAAGGCCATGATACAAAGGCGTGTTGTGGTAACGGCGAAGCAATGCGAAGAGAACTTCCATCCAATGGAAATCCTTTTCACTCGCGAGCTCCTTACGAAGCATATTTATTATTGAGCGGCCGGCTCTTTCGCCAGGCAGCGCTCGATGCGAGTGGATTTCACATCGGAGGTGGTGGATTCCAAGGCGAGCACACAATTCTCTCCACCATTCGGAGGTGTACTCTTTGCCTGAATCCGTGACCACCTCGGATGGGACGTCCCAGCCTCCCATCCAGGTCTGCGCGCACCACTTGGCGGCAGCCTTGCCAGTCATCGACTCAATGTTGCAAGGCAACACTTGAATGTAGCCGGAATGACGGCACTGAATAAGGAGCACACCATTGACTTTTTTGTTAGTCCAATGGCACTCTTCGTCATCGAGTTCACCGAGATAGAAAAAATCACTGGTGACTCTGTTAAAGAGACGCTCCGGAATAGGATGAGGCCTCAGATGGCCGTGCTTCTTCGCGCTGGGAGGCGTCGAGACAGCACATTGGGCACATCCGGCGGCTACTTTCATGCAGTGAGTATATAGCCGTGAGCCAAACAACCTATGTTTAATCATCGACCACAGTCGACGGCCATGTGCGTGGGGGGACTCCCATTTGTGCCACCAGTTTAACACTCGGGGGGCTAGGGCGTCTGGCACACACAATTTACCCTCCATCCACAGCTTCCCCCCATCCAACGAGTACTCAGCAAAAATCCCATCCCTGTGAGCATCTTTGGATTTGAGATTTCCAAAGACCTCTTTAAACATGGGATCTTGCAGGTAATCGGACGTCCAGTCACCGATGATCAGGGAATCCTTCGGCAGGGGTGGAGTTTTGGCCGGATCTCGGCGCTTAATGCCTTGGATCAACCGAAATCGACTTACTCGTCGGGTGTAGTCAAACCGTTTCACACTCCCTGAGGAGGGATCGGTGACTTTTTCCACGACTTTCAGTGTTTTGGTACAGATCTCATGGGCATGCGCCGGATCTGAGATGGCCGTGATGTCGTGACACGGCAATGCGTGCTGTTTAACAGCGCACTGCATGCATGCACGTCGAATGAGTTTCTTTTCTTCCTGATCCCATTCGATGATGACATGGCGGTCCTGCTCCGTACCATGGATGTTGGTACTTTGCAGCCCCTCTGAGGCGGGGTAAGCCCATCGGCTCAGAGCATCCGCTACCGTGTTATGTTTACCAGGCAAATACGACACATGGAGGTCAAACAGACTGAGAAATTCGTGCCATCTGGCCCGTCGACCAGCTGGGCTCGCGACAGTATCAATGTGTTCGGTGGCCCAATACTCCAGAGATCGATGATCCGTCAGGACCTCGACTCGATTGGTGCCAACCCACGATTGGTACTTTTTTAAAGCACAGATGATGGCGTAAGTCTCTTGCTCACGCGGCGACCATTGCATTTGGCGTGGGGCTAGCTTCCGAGACCAAAATGCAAGAGGGTAATGATCGCCGGTGGCTTCATCAACCTGTTCAAGGACTGCTCCGATCGCTTACCTAGAAGCGTCGGTTCTAATGTAGAAGGGTCGGTCAAATTGGGGCACATGCAACGTGGCGACTTCACAGAGGGCTGCCTTCAAGTGATGGAAGGCCTCCTCGCACTCGTCAGTCCACTTGACACGAACCTTTGAACCTGCCCTGCCCGCATCTCTCCCTACCTTCAGTAATTCAGTGAGGGGGGCAGCAAATTTGGCATAATTAGGCACAAAAGTGTGGTAAAAATTGCAACAACCCAGGAATCCTCTCAACTCCGTGATCGTCTCAGGGCGCTTCCACTTCTGAATAGCGACGAGCTTCCCTGGACTGGGTCGTCGGGTGCCATTCTCTAGGAGAGAACCACAAAATTCGACTGATTTTAAAAATAATTTTCCCTTCTTTGGCCCACAAATTAGCTGATTAGCATCAAGAATGTCCAAAACTTGGTTCAGCTGCTTTTCATGTAGGGCCACCAGCTCGGCTTCGGTCAGTCCCTCCCCCTCCGTCGCGATGATTATGTCATCTATGTACACACTCACGAAGGCAGGAAGCTCAGGATGGGTTGTGAACAGCACATCCTCCATCATTCTTTGAAAAAATGAGGGGGCGTTCTTCAGACCCATGGGCATGACGGTCCACTGGACTGGGCCACATGGCGTGCACATACAAGTGAGAGGTCTGCTGTCCTTCCTCAACGGCATTTGGTGAAAGCCGTGACGGAGATCCAGCACAGAGAACAAACGACCTCTTGCCCTCTTGGCGATTTCCTCCTCAATGAGGGGCAGGGGGTGTGAATCCGCCTTGGTTTCGGCGTTGAGATTGCGAAAATCAACAACCATTCGCCAACCATCAATGGTGTTCTGGTCTGCAGGCGGTGGCTTCGGGACTGTGAAGGGCGAACAGCACCATTCGCTGGTCATACAACCCTCAAGCCAACCAAATTCCCTGAGATTTCTCTCAATGATTTTTCTGAGAATCTCATGTTTGTGTCCATGATTTTCATAAGGGCGCTGTCTTTTTGCCTTGTACCCTTCACGAAGCTCAATGAAGGCTTCACCGAACTGCCCACGGACAGGGGGGTCTTTGATCAACTTCCCTGAAAGGGTTGTGTCCTTCCGTTCATCAAAAATCTTTTCTCTTGACTTTGAACACAATTCAGTGTCCACCTGATCGCCAGGAATTACTGTCGAAAAAACTTTGGCGACTTCTTCGGCTTTGGCAGGAAGAATCTTCTTACAGATGTCCCTAAACAGGTCCGTATCAACTGCCTCTTGAAGATAGGTGGGTCGTGTGTCGAAATCCCAGAGATTCCCTTCGCGATCCAACTCCTCGAAAGGATCCATGAAAGCTTCCACAGGGGGTTTTTCATAAAAACCTCTGAATTTGCGGCGCGATTGGAGATTTTTCCTCGCCCGTGCACTGAAGATTCTTTTCGATGTCGACCGTATTGGGGAAGAGGGAGACGAGGCGGATCCATTGGACGTTGAATCACCTTGGGTATCTGACGGACAAAAATCAGAAAAAATAGATTCATCATCAGTACCACGCTCAACCTCAGATTCAGACCCAACACAGGAATCTGTACTAGAATCAGCAGAATTAGAGTCAGAAAGCTTTCCATCCACCAGGAATGCAAGCGAACTCCAGGACCGCTGTGGCAGGGGACCTGTGTCGTCCCTGGCATACAGCTTAATCTTCCTGGGAAGTTCGATGTAATCTACACAAATGTCTTGTAATTCCTGAAACCAAGGCTTGTCGTCCCACAAGGGCACAACTAAAATTGCCTGGGTTTTATCTTGCTTGATTTTGTGGATGACCTGCTGGATTAAGTGAAACGGAGGATTAATCCACAACTCCTTGTCCCATTTGTGGGTCCAAGCGTCGCTAAAGTGCTTATCAAAGCGCTTGTTCATACGGTTAGCAAAGGCATCATACTGTGGCCAAAAGGAATGATGTTCATGAAAGTATTCACAAATTGCATCGCGCCATTTGTCGACAACTCTGTAGGATGAAGAGTGCCAGCGCGAAGGGCGTCGTGGCTGGGAGTCCCTACGAAGACATTCTAACTCCTGGGAGTAATCGGCACTCCCATTCACCTCTGCAATGGTGACATCTTCACCAAATTTTGGTGTCACTTTTTGCTTCAAAAATTCTTCTGCACTTTTAAACCCTGCGTGCAAAAAACGAAATTCAGGACGCTCCAAGGGACCTGACTCCAGCAAAAAACAACGACGATGACCTACGGGCGCTACCCTGTTCTTGCGAAGCCAAGGATGGCCCAAATAAAGGTCATACTTTATGTCAGCACGATAGAAGTAGTCATCCTTAAGGACAACTTCTTCCACATTTTGCTCTTCCCAAAGGTCTTGAGCGACCAAATGAGTTGATATATAACAACCGCGTTGCCCACCTGCGAGAGAATGTCCAGAAACTCCCTCGAGGGTAACAGGATGAGGCGATTCAAACACGCAGTCGTCGGTTAAGAATGAATTGGATTGGAGATTTACCTCTGATCCATTGTCACACAAACAAGTGGCGAGGTGGAAATTTCCCTTGCAATCAGAGACCCACAGCTTTGTGACAAACTGACGGGCCCTGTGCTTGGACTGTACACCAACCTCGTCCACTACAACAGAAGGATCCGCTGCCGGATCCAAGGGAGAGGAGACAAGCGACCCTACATCAAGTAATGGTCGATCTGGAATTTGGGGATCATGCCTGAAATCGCCTGGGGAGGGGCAATTTTCGTGGCTCCCCTAGGCGTTCTGACCTCCAGCGGCTGCGTTAACATTGTGAACACAGCCTGATTCATCGATCCACTCATCTTTGAACGGATCATCTGCTGGATTCAGGACATTTTCGACATAATCTCGATCCGCATCGGACACCTGATCTGCACCTGAGACCTGATCCACACGATGATTTCCCTTTCCACGTCCACGGCCACGGCCGCCGGATGATGGACCACCACCGTCGCCACGCCCTCTGCCCTTACCAGAGAAGGGGGTTCCTGAAGGATTTCCCTTACCCTTACCCTGTGATCCTGGAGCATTTCCTTTGTTTGTACCGGATTGAGGGGTTTGGCCTGGATTTCGATTTCCGCCTCCGGCGTTGCCATTAGAACTTGTCTGTCCGTTTGGCTGCCCACCGGAGCCGGATGGAGTCCGATTCCCTTTGCCTTGGGACCCGCTAGGGCCTCCGGTATTTTTGTTTCCACCGGAGGGGGTCGAATTACCCTTTCCCCCCTTGGCACCATGCACCTGTCTGTCATTCCTGTCTGAATTCTGCGAATTACTGACGTTTTCACCAATCACCTTGTGATCGTAAGCAGACCATCGGTGATTAGCAGTAGAATGCGTCTTAGCTCGGTTCGTAGAACCTAAAAGAAGGCAGATGCTACAATGATCCTGAACATTCCGGGTGTCATTCACCTTCTTGTTGCCCTTTTGGGCCCCATTTTGGGTGTTTTGCTGGGTGTTCTTGTTTCCCCCAAGACCCTCATGGAAATTTTGATTGGCGGCGTCAGCGAGCCGCTCAACCTCTTCCCACAGTTCCTGCGGAGTGAACGAAAACACCCAGTTCCTGGCCTTCAGGCGATTGCCATGGAAACTTACTCCCCTGTTGAGGACTTGGACAAACAAGTCCCGATCCTCGTGTTCATTAAACTTGATTTTCCACGTGTTTTCAGTGAATTTCACCTTGGTAAACGACGTGGGGGAGCACTTTTGAAGTGCCTCCCTGACCGTAAACCTGTTGGCCGAGGCGTCGAAGCCATCGACTTCCGCCCACCAGGTCTTGACCTTTTCTTCGGACTGTCTATTCCGAAGGGTGGCGGCGGTTTCTGAGGGGATTTTGTCAAAAATCAGATTTTTCAGCTCGGCACTAGAAAATTTTTCGCCTGAATGTTCAGATTCTTCTACGAGATTCCAGAAGCGCTGTCTCTTGTCTTGCACTTCGTGCAAGATTAATCGCGAGAACGAAGGAAAATTCTTCAACATCTGGTGGTAATGGTCCTCAGGCAGCCGGGATCCACGTACCTCCAACTGTTCCCACACCTCATCAAAGGTAAGGGGGGAACTTGAATCCTCACGATCACTCCAGGTTCTGAGCCAAGTATTGGCCGGCGCTCCCTCAAGGCAGTCCAAGAGGGCCATCAGGAACTGATCATCTTGAAGTTTTTGAGTCTTAACCCACAGTCTAAATTCCCGTTGGAACTGAGGCCAACGTCTGGGGTTCCCATTATACTTCGGTTGCTTGGCAACCTGACGAAGTCGCAATGAAGTGGGATTTAGAAGTGAATCCAGCCCAACACCGGCCGTAATGGCAGACACCTTGGCGGCATCATTAGCCACACCAGCTCCGGCGAGGGTCTGGGCGAGCAACATCTGGGCAATTGGATTGGAATCAACAGCAGGAAGGGTAGTACGGGAGGCAGTTCGTTTGGCATTCTGAGCCTCATTCCTAGCCTTCGCCGATCTACTCTGAGATCGAGAGATTGTAACCCTTTCCTTTAGCTTAGTCCTGCTGATCCTTGCGTCGGTGGTCTTAGAGTCCACCGAAGGAGCAATCGAAAAAATTTCTGTCGCCTCCTCCGACGGTTCTGTTGTTTGTTCCACCGATGATGCGCCCTCAGACCTCATGTGGGTCTTGAAAAGATCTTTAATTCCCAGCGTCTGAATGATGAGTTGCATTTGATCTTTGAGCAATTGGAGCTCAGTATCTCGCTGTAATCTGCAAGAGCAGTCGGCAGGACAGTACATACCGTGTCCTGAAGGGCCTGAGCAGGCTGTCGGACCGCTAATCTCAGTGGTTCGCAGCCAGGAGTCCACTTGGGGAGCTCCTTCAGTCCTAATTTCCAGGCTTGCCTGCCTAGCTGCCTCTAAAATTCCTTCCTCAACCGCGGCGGCTAGATCGTCGCGGATGGAAACAGAGGGATGAGGGGCGGAGGGCCCGGCAACAGGTGCCTTGGTCTTCTCCTTCGGGAAGGGGCTTGCCTCCCAGATCTGCAAGAAAATGGCAAAAGATTCATCTTCTTGAGAACACCACCACATCCTGGTCTTAATTTCTTCTTGAAGGAGGAAAAAATATTCGAATAAAAAATCAGAGGCGATTCTTTCTTGTCCTATCAGCTTAGACGTGGCTAATAGACAAAGGGCCTCAAGCGCCTCAAGGTTACGCGTCACTTCGGAAGACAAATGGTTGTCCCATTGTGCCCATGAGGCTGGTCGATTATAGGTAGGTACCTCACCTGGACCACCCATCTCAATGTCGTCAATGTCGGCGTCGATGGTCTCAAAATGTGGACACTGGTAGGGAGTATTGGTACCTGCCAGGTCCGTAAGCTCCACCGGAGCGTTGCCATTAGCGTAGGCTGGGAGATTCCAGCTGCTTGATGGCCAATTTCGACTGGGATCTTGATTGTAATCTGGGCCTCCACAGCTGCTGATTTGTGCCCTTCTTGGGCAATTTGGGCTTGCGCAAGGCAGTCCTCTCAAGGCCTCGTTCGCACAGCACCACGGCAGCGTAATCGTTACGTCTCCTGAGGTGGCGGAGTCTACGGGGCCGTACTGGGGAGCTAGCTGTGGTTGGGACACCAAAGGAACAACATTCAGGTAGCCTCTGCCCCCATGAAAGTGCTGCCCTGGGTCGTTGTGGGTGCCGGAGGGCTCGGGGCCGGCAAGACCAGTGGGGCAGGCACGCGAGGAGTCTCCCTGGATGTTGTTATTGGGGGTAGAACCGGATACTCGGACACCAACAGAGGCGAGAGCAGCGACAACAGAAGCAAGATCCATGCTGATTGTTATCCGGCAGAAAATCCCAGTCTATGAAGAAAATTGAGGGGAATTATTCTAAATACATCTGAGTGTCCAAAACTGTCTGAAAAGATTTAAATAATCCATTTATGTAAAAAGGTTTGGCCGATCTGGCCCGCGAGCGCGCGTCAGCGGCAAATGGCGATTCCAGCTAAAATAGCGGAACGCGGCGGATTTACGGGAAATGGACCGCGGAATCAAATCCGGCATATCAGAAATATATAGGAAATATCCTGTGACTGAGCTGCGAGGCGGCAATTCCGCCGAAGCAAAGAAAATGACCAAAATGTAGCCAATCTGGGCAGAATGTCTGAAAATCTGAGCAGCTGGGGCTAGCCGCACTTACACATGCAAGGGTCGAAACGGGAACAGCGTCCAATGGGCCCACAAGCACAACAGAATGCCAGGACTGTACCATCATGAACCCAACCAACCAACATTAACCAACAACACCACGCTACACTTGGACAAACCAAGACACAACTGACCGGCACTGAAACAGACGTGCCGGCTACACAAACAACATTCGGCTATACAACCACCAGCAGCAGCGCCACGGAACCCACGCAAACGCAGCCAACCATGAGGCGGCCTAGACAACTGTGCACAAACCACACCGCCGCTGCAGCCGCGACCAGACCGTAAACAGACCACACGCAAGCCGGCCAACATCAAACCAGCCAGGCGTGCACGGGTCGAAACGGGAACGGCGTCCAACGGGCTGGCCACGCCATGATGCGCCACGCCCGCCGACGACCATACCCACGAACAGAACAGAACGTCGTGACTGTAAAGGTGAGGACAAGCCTGAAATCCTGCGTTTGCTGTAAGATTCGGTTCGTTACGTTTATTGCTATTTTTTTCATTAAGGTATCGTGCTCAGTACTTGGCTGTACTGACAGATGTATGTTACATAAACCCATATATTATGCTGTTTGGCGTTGCAGTGCATATGCCGCCTTTTTGGGCATTGCAGAGCATGCGCGCGCACAGATTGTGCACCGAATTAGCTTTTACAAAGCTTTGTTTCATTATAAAAACACCCGATTTTGTATGAATGTAATTGTGTTGCGACATCCATGAATTGTGGATGCCCGTAATGTACATTGTTTTAGTGTGCTTTCGGATCGTTACGATCTCAGTACTATGCACTATGATCGAGATCAAAACTGGAGTTGAATTGATTTGGATCGCCGTGTGTCTTGGGTTATCATTGGAGGACTTGGTTTTGGAGCGGCCAATATTGAATACAGCACACAACAAAAAAACCACGGAAGGGTGTTTTCCAGAAGATCGTAACGTCCGAAGATGATGACTCAAGAGTACTGCAGATCCACAACCCCGACGCCACGAAACAACCCTGATGGTTTACGGCCGCTGTCAATACAACTTTGCTCAGGTAACCAAGCGCCGTCAAGACCACGGCCACCTCCCTGAAGGCCTGCACCATTGCTGCCACATTCAGTTGCAGCCAAATTGCAGACTGTTGAAGGATTTGGAACAACTGGAGTGACAAAAGGCGAAAAAGAACAAAAGTTTGACGTGCAGTTCAACGAGCTGGTCAGTGAAGAGTTCAAAATTCGAAAAATGTTGAGGTATGAGCAGGAGAACCTGTCGGCACGCCTCTACGCAAATTTTGGCTACCGCTTCCAGCGGCTTTTCTCTACCTTCGCCGCACAGCTGAACTTGGCCGCCACGGTAATGAGGAAGAAGCCAAAGACGTGTGACACGAAAAATACAGACAAGTATTGCGTGAAGGAGACGAGAGCACCGCCGAATGAAGTGAGGAAGTCAGGCTCGACGCCAAAAAGTCAAAAGGAGTTCACTGATGCGACGGCGATACCAGACCATTCAGGTACACTTACGGCCTTAGAGAAGTCACTGTCCGAGTTAAAAAGGATACTGACACTTTTAACACCAACCTCTTCGCGCAGTCCAACCAAGGAAAAAGGAAATGAGCGCCTAGCGGAGGACTTGCAAACGAGACGAACCCCACCAGCCCAAAAAAATGGGTAGCGCGAAGCAGTTCCATGAATGACGTCACCAGACCCAAACCAAGAGTTCAGGCGAGCAAAGAATAACGAAAACACGGGGACGCTTCGAACACAGCAAAGGGGAGGGTACCCGAACGCGTGAGGGGGCGCGGCCGAAGAGGAGGACGAGCTGTACAGCGCCGCAGGGCTGCTGCGTTTTTCTTGGAAGCCATACATTCAATGGTGGGGTATTCAAGTCAAAGGACTACTTCATTGAAGAGGAGGTGTCCACCACGTTCAGCCTGGGGTCAATTCTTGGCCCCCACGAACGAGTACAACCCTTTCCTTTAAGTTTTTGAGTGCTGAGAGCGCTCTGTTACCCTGCGCGTATGTCGAGCGCTCGGAGCGCTTTGTTTTATCAAAGTTTGGCGCTGCGAGCGCTGTGTTTTGCCAACCACTGTGCCTTGCACAGTGTCTCACCTGTTAGGCTTCATATATGCAGGGATCTGATTTAGATTCCCTCGCATGTACATTTGAGAACTACAACAAGGTCCTGTCTGGCCTCTGTCCGGGCGCCAAGCGCCTTGTTTGCTGGCACTGACATGTGCCTTTGCTTTCTTTTTCGTTGTAGATACTATTTTGGATCTGCAATGAGCAGTGGTGGGATACACCCTGCTGTACACTTTGAGTGAACTCTGGTCTACTCAGTTTTGCAATTTCTTTTTTGCTTTGCACCTGCCTGCTTGTGAGCAGTGTGTCTTTTTTTGTTTTTCAACTGCTTCTGTCTTGGAGAAAAAGCAGAGTGGTTTTCCTGTTTTTTTTTCTGCTTTTGTGGGGAAAAAGCAGGAGTTTTGTTTCAGTATTTTTATACTAAATTTTATCTGTGCCATGAGCGCTTCAGGTTTTGTGCCACGAGCACTTAACAGCCTTTTACACCCAGTGAGGTGTGTAGGTGGGTATAGGTCTAGATACCACCCCACGCCACCCTGTGGGCACGTTTGTCAAGCAGAAGGCTACAAAGGTAGTTGCCTTACATTGTTGGAAGGGCAATGTAGGTCAGACTTGATGTAGAATATAGTGTATACAATTGTAGGTCTAAAGCCTGCAGGTTTCATTATTTTTTGTCCGGTCAGAGCCACCCTTGGAGAAAGGTTTATAGTGTTTTCAGCACTGTGTTTTTGCTTCTCCTGCTGCTTGTTGTTGCTGTAGGGTGTCCTGCTGCTTGTTTTGGATGGTGAAAAGCTTTTGTTTGTTGAAATACAGTAAAGCCAAGTCAATCCAGGATAGCCCAAGCCAATAGTATGCAAGGAGAAGGTAATTCAGGATCAAAGCATGAAGGGCTGCAGTGTAGACAGTGAAAGATGATTGGATATTCACAGAAACTGCAACTCAGGTCACAAATGAATGCATATTCACAAAGATAGCTGAAATGTTTTTGGAAAAGAGTTAGAAAACTGCCTCAGGATCACTCTCTCTCCATAGTGCCATCTTAGGAGATGTGCACTCTTTGTTTTGGGTCCCATATGTGCTGAGGTGGCATGGTATGTGGCGATGAGGTCACTGCCATATCACATGGGATCTTCCTATATAGCTAGGCTGACCAGGAATTGAACCCAGGACCTCTCAAAAAGAGGTGCCCAGCCCCCTAGGATGCATACCACTAGGATAGCTAAGAATTCATGGAAAAACATAGATAAATTCATAGGCTCTACTTTAGGTATGTCAGTGCTCAGTCAACTCAGGAAAAGATGAATAGCTTCACATTGAAAGGGGATTAAGGGGTCCACTCCATGTCCTGATTGGGTGTTTGGTTCCATAGGTCAAAATGTGTTATCACCAGTTTTGGTTGGACCAATACTAAGATTAAAATGCATGGATGCTCAGTGCATCTCTAATACAACTAGAGTATGCCTCAAAGCAATGGAAAAGCACTTTTTCTTACTCCCCCCTTGTGCTGTGGTGGCCACCACTGTCGCATTTTAGGAAAAAGGGAATTTTTCTTGGCCTTTCCTTGGTTTCCACATCTACTTTAAAATACCTACAGTTTCCCTCAGACTGAAAAATGAGCGCTCACCATGGCTGGCGCTCTCCTGCTGCTTTGTTTGTAACATATCCTACAGCAAACTCAGCGCTCACGGCGCTGCCGGGGCTCCTGTGGCTTGGTTGGGTTAGTATGGGAGCATGCCAAACATGTGCATATGCATCCCTCCCTCCAAGACGCAGCGTCGACACATCCCAAACGCAAGACACAATATACACACTCGCATGGGTTCTCGTAAACCTGCTGGCGATCTGTGACCTGTCTTAGGGCGAAGGGAGTCTCAAAAGAATTAAATTTGCCCCTTGGTGGGGTCTTGGTTCTGCTCAGTCTCTCCAGGCACCTGCGTTTCGGCCCGAACACGGCCTACTCAGCGAGGCTGCGCGTGGGTATCTGCAGAGGCAGGAATGCGAGAATTATGGACGAATCCACGCAAAAACGAAGCGACGACACCAAAATCCGTCAAATGACGGCGTAGAATTTTTCTGAAACGACACACCTGAGCAGAATCCAATTGTGCATCAGAAGCACATTTTTATAAAAATTACAGTCATCTCTGGATTTTTTAAATCCAGAATTTCATACGCATAAAATGGCGGCGCGCAGGAGCGGCTCCTAGCGAAGCGCCGGAAAATGGAGAAATAATGGGATTATAAACGTATGTCTCACGTAGTCTTGAAAATGACGAGACACACATTAATAAATAAACATACAGATTCCACCCACACTAATAGAAGCTTCAAAAATTCAAGAATTCGAAAATCAATTGAAAAGACTTCAATTAATCAGGTATAAACTACAGGTATGCTCGTCTCGTCTGCCGCATACACATTGCTCGTCTCGTGTCTCCGTGAACGAGCCTTGTAGCAGCGCTAACAAAGATAGAACGCGATAGAGGGATTGATTAGAAAGATTGCAGATGATTAGCGGTCAGATCAGGGTGATTAGACATACACACAAGTGCATTGCAACGTTCTTCGCGTGCGCCCCTCACTTGCTCTCGCTCTCCAGCGGTAGGTAAGGTGAGTAAGCCCAGGCGGGGCCACCCCCTGGTAGAGTTCGTGATTGAGAATCAGATGGGCAGGTTTGCCCAACAACGTTGCGCATACTCGTGCATGCACACACGCATTAAAGGGTAGGCCACGCGAAGTGCACACGGTAAACCTTGTTTAGGCTACCCAGGGGCTCCTCGGTACGTTCTTTAAGAGAACCTGAGGAGTCCCTTAAAGCTTGCTTGCTTGACAAGGGTAGCTGGTCCTCCAGCGTGTTTGCGGACAGCGTATTATAGGTCACACTGAGAAGGGTACCATACCTGGAGTGTGGCTTGGTTCCTCCGCCGCAAACGCCCTTTCATTTGCCTTTGTTTTACAGGTGGGCAGGTAGGGTGATTGGTGCAGCAGCATTTATTTTCTGCCCTGCTAAACAAGGGCGCAGATCACACAAACAAGTAACTCCGCTCCGCCTGTGGCAGAGCAGGGAGTCCGACTTCATCGACATCTGCGCCTTGCACGCGAGAGCACTCCTTCCCTCCAAGCCCTAGCAGGGGAAACGCGTTGTGGCGTCCCCTGTTAGGCCACAGTTGCTTAGCAGCGCTGTGTTCTCTTGTCATTTCACAGGAGGGTCGCTAGGACCCACGACACCTTTGACTTCGCAACGCCCAGTAGAGTGTGCGTGTAGGAGTGGTAGTCCTGCGTGGGGGCTTGAGCCAGTTGCCCCAGTGCTCGCCCACCAGCATGGTGCCACTGTAGGGTGTGTAGGACCTGTAGTGCGTGTGTCACTGTCCCACCCGTTTCCTGCAATTTTAGCAGGGTTGGTGGGCTGTGGCAGTGGTTAGGTCAGTGTTTTGGCCACATAGCAAAACGGCGTTTTCATGCCTTCATAGCTTTTGGCCACCCCTCCCTGTAGTAGACAGATAGGTAGGGAAAACAATACCTGGATTAGCACGCTGGGTATTCCCCCAAGGATTTGCGCCAGCACAGAAATTGGGCGCATAGGGGAGGGGAGACCCGGGGCGTACCCCGTGGCATGAATAAGCCAACCCTCCAGGTTTAGCAAGGGCGCAGACTTGGGTATAATTAGGACACCACTTCTGCGGCTTGCTCTCAGGACCTTAGGAATAGCACACTCACACATACGCTTTGGCAGGTAAGGGTAAGGTTCAGTCCCTAGCTTTAGTCTTGGAGGCAAGCGTCTCAGCGAGCCTCAGCAACTCCCCAAGGTTGTTCTGGGACAAGTAGTCAACCAGAACTGAGTTTAGGCGTCCCTCAGGTAGAACAAATGCAGAGAAGGGCTCCCAGGTGGCCTCTTCGACTCCAAACCCTTCCCAGAGGGTGAGGAAGCGCCAACCCTGGCGATAGCGGTGGCGTAGGACAGACTTCACCAGGTAGAAGCCCTCCTTAGCCATCTCCTCGGCGTTCATGTCGGGGAGTTCACCTTCAACTTCCATAGGGCTGGCAGCCCCTTGTAGGTCCAGAGCGGCGATTTCCTCGTCGTTCAGCTCCCACTCCTCCCCACAGAGGTCTTCAGGATCATGGTAGCGCTTCAGGTGTTGAGCAGCGCACACCAGGGTCCCCCCTAGACGGGGAGAACACCGCACGGTGATACGGTGTCCATCCACAGATAGGATCTTGTACGGCCCGAAGTATGGGTCATCGCTGGTAGAGCGTGGCCAGGCGGGTAGTCGACTGTGGTGCACCAGCACCCAGTCCCCCTCTTGGTAGGTGGCCGGTACTCGGTGCTTGTTCTTCTTGTTCCACTGACGCTCCCTCAGTCTCTGGAGCATAGCCTTGGCCTTGTCCACCTTCGCTTGTTGCTCTTGGACCCATTCACCCACAGTAGAATGGGTGTCCTCTGGATAGGGGGCATGTAGGAACCATGCCGGGCGCCCCATGAATAGCTCATGTGGCGAGTAGCCAGTAGCTGAACTCTCTTGGGAGTTCATCATCAAGGATATGACGGGGAGTAGTCTTACCCAGTCTCTGGTGCGTTCAGTTTTGCACCATATCCTGACGTTCTCCTTCAGGACACGAATCTGTTGCTCACATAGGGGGTTGCTCGTGTGTGAGTAGGGAATCCCCGTAGACACCTGGACATTGAGGGATCTCAGGACCCTCTTGTACCAGCCAGTATCTGAGCGTACTCGTACGTCCTCATCGGAGTTGATCTCCTTGGGCGCCCCATAGACACAAAACCACTCCTCCAGGAGTATCTTGATAGTCTCCTCCCCGGTAACGTGCTTGGTACATGGGAACACCCTGGTAAACCTGGTCAACCCACAGGTTACCACGAGGGCGAAGTCATAGCCCCCGAACTTCGGCATCTCCGTGTAGTCCACGTATAGAACACTGTTAGCACAGTGAGGGATGGGCAGGGTCGAGTAGAGACCTCTGTCCCTGATATCCCCTGGTTTACAGGACCTGCACGGGCACTTGTCCACGATAGGCTGGAGGGTTTTCCGCAGTTGGTCATCTGTCCACGTAGTGTGGAACCACTGCTTGAACAGCCTCAGGGTACGGTCAGCACCCACATGACCACTGGACTCATGGGTCCACTTCAGCAGCGCTGGGACTCGGTCACTAGGCACCACGATGCGGTCCTCGTGCCAGAGGTAGCTCTTGTCCCTCTTCCACTGGTCCTGGTTGACCAGGAGGGGTTCAAGGCGTTTCTCCAGGCGCTTGTAGATATCCCCGAACTCCTTCAGGTACTCTGATTGTTGGAGTCCATCGAGGGGGCGTATCATGGTCATGTTCAGGTCCAGGTGTACGTCCATACGGCTGAACGCCTCCTTAGCCAGCGCTTCAGACCGGGCACCAATCAGGGTGTCGAAGTTGTTGCGGCTGATGTAGTCGGCGCACTCGTTCTTCACTCCCTGGATATGGTGTACCGTCAGCCGTAGTTGACTGAGGTAGGTCCACCAGCGACGTAGCTTGGCCTTCTCAGGTGGGGGACCCTTCTGGAAACTGCGGACCGGTTCTTGGTCGCACAGCCAGACCACAGGGTTACTCCCCAACAGTCGTGCTTGTGAGGATAGCACCAGCATACCCGCGAGCAATTCCTGCTCATAGGTGGAGTAGTTCCCCCTGGCCTGGTTCCACTTGCAGTTCCAGTGGCCCAGAGGTACTAGGACCCACTTGTCGTCAGGGTAGCTGTGCCCGAGGGTTCCTTCTCGGTTGAGACCTTCCGTCCCCCATTGGGAAATGGCCGAGTCGAACTCCTCCTTCTCTAGTGCTTGCCATTGGAACAAGGTTCCACCACCGCCCACATTGCTGGCGTCGGTCACCAGGATAATCTCCCCTTGTGCCCGAGGCACGCCCAAGCACTTAGCGTTGGCTACCTTGTCTTTGAGCTCGTCAAACGCTTGTTGCTCTTGTGGGCCCCAGCGCCAAGTAGTACTCTTCTTGATCAAGTCAGTCAGTACAGCGCTGGTGTAGGTGAAGTTTTTGATATGGCGGCGATAGAAGTTGCACGCCCCAATGAAACTGCGTACATCATGAAGTCCTTTCTTGGGGTCTTCGTGTCGTACCTTGGCATCCATCAGGGGTTTGGCCTTAGAGGCCGCTGGGGTCCACCACCCATAGCCAACGTCAAACCCCAAGTACTGCATGGTCTCCTGCATGAACTCACACTTCTCCAGCTTGAGTCGTGTGTGGTTCTCCTGGCAGACCGCAAAGAACTCACCAAAGAGGATTAGGTGATCCTCCTGGGTATTGGTCCCGAGGCATACATCGTCGATGTCAGCCTCCATCTGAGCACCACGGGATATGAGCTCCTGCACCTTAGGTCTCCTTCGTAGGATGGACAAGATCTTGTTCATCAGCTCTTGGAATAGAGCGGGTGCGTTAGCCACGCCAAACGGCATGACCTTCCACTTGAACACCCTCCCCTGAGGGGTGATGAAGGCCAGTATTTCCTGTGCGTTGGGCGTCAGGTCCACTTGCCAGAATCCGCTTTGCTTGTCCATCTTGGTCTTGTAGCGGCAGGAGGCTATCTTCTCCAGGGTAGACTCCATATTGGGAATGGACCCTGAGTGGTTCAACGTCTTCTTGTTCAGCTCTCCATAGTCCACTACCAGCCGTTTGGCTGTAGACCCAGGTTTAGCCACCAGGAAACAGGGGCTGCAGTGTAGGGGGTAGTCCCCGTCCTTGTACTCCAGGACTAGGCCAGCGTCGATACATTCTTGTACCTGTCGCTCGAGGAGCTGGATAGGGTCTCCTCCGGATCTTGTGACCCAAGAACTCGGGTTTCAGCTTGAGGTCCATCTGTACCAGCTTGTCACATGAAGCTGGAGGGGGTAGTTCTCCGAACACCTCCAGATAGGTCCTGATAAGCTTCTGTACCCGCGGGTCCAATACCTTGATCTTGTCCTCCATGTCCTCGTCGGAGTGTAAGTTGCTTGCCCCTTGAATAGACGTCGGGAGGTGGTCCTCCACCGACTCTTCGCCCGCGGTAGCATCCTTCAGCCCTTGGTAGGCATATAGAAGGTCTTGCTCAACCATCTCCGGTGGACGATGGCAACATAGGCACGCTCGAGGGGGTTCACATACACATTCCTCCGAGAGGTCGTCCTCCTCTGGGGTCCTCACATGGGCGCCCCACACGCTCTTCATGAGCTTGAGATCTACCTCCCTTTGCCAGGTGGTGATCTTCTGTTCGAGGTCCTCCTTCAATTGGGATAGGTCTCCCATACGTCCTTGCTTCAGTGGCCATGAGCTGCGGGTAGGCTTCGCGTAGCATAGCTTTTTCGCCACCAACTTCCTCTTGGAATCCACATACTCCCTGAGCCTGGATCGAGGGTCCAGCTCCTCGTCCACGGGGTCTTCCACCCTCATGGAGAGTAGGGGTTTTAGTGGGGCGACGTACTCGGCGTTCTCCACTTCCTCCACACAGGTCTGCACGGGGAAGGCGTCGTGCTCAGTCTCGTCATCTGAGTGGATAGAGCTAGGCAGCTCAGATAGTCCACACTCAGAGACTCCATCAGGAACAGGTACATGGCAGGGAGAGTTGGGGGCGTTGGTATCAGTCACGACGTACTCATCTCCTCCGGGTGTAGTCTCAACAGCATCTTGAGGTCGTAGTCGATCCTTCAAGTCACCAAAGGCGAGTCCATCGCTCTCACGTTGTATGGCCTGGACCAGAGTCGGGTCCAGGTCCTCCCAGGGGATGGTGGTAAGACTTCCGTCCACCACGCTGAGCATGCTCCCCCATCCGGGCTTCCCAATAGGCGTCTTGCGTCCCAGAGGCACGTAGATGGCCTCATCAGGCAAACGAACAGAGCTGATAGTCAGCCTGTCCAGGAGGTTTCGCCAGTACTCGTTGCCCCCATGGGCTCCCCAATCGGGGGAACACAGGACCATACGGGAACGTTCCAAGGCCACCTTGGTCAGCACCTTCCCCAGTTCACTGAATCTGGGGTTCCCGTAGGCCATCCTGAAGGAGGGCCAGTAAAATTTGTAGCTGCAGTTCTTCCCCTTGCTGCAGTATAGGTCCAGTACATGCTGCTTGTCGCTGGCGAACAGCTCCACACTCAGGTCTTCTCGAGAGTAACCCAACTCCTTCAGACCTTGGTGTAGGACTTCCCCCAATAGTTGATAGTCCTCAGTTTTGAAGGCCGCCATCATGTTCGAGGGCTCCTCCTTCGATAGTCTCAGGTAACTCGAGGTATGTTCCGACTGCTCCAGTGGCACAGACTCTCTGCCACTGCCGTGGTCCACGTAGAGGAGGTGGGGCGCTTGCAGCGTCAGGGATTGTATCTGGGAGTGCTGTACGAAGAAGTCAGTACCCAGTACAAAGTCGAAGGCCTCAGTGTCCATCACATAGAACCCATGGGCGATAGTCCTGGAGCCCATAGGTACCTCCACTTCACAGTCCCCGCAGCTGTGCACCACATGTCCATCCCCCATACGTATAGCGGCGGTGGTCATGGTGTTCTTCAGGCTCCCACAAGGTAAAATTTTCTTGGCCACTATAGATATTGTGGCGCCAGTGTCCAGTACCCCCAGGTATTCACGTCCCCCTAGTCGGATACGTACCCAAAACACCAGGTCTTGGGTGCCACCAGAGCGTCCCCGTCAGAACTCCGCGGGACAGGTCACCTCGAACCCCTTGTTCCGCAATTTGCGGGCCATCCTCATGAAACGGCTCCTCTTCTTAGCGTTGCCGTCATCACCACCTTCATGCTCACGCTTGGCTCCTTGTTCTTGCTGGGCCTGCGTCTGTGAGCGTGTGGTAGGACCAGACTGCCTTCCAGAGGGCTCGGAGTTCCCCCCTGGATTAGGGTTGGGGTTGCCTCCGTTCTTGTCCTTGTTCTTGTTGTCGGGCTGGCGGTTAGCGCCTCCTCCTCGTCCACCTTGACCCTTGTCTTGACCACCTTGACCACGTCCTTTCGACTTGCCCTTGCCGGAGTCGTTGCCTTTGGCCTTGCCTCCACCTTTGCCTGAGCCTTTGCCAGGATCTTCCCCCTTAAGCTGCGCCGATAGGCGTTGCTTATGGTAGCACTCATCCTCGTAGTGCTTCCGCTTACCGCAGAATGCACACGTGATGGTGCAGCGGTAATGATCCGGCAGCTTCGCTTTGGCACCGGTGTTCTTCTCCTGCTGCTTCCCCTGGACGACGAAGCAGTCTCGCTGCTCGCAGTCAGAGGCGTGCTGCAGGTGGCCCTGCTCATCTCTGGCATCACACCAGAATAGCTCCTTCACGTTCTCCATGGTACGGGCGTGGGCGTGTTTGGGGGTAGTCCCCTGCCCAGGTCGGGACCCTTGGTACCCTTTGCCTCCAGAACCACCACCACCAGGACGGTAGTTGTTCAAGTGCTGGTCGCTCTCCTTCTCCAGCGCCATCTCCAGGAGCAGCACGCATAGATCCTCGTAGCGGAGGGATCTAGCCTTGCGCTCAGCCGTCAAACGGCACTCGTCCCATAGCTCTCGGGGGAGCTTGGCGCACAACCAGAACAGCAGGTCGTCGCTGCTGTAGGAACCGGGCATCAGTCGTCCAGCCCAGTGATCCAGGTCAGCCAACAGCTCGGAGACCCTGCCAGGTTTGGGGTTGTTGGGCAGCACGGGCAGGTTCTGGATCTCGGCCCTGATGGAGAGGTCGGTCTCGTAGGTCGGGTACTGCCTCTCCAGGGCAACCAACACATCGGCAAAGGTGGCGGAGTTAGTCACGATCTGCCTGACCTGCTTCTCCAGGTACTTGGTCTTGCAGCACTGCAGGAGCAGATCGCACTTCACTCGCCCACTCGCGTGGGTTTGGCCGGTCAGTCGTAGGAACCGGCCAAAGTTCTCAGCGAACTCGCTGAGGTCCTTGCCTGTGAACTCAGGCAGGTTCACCACTATCTTGGAGGTGGCAATAGCCTTCGCCTCCTGAGCTCGGCGTCCTTCAGGGCGTCGGGTCTTCTTCTTCTTCTTCTTCTTCTTCTTACCCTTGGGGTCCTCGGGGTCCTCAGGGTCCTCGTCATCTGAGGGCGAAGAAGAATCCATCGACGGCGGCTCGTCATCGGAGGGGTCTCCGCCAAGATCACTAGAGCCATAAGGCTCTACGTCCACCATAGCCCTTAAGGCTGTCAGCCCCAGCTGGTCCAGCTCGGCCCTCGTCGAGTTCGTCACGTGGCTGTAGGGCGGCTGGGCCGTTCTCGGGACGAATGGACTTCTCGGTATTGGTGCAGGAGTCGGCATCGGTCGGCTCCTCAGGCTCCCCAGGGTATTTGTCAACCCTGCCGCCAGGTGGTTAGCCTGTACTCGGTGGGGTGACATTCCCACCGTCGTAGGTGACGCATGGGACGGGATCATCCGGGGCTCCAGTTTCTCCCTGATCTCTTGCGTGAGGTCGCCCACGATTTTTGAAGTGGCTCCTCGGAGCACCTCATTGATCTCCGACCGCGTCAGGGACCTGTTGGAGGATCTTCCCGATCCTCTACTCCTGCCTCCCAGAGACTCTGGTCCTCTCCTCAACCCACTCAAGGGTGCATACCCAGGTGCATACCCAGGAGCCTACCCAGGAACATCCATATAGGCTCCAGTGGCGTGGAGTGGATGGGGATAGTCAGCCGCATACCATCGCGGCGCAGAGCTGGAAGCCACCGGCTCACTGGCAGTAGTTGCCTCATGGAGCGCAGTGGTAGGTGGGCCCATACCATAGGCGGGGTAGGGAGACATGCCAGTAAAGCCTGTGCCCTCTGCCATAGGCGGGTTGGTTGTGGAAGTGGATGTTGCTGCGGCTGGGAGTGTGGTGGTTATGGGAGAGGGTGATGCGTGGAGGCCAGAAGCGCTTGGTGCGCCTTCGAAGGTAGGGTCATGCGTCGGGTCTTGCCCTTGTTCCTCTCCTTCGTCTGCTCCTTCTCCAGCATCCTTCTCGCTCTCGTTCTCTCTCTTCCTCTTCACAGGCTGAGGCTGAGAGACCACTTCCTCAACCGACAGGGCCCCGAAGGCCGTCTGGAGGCCATCCAGGGAGTTCTCCGCCGTATCCACTGGCCCATGTAAGGGCTCCGCCGAAGGTACAGCGCCAGGCGCCGGCCTTGCCGGTGCCTCAGGCGCTGGCGCTGTCTTCACGTCGGCGTCCACTCTTCCTGGGTCCATCTTCTTTCACCCTTCAGCTTATATTTGCCCGTACTCGGCGCACTGGATGTACGGCACGGGGTTGCTGCCGGTGCGCAGAGACAGGCTGCCTCTTGCTACCAGAAAGGTTTATAGTGTTTTCAGCACTGTGTTCTTGCTTCTCCTGCTGCTTGTTGTTGCTGTAGGGTGTCCTGCTGCTTGTTTTGGATGGTGAAAAGCTTTTGTTTGTTGAAATACAGTAAAGCCAAGTCAATCCAGGATAGCCCAAGCCAATAGTATGCAAGGAGAAGGTAATTCAGGATCAAAGCATGAAGGGCTGCAGTGTAGACAGTGAAAGATGATTGGATATTCACAGAAACTGCAACTCAGGTCACAAATGAATGCATATTCACAAAGATAGCTGAAATGTTTTTGGAAAAGAGTTAGAAAACTGCCTCAGGATCACTCTCTCTCCAAAGTGCCATGTTAGGAGATGTGCAGTCTTTGAGGTTTGAGGTTTGAGGTTTGATTTTGCGGGTACTAGACGCCTTTCGGCCCCGGGGGGCCACCTGGTCGGGCCAGGTGATATCCTCCCCACCGGGTCCTAGTGGGGGGCCCTCCAAGACGCACGTCCTGCCTGGTGGCGGAGTCCCCCGGGTTCACAGAGCTCGGAGCCCCGTCCTTCCCCGGCGTCCCCGTTTCGCCACTCCCCGGTCAGTGCATCAATTCGCAGCCGTGGCCGCGGGCGCTTACCCACTGCGTCGCCCCCCTAATGCGTGGTCGCCCGGGGCACCGGCGCCGCCGGGCCCGTGCTACTGGCTTGTCGCCAGTGGGACCCCCTTGGGCTGGCGCGGTGGCTGCCTAGCCTAGGGGTTGGGGCGTGGCGCTGTGCGCCACTACTGCCTTGGCGGGTGCAGTGTCCCGTCTGTGTGTGCGCGGCGCTCGCGGCCGGTTCGGGGGGGTTCGGGCCGGTTCCTGGTGTTGTGTTTCCCCTTCTTCCCCCTTCCCGCCCCGCGTATCCCGCGTTGCGTGTGGCGGGCCGTCCCGTCCGGGTGTCCCTTACCCTCGCTCGCTGGTACGCCATTCCAGGTGGTCTGTGCGTTCCGCGCGCTCGGTCCGGTTGCCCTTCTGGTGGTCCCCGCGTGTCCTTTTCGTGTGTGTGCGCTCGCGCTCTCGCGGTGTCCGCTCCCCGCTGGGTGGTGTGGCGCGCGCATCTCGCGTGGTCCCGGCACTGGGCGCTGGTAGGGCCGTTCCATGTGGTCCGTGCCCCTCCGCGTGTCCTGCCCCGGTCCCGTGCTCCGTCTGGCGCGCTTGGGGGGGGGCGGCCCGGTCCCGGTTCCCCCCTACTTGGCTTGGGGTTGCGGGGGCGGCGGCTGGGCGTCCCCGGGGGGGTGCCCTCGTCCGCGGGAGTCTCTTACGCCACTGAGGGGTGTCGTCGGCTATGTATCCTGCCCTGAGGGTGGGGCTGTGCGCCGTCCACGCGCAGTCCACGCGCACGGGGTCGGGACTGGGGAGGGGGCTGGGTGGGGTGCGTTGGATCGCCGACCGACGTGCACTGGGGTAAGTGGCGGGCAGTAGCACCACCGGGTCGCCGACTGACTGTAGGGCGGGGGGTCGCTCTGTCTCTTTCCGTCCCTCTGCCTTCCCTGGGCAGGCAACAAAGCGGGCGTCACTGGCGTTGCGCTGTCCATGGGGGGCGTGGCCCCCCATACCACTCCGGTTCGTGTTCACCCAGCCTCTCCGGGTACGATCTGTGCGGCGTCCCTGTGCGCAGGCGTGGGCCCGTTTGTTCTTCGCGGCCCCCTTGTGGGCCGGCGGCCGGAGCGGGGGGGCGGGTCACACTCCGGCCCCCCTCTCGGGTGGGGGGGCCCATTCCCCTTGCCTCGGGGGGGGTGTCGCGCTGCGGCCACCCCGCTCTCGTTCCGGGCGGCGGCCTGTGGTACCCCTTTCTGGCCCTCCCCTCCGGCGCGCGCGTGCGGTCGGGGCTGACGTGCCGCCCCGGGGCGGGGGGGGGTGAGGGGCGGCCCGTGGACCGCTCCCCTGGGGGCCCCGGCTGACCTGCAAACCCCCCCTCTTTCCCCTCGGAGTGGGCTGTGGTCACGGGAGGGTCATGTGGGGCGCGGCCTCCTTCGTGCTCCGTTGTGCGCGTTGCTCCGGCACGCCGGTGTGGGTTCGTGGGGGCAGGTCCAGCCGCCGCTGCCCTTACCGTGTCGCCGTTCCTCCTGTGGGTGGGGGCGCCCCCCCGGCCCTGGGGGGGCGGAGGGCCGCGCCTGTGGCTCCCCAGCTGGGGTGGGTGCGGGGGGGGGGGGGGGGCCACCCCGCCTGCTCTCGGGCCTGTGTGGGAGGGGGGGGGGGGGGGGGAGTGAGGGGGGGTCCTCCGGTTCCCTGGCGATGCCCCCTGTCGGCCAAAAAAAGGGGGGGGGGGCGGCTTGGCGGTCCCAGCCCCGGGGGCCAGCCATCGGCTAGGGGGGTCGCGCCCTTCCCCCGCCCCCCTCTACCGAGTGCCGGATCCTCCCGCAGTCCCTCCCTGGGGCCCCTCATCTCCCGGCCGTTGCCGCGCGGCGCTGGCCGGCCGAGGGTGGCCGTGAGGGTCAGCGGTCAGTGGTTAGCGGGTTGCGGGGCCGCCTTCCCTGGGTAGGCAACAAAGCGGGCGTCCCTTGGCGTCGTGCTGTCCATGGGGGGCGTGGCCACCCATACCATTCCGGTTCGCGCCCACCCGGCTTCTCTGGGCACGATCTGCGCGGCGTCCCGGTGCGCAGGCGCGGGCCCACTTGCTCTTCGCGGCCCCCATTGGAGCCGGCGGCTGGGGCGTCGGGGCGGGTCACACTCCGGCTCCCCTCTCGGGCGGGGGGGTCCGTCCCTTCAGCCTCGGGGGGTGGGGGCCGGGGCCCCTGCGGCCGGCGGGCCGGCGGGGGGGCGGGGGGGGGGGGGGGTGTCGCGCCGCGGCCTCCCTGCTCTCGTTCCAGGCGGCGGCCTGTGGTACTCCTTCCCGGCTCTCTCCGCGTCGCCGGTGCTCTCCCTTCCGGCGCGCGCTTGCGGTCGGGGCTGAAGTGCCGCCCCGTGGTGGGGGGGGTGAGGGGCGGCCCGTGGACCGCCCCCCTGGGGGCCTCATCTGACTTGACACCCTCCCTCCGTCACCTCGGAGCGGGCTGTGGTTACGGGAGGGTCATGTGGGGCGCGGCCTCCTTCCTGCTCCGTCGTGCACGTTGGGGGGGGGCGGGGGCGGCATGGCGGCCCTGGTCCCGGGGGCCAGCCCCTACCGAGAGCTGGATGCCCGCGCAGGCCCTCGCCGGGGCCCTCACCTCCCCGGCCGTTGCCGCGCGGCGCCGGCCGGCCGGGGGTGGCTGATGGTTAGCGGTCAGTGGTTAGCAGGTTGCGGGGCAGCCGGTTCCTCCCCGCGCTTGGCGCCCCCGCACTCCCTCCCGCGGGTGGCGGCGCATCCCCGCACGTCGTGCCGTACCGTGGGGGGGGCGTGGGTCAGGGGGCCCATCCCCCCCTCCCGTGCCCGCCGTCTGGGCCTTCACTTGCGCCGCCGCTTGTGTGGGGGCTGGGGCTGCGGCGGCGGCGGGTTGTGCCGGCGGTAGCGCCAGTGGGCGAGGGCGCTACGCAGAGCCCGGGGGAGCCAGTTGTTGGCGTCCGCATCCGTGATGCGGAGCACCGCTCCCCCCTCCAGGAAGGCCGGCCACGTCGGCTCCCTGTCGGGCCACGCCGCCCGGATCACTGACCTGAGGACCCTCTCGTGGTCCTCTGGTGCCGCCCACCCCCCCGGGGGTGCCTCCCGGTGTCCTCCGTCCCTCCGGAGGAGCACGGCATCGAAGGGCCGGTTCCGCGACCTCCTGGAGGTCCCCTGGTTGGCCCAGCACAACCACCCGTACACTTCCCCCACCAGGGGGAGGGTCTCCCCCCCCAGCGGGTCCGGGACTGCGCCCCAGTCCACGTTCCACGGCCGGCTCTCCTCCGCCCCCTGTGCCGGCCCCCCTCGCTGCTCCTGCACCTGCGGCGCCGATGCCACGCCCCGTCCCCCCTCCGCCGAGGCCACCCGCGCCGGCTCCGCCCTCGGCGCGGGGGGGGCTTGCTGGTGCTGGTGTCGTGGGGGTTGGGGGGGGATGAGCTCGCCGGCGTCAGGGTCGATGTTGTAGAGGTGGTGGTGGTGGTGGTGGTGGTGGTGGTAGGTGTGGTGTGCCGGCATCTGTTGGATGCCGGGGGGGATGCACCTCACCGGCTGCACTTCCGGCTGCGGGGGTGCCCCGCCCTCTGCCCCCCTCCCCTCGCCCCGCCCTCCCCCCTGGGCTCCCGTGCCCCGTCCCTCCTGTCCCTTGGGGCCCTTGCCCTTGCCCTTGCCCTTGCCCTTGGGCCCCTTTCCGGTCCCGTGCCTATGTCGCGGGTCCCGCCTCTCGTCCCCCACACCCCGGCCCGCTCGCTCTCCCATCCCCCCTTGTCCAGCCCCCTGCGCCTGGGTACCCTGCCCGCGCCCCTGAACACCCTTCCCGTGCCCTGGCCCCTCCCCGACCCCCTGCCCGTGTCGCGGGTCCCGCCTCTCGTCCACCACGCCCCGGCCCGCTCGCTCTCCCACCACCCCTCGCTCCGTCCCCTGCACCTGGGCCTCCTGCCCGCGCTCCCGCGCGCCCTTCCCGTGCCCCGACCCCTCCCCTGCCCCCTGCCTGTCACGCCGTCCGCCGCTCCCCTCCCCCTCGCCGCTGCGCCCTTCCTGGACCACTCGCCGGGCGTCCCGCTGCCTTTGCAGTTGCGGCAGCGTGACGCCCGGCGGTGAGCGCTCGCGCTTCGGGGGGCGGTCATGCCGCTCCCGCCCCGGGGGGAAGGGCTTGGGGGGGTACGGCTTGGGGGGGCTGGTGTGGGTGTGGGCGGGGTTGGCGTGGGCGCGGTACTTCTCGCTCTCCCTGCCCACTGCCGCTGCTGCGGCGGCCGCCGGCGAGGCGTCCGCGGCCCGTGCGGGGTTCTTCCCCCGCTTGCGCGGCGTGCCAGGGGCCGCAGCCCCTCTCGCGCCCTCCGCACTCTCCTTCGCTGCCGCGGCAGCCGCCGACGAGGCGCCCGTGGCCGCGGTCGCAGACTCTCGCACATCCTTCTCGGTCTTCGCTGCTGCCGCGGCGGCCGTCGGCGGGGCGCCCACGGCCCGTGCAGGGCCCGCCGCAACCCCTCTTGCGCCCTGCGGCGGGGTAGGGAGACATGCCAGTAAAGCCTGTGCCCTCTGCCATAGGCGGGTTGGTTGTGGAAGTGGATGTTGCTGCGGCTGGGAGTGTGGTGGTTATGGGAGAGGGTGATGCGTGGAGGCCAGAAGCGCTTGGTGCGCCTTCGAAGGTAGGGTCATGCGTCGGGTCTTGCCCTTGTTCCTCTCCTTCGTCTGCTCCTTCTCCAGCATCCTTCTCGCTCTCGTTCTCTCTCTTCCTCTTCACAGGCTGAGGCTGAGAGACCACTTCCTCAACCGACAGGGCCCCGAAGGCCGTCTGGAGGCCATCCAGGGAGTTCTCCGCCGTATCCACTGGCCCATGTAAGGGCTCCGCCGAAGGTACAGCGCCAGGCGCCGGCCTTGCCGGTGCCTCAGGCGCTGGCGCTGTCTTCACGTCGGCGTCCACTCTTCCTGGGTCCATCTTCTTTCACCCTTCAGCTTATATTTGCCCGTACTCGGCGCACTGGATGTACGGCACGGGGTTGCTGCCGGTGCGCAGAGACAGGCTGCCTCTTGCTACCAGAAAGGTTTATAGTGTTTTCAGCACTGTGTTCTTGCTTCTCCTGCTGCTTGTTGTTGCTGTAGGGTGTCCTGCTGCTTGTTTTGGATGGTGAAAAGCTTTTGTTTGTTGAAATACAGTAAAGCCAAGTCAATCCAGGATAGCCCAAGCCAATAGTATGCAAGGAGAAGGTAATTCAGGATCAAAGCATGAAGGGCTGCAGTGTAGACAGTGAAAGATGATTGGATATTCACAGAAACTGCAACTCAGGTCACAAATGAATGCATATTCACAAAGATAGCTGAAATGTTTTTGGAAAAGAGTTAGAAAACTGCCTCAGGATCACTCTCTCTCCATAGTGCCATGTTAGGAGATGTGCAGTCTTTGTTTTGGGTCCCATATGTGCTGAGGTGGCATGGTATGTGGCGATGAGGTCACTGCCATGTCACATGGGATCTTCCTACTTAGCTAGGCTGACCAGGAATTGAACCCAGGACCTCTCAAAAAGAGGTGCCCAGCCCCCTAGGGTGCATACCACTAGGATAGCTAAGAATTCATGGAAAAACATAGATAAATTCATAGGCTCTACTTTAGGTATGTCAGTGCTCAGTCAACTCAGGAAAAGATGAATAGCTTCACATTGAAAGGGGATTAAGGGGTCCACTCCATATCCTGATTGGGTGTTTGGTTCCATAGGTCAAAATGTGTTAACACCGGTTTTGGTTGGACCAATACTAAGATTAAAATGCATGGATGCTCAGTGCATCTCTAATACAACTAGAGTTTGCCTCAAAGCAATGGAAAAGCACTTTTTCTTACTCTTGGGAGGGTAGTTCTGAGCCAGGGGGGGGATTGTAAAACCTTGCAGGCTCATTTTGGAGGCAAAACGGTTTTACACCCACCCAAAGCAGTGCTTTTTGACCCACCCAAACCGTCTTGCCTCACCTTTGGGTTGTTATGGTTCAGCCACCCTGGGTCAGGCCCTGTGTGGGCTTGGGGGGGGAGTGTAAAGGTGAGGACAAGCCTGAAATCCTGTGTTTGCTGTAGGATTCGGTTCCTTATGTTTATTGCTTTTTTTTCATTAAGGTATCGTGCTCAGTACTTGGCTGTACTGACAGATGTATGTTACATAAACCCATATAATATGCTGTTTGGCGTTGCAGTGCACATGCCGTCTTTTTGGGCATTGCAGAGCATGCGCGCGCACGGATTGTGCACGGAATTAGCTTTTATAAAGCTTTGTTTCATTATCAAAACATCTGGTTTTGTATGAATGTAGTTGTGGTGCGACATGCATGAATTGTGGATGCCCGTAATGTACATTGTTTTAGTGTGCTTTGGGATCGTTACGATCTCAGTACTATGCACTGTGATCGAGATCAAAACTGGAGTTGAATTGATTTGTATCGTCGTGTGTCTTGGGTTATCATTGGAGGACTTGGTTTTGGAGTGGCCAATATTCAAGTCAGCACACAACAAAAAAACCACGGAAGGGTTTTTTCCAGAAGGCAAAACGGTTTTACAGTGACTCTACCATCATGCAGGCGACCAACCAACATTAACAAACTACACCGAATCATTAAACGACCAACCAACAAACCACAACGCCCTGCTTCGAACCTCCGGCCCCCCGGGAGAGCTCAAGCTCCACCGAGTCAAGGCGTGAGTGTGCGCCACGGCATGCGAGTCCCCCAGCACGTGCTTCTTCAAGTCACCTCACGCCTACTGAAAACCAACCCAGGTGGGGCAGCCTGCAGGACAGGGCCTTTGGCCTGGCTCCTGGGGCCCAGAATCCGGAGGTTGATGAGGATGTGCGATGCGACCCTCCCCCACGTATCATCCGTCCAAAGGAGAGGAATGTGAGACTTTGGTCGAACATGGGTTACCTCTCTGGGCAGAACCCGCTGTAGGGTACTGCTCGCGGCGACCGCGCCCTTCCCCCAAGTGGGGCAGCTGCTTTGTGGAGGCACGTGCAGTAGGGCCGTTGCTGGGTGAGCAAAAGCCCCTTGATAAGACCCCCCTCGGGGGCAACCCCAGTTCCGAGATGACCCTACCCCCCTACCCCCCCCCCTTTTCCTTATCTCTCTGCTTCTTTTGGTATCGACTCGAAGCACTGCGCCCGCATGCAGAACCACGAGAAGCGGCAAGATGTTTGAAACCGACAGAAAGCTCGCGCGCTCCTTCATGAGATCCTTCAATGAACCATAAGAGTGCATCCTTGCAAAAAGGTGTTCATCCTTCGTCCACTGAACCAATAGTTTATCAATGATCTTCGTAGAAAGGTAGGTAGGTAGGTCGACTCGGGACTGGGGTTGCCCCGCAGGGGGGACTTACCAAGAGGCTTTTGCTCACCCACCCACGGCCCCACTGCACGTGCCCCCACAAAGCGGCTCCCCCACATGGGGGAAGGGCGCGGTCGCCGCGAGCAGTACCCTACAGCGGGTTCTGCCCAGAGAGGTAACCCATGTTCGACCGAAGTCTCAGATTCCTCTCCTTCGGGCGGATGATACGTGGGGGAGGGTCCCACCGCACATCCTCATCAACCTCCGGATTCTGGGGCCCAGGGGCCTGGAGCCAACCTAAAGGCCCTGTCCTGCAGGCACCCCCACCTGGGTTGGTTTTCAGTAGGTGTGAGGCGACTTGAAGAAGCACGTGCTACGGGACTCGCATGCCGTGGCGCACACTCACACCTCCTGACTCGGTCGAGCTTGCGCTCTCCCGGGCGGCCGGGGGTTCGAAGTAGGTCATTGTGGCCGGTTGGTCAGTCGTATGGTACGGTTGCGGTGTAGTTTGTTAATGTAGGTTGGTCGGTTGCGTGATGGTAGAGCCAAGTTTTGTTCGTCGGCATGGTCGTCGGCGGGCGCGGCGCACCACGGTGTCACCAACCCTTTGGACGCCGTTCCCGTTTCGACCAGTGGACGCCTGGCTGGTTTGGTGTTGGCCGGCTTGCGTGTGGTCTGTTTACGGTCAAGTGGCGGCTGCAGCTGCGGTGTTGTTGGTTCGCGGTCGTCTTGGCTGCCTCATAGTCGGCTTGGTTTGCGTGGGTTCCATTGCGCTGCTGCCGGTGGTCGTTCCGCCGCATGTTGTTTATGCAGCCGGCATGTCCGTGTCGGTGCTGGTCAGTGGCGTCGTGGTTTGTCCAAGTGTAGTGTTGTGTACTTTGTTACCGTTGGTTGGTCGCGTTTGTATTGGCAGCGCTGCGGTGTTCTGCTGTGTTTGTGGGTACGGTCGTCGGTGGGCGTGGCGCACCACGGTGTTGCCAACCCGTTGGGCGCCGTTTCCGTTTCGACCCGTGCACGCCTGGCTGGTTCGGCGTTGGCCGGCTTGCGTGTGGTCTGTTTACGGTCAAGTGGTGGCTGCTGCTGTGGTGTGGTTGGTGCGCGGTTGTCGAGGCCGCCTCATGGTCGGCCGGGTTCGTGTGGGTTCTGTTGCGCTGCTGCCGGTGGTCTTATCGTCGAATCCTGCCCGTTTAGCCAGCACGTTTGTGTCTGCGTCGGTTTGTGGCGTCTTGGTTTGTACAAGTGTCGTGTAGTGTAGTTTGGGAACGTTCGTGGGCCGCGTCCGCAGCGGTAGAGTCACAGTGTTCCTCTGTGTTTGTGGCCATGGTGGTTCGGGGGCGCGGCTCGCTACGGTGTCGCTAGCTCGTTGGACGTCGCTCTCGCCTCGGCCCATGCACGCCCGGCCAGCTTGGCGCTGGTCGGTGTGCGCGCGGTCTGTTCACGGTCACGTTGCGTCTGCTGTAGTGGTTCTGGCGGTGTGTGGTCGTGTTAGTCGCCTCTTGGTTTGTTTGTTCGGCGTTCGTTCCTTGTCGTCGCAGCGGGTGTTCGCGCAGTCGGATTTGTTCTGTGCAGGTGTTCCGCTTGTTGCGATGTTGGTCGGTGCCAGGTGCGTGGGGCCGGCACGGTACGTTTGTACTGTGCGCCGCCCGCCCGCCGCGGGGGAGAGAAGCCATGACAAATTGTCGGACCGCTGTAAAAAATTTTTCCCCTGTCGATGCCCTGTTCCCTGCCCCGCCCTGGCAGTGTTGCATGCACAATCCATTATCCGGTATTTCGTGGTGCTCCGTAGCCGTACTTCCAGTTTCGCTTGTGCCACTCATATGTACACCCCCCGTCGGTGGCAAGGCCCCGCCGGTCCCCCTCGGTGTGTCCCTGTGCTCCCCATGGGAGCCCCAGGGTGTTGTTCCAGCTTGGTGGTGCTGTGCTCGTGCTCGTGCCTGTCTGTCTGCCGTGCGCCTTCTCGTGTCGTGCCTTGCGGGTCATTCGGGTGGCGTGTCTGTGTCACGGTGCCGGGTGTGGTTGCTAGGATGGTTAGGGTGGTTCGGCTTGTGCTGTGGTGTCGGGACGCTCCGTCCGACGTGGCGGGTTGGGCTCGGCGTAACACACCCGTGCCTGTTGGCAGGGGGGTTGCCGCGGCCCCGTGTGGTGAGCTTGTGGCCCCCCGCATGCCCCGGGTAGGGTTGTGGAGGACAGGAGTACCGGGCAGTGTTGCAGCCCCCCTCCCTCTCATGGACGCTGTTAACTGTCTGCGGGGAGTGTGCCCCTCGTACCATTCGCATAGGTTATATGTGTCGTAACCTTACGCGTCCCAGGCGCTCAACTCCCCGGAGGAGGTGCGCGCTGGTCCCCGCGGTGCACTTATCTCCGGATGCTCGCCCTGGACGGTAATACTCTGGCCGGTGGTCCGTTAACATTCTTGTGGTTATCGGCCCGGCCGTGGGCTCCGCGTATTTGGCCGGGCTCTTTGCCCGGCCCCTTGTGGATCCGGCTCGCGGGAGAGGAGGGTGAGGCGGGAGGACGGGTCCGGGCGTGGCGCCGCCCCGTTCCCTGCTGCAGGTGGGTCGCGGGGTCCGAGAAGCGTGGCCCTCGCCCGGGGGGTTGTAGGAGGAAGTCGTGGCGTTTCCGTGCGTGCTTGACACCAAGGGTTGCGAAAGCTGGCCTCCACTCTCCGGGCATCTGTTGCATGTGTCGGGCAGATTGACGTCCGTCTCGTCGGTTTGTCCGACCGTCAGGTGTTGCTGGGGTGTGTTGCGCGGCTGTGTGCCACCGGGTCGTCGTGGTAGGACCTGTCGCCAGGCGCGGCTCAGGGTCCTGGGGGGGCGTCCCATGCGTCGCACCGGGGCGCCATGGAGGTTAGTGAAGTTTGCGTGCACAAGGGCTGGGCGTGCCGCCCGGGTCTCCGCCTCAGTGCGGACGGCGGGTTGCCGTCAATTGCCCAGCGCCAGCGCCCGGATCCGGTGGCGTGCGCTGTTCGACAACACCCACGTGGTCATCAGTTCGGCCGCGGGCTCCGCGTGTTTGGCTGGCCCCTTTGCCCGGCCCCTCGCGGACCCGTTACGTGGGAGAGGAGGGTCAGGTGGGATGGCGGTTCCGGGTGTGGCGCTGCCCCCTTTCCTTGTTGCAGGCGGGTCGCTGGGGTCCGGGAAGTGCAGCCCCTGTCCGGGGGATGTGGAAAGACGTCGCTGGGGTCCTATTTGTGTCCGACACCGTGGGCTGCTAAGGCTAGCCTCCACTCCTTGGGTGTCCGTCCTGCGTGCCGGGCAGGTGGACGCCGTCCCCGCTGGTGTGTCCGGTCGACGGGTGGTGCCGTAGCATGTTGCGCGGCCGCGCGTCGCTTGGTTGTACGAGGGGTCTTGTTGGGCGAGGTCTGCCCGGTCAGGGTCGTTGTGGTTCGTGGCCGACCCCGCTGCCGCTGGCGTGACGGTCATCGTCCGGTCCTCTGGCGGGAGGAGGCGGTCCCGGGTCCGGCGCGCCGTTTCTTCCCTGCGCGTGGGTGGTGTGGGACTCGTGCCGTGCGCGTGCGGCCGTGCGTCGTCGCTGCAGGTCCTGTGGTCGGCCGCGGGTCAGGGCCCTCGGGGGTTACCCACACGTTGTACAAGGGCGCTGCGGAGGGCACTGAAGATTTTGTGCACCAGGGCCGCGTGCGCCGCCCGGGCCTCTGTCTCAGTGCGGATGGCGGGCTGCAGCTGCCCGGCCAGCGCCAGTGCCCAGATCTGGTGGATCCCGAAGACGGGGCATAGGTTGGGCTCAGTGGGGGTTTCCGCCGTCGGTTCCGGGATGGCCTCCATCTGCTGCCGGCCGTCGAGATAGAATCTCCACGCCGCTGACCACGCCCTGGTGTGCGGCCAGCGGCGCCGCGCCCACCGCCAGAGGCAGTAGAGGGCGTGGCCTGGGTGCCAGGTGCCTGCCGTCCCCGATACAATGGCCGTCAGGGGGTCCGGGGGTTGGTTTGGGAGCAGGGGGGTAGGGTTGTCCGGCAGGCCCGTGGTCGCCCGGAGCATGGAGTCGACGGCCTCCAGGCTCCAATGGTTGTCCTGCGGGTGTGGGATGATCCGCACCTGGTAGTAGTGGCCATTCTCAAACACGATCATGGCGATGGTACCGGGGTCATGTTCGCGCGGCGGGGGCGCTGCGCGCGCCGTCTCCGGGTAGTGCGCCGTCAGGTTCGTGAGGTTGTGCCCCCTGCTACGGGCGGTCCCGCTTTCCCATGCCTCCAGGCCCTTGTGCGGTGGGATACGGATATTGTCGGGTCTCGGTGGTGGGGCAGCCCGCTCCCGGCCTCCGGTGGTGGGTGCGGGCCTGGGGTCCGTCGGCGGCGCTATGAGCGTGTGTACCCAGCCCAGGTGTGGGTCCCACATGCCCCCTTGGGCCGGTTGGTTCGTGTTGAACCACCAGATCCACGCTTCAATGAGGTCGTCAGAGACCTGTGTCCCGGGGCTGACGAGCGCCTGGAGCTGTCGCACAAAGATTTGGGTTGTCGGGGCATGTGGCAGGGGGACTACGGCGAAAAGCCTCTTCGGGTCGACGTTACGGAGGTGTTCCCGGAGGCCGGCCACCAGCTCGCTCGAGGGCGTGGAAGCGTGGATGTCGTAGAGCGCCCTCAGTTCCGCTTCGTCGAAGGGACCCGTGCCCCGTTGCTGTGGCGGTCGGGGGAGCGGGGGGGGCATGGCCACCCGGTCTTGGTCCAGTGCCGCGTCAGCCGGGGAGGGGTGCCGTGAGGTGGCGCCCGGTTGTCCCCCAGGCACGTACTCCGTGGGGGGTTCCCGTTGCCGGGTCATCGAGCAGGGCGTGGCGGTGGGCAGCGGGCCAGCGGGCTCCTGGGGGCTGGAGGTCCCTGTCATCTCTGTGTCCGCCCTTGGCCCGCTCGCGTCGTGTCCCGGCTGCCGCGATGTGCCCTCTGTTGCCTGGCGGCTTCTGGACTGCGGGGAGGGCTGCCCCCCCGCCCCTTGCGTAGGGCTTGGGTCGGGCCCGGGCTCCCTTGGTCGCGTGTCCGTGGCGTGTGGTCCTTTCAGTAGCGGATCGGCCGCTGACCCCGGGAGGGAGGCGGCGGATGAGCTGGACGTTTCGCCCGCCGTCTGGCGAGGGTCCGCTTGAAGCGTTGCTTGCCGCTCGCGCTCGGCCGGCGTGGAAATGGTGGGGATGTGCGTCTGCTCGGTTCGGGGCCTCTTGGACCGGCGTCTGGGGTCAGAGGTCGATGATGTTCGCCGAGCCTGGGGGTCGCGGGGGCCCCCGTGGTCCCTGTCCATATCCTCATTGAAGACAACTCGTCGCGCTGTGGGGGGCGGCGTGCGGCTGCGGCGACGGGATCGGCCAGGGTGCCTCGTTTCTTGCCGCTGCTCCGGCGTGTCGACTTGCACCCTTGAGGCGTGGGGACTGCCCGGGCTCCTCCGTGGGGCGAAAGGCCGCAGGGGGCTGCTGTATGTGCCAGAGGGGGAACCCCTACCGGGTGGTGGACCCCGTGGGTGTTCCGGTGAGTTTCGGCGCGCCGCCTGCCTGGGGGGCTCCGGGACGTCTTGGGACCGCGGCCGCCGGTGGCCTGAGGCGTGTCCCTGGTGGCCCGGTGATCCAGGGATGTCCCAGATATTATGGTCCTGCACCGCCGTACGGATGTCCAGGGCGGCGCGCTGGTGCCACCGCCAGTGCAGTCTGTTCATTTCATCTGGGCTGTAGGCTCCCATATGCGCCATGAGCCGGTTGGCCACATAGCGCCATTGGCCGGGGTGGTCCATGGTGGCGCGGGGCGTGTGCCCTGTCCGATGACCAAACGTGACGTCTACCATGGTGCGTGTTCCCTCCGAGAGGTGGCGGGACCGCGAAGAAAGTACTCATCGTATGCGGACCGCCAGTTCGAGCTACTCCCCTGTGACAAGCCTGGGGATCCAGAAGCCTAGGTCTTGGGTCGCTTCTTGCTCTGCTTGTTCGCTGGGGTGGCCGGCGTCACCCTCCAAGCGTGCATAGTCCAGGTGTCCCCGCCCCCAGGGCGGGGCGGCCCCCGGCGGTGGGGCGACAGGCTCAGTCGCGGTGTTGGTGGCCGCTTCCACGCGCGTGCCCTCATCTGGGGCGTTGCGCCCGTCCGTAGTCCGGTCCGCCGCGCCGCTCGCGGTCGCCTGCCCCTCGCCCGTAGGGGCAATTCGCCCCAGGGTGGTGTAGTCGCGCTGGAGGTGCGCTTGTCGTGGCACCGTGAGGGGCGTATCGTCTGCCTGGTCGCGTTGCGACTCCGGGTGGACGCGTGGCATCTCCGGTGCTGGGACCGCCTGGAGTCATCCCTGCAGGCGTCCATGAAGGCATCGAAGGAGTCGTCGTCGCGGTTGTGCCCGCTGGGTGACGTTCCTCCTTCGTCCGCGCGCTGGGGCGTGTCGGGTGTGGTTTCCCAGGCCTCTGACCCCGCGCTGGTTTCCGGTGGATCTCGTGGCAGCGCCTCCCCTGGTGTGCCCGTGTCTGCGCGGGCCGCCAGGTGCGCCCGGGGGGCGGCGCCCGCGTGATCCGCGGTCGCGGGCCGGTGGGGGCCGTCCGCGCACCCGGTGTCCGGAGCTGGCCCCTCGGGTTCCGCGTCAGGCTGGCCATCTGCCAATGCCTCGTCTCCTCCGTGTGCCGTTTCGTTCGTCAGGTCGGCACTCCGCACTGATGTCTGGTCCGTTGCCCCTGCCAGGTTCCCCCATTGGTGCTGGTGTCGGCGTTCGTTGCGGGGGTCTCTGCAGTCCTTCCGCGCCCACCGCGGGTGCGTCGCGCGGCGGTTGGGTCAGCGGTGTAGGCGGTTTGGCGCCATCGTCCGCTGGTGGCGGTGCCCCAGGGCGTGGCCTCCCGCCACGGGCGGCGGCTCGGGTAGGCTCCCCGGGTCCGCGGGCTGCGGGGCGTCAACCGGGGCGGCGGTGCGTGGCAGATCCGGGCCGGGGCCTGGGCTGGGGGCCGGGCGGCCGGGAGATGACGGTTCTGCCGGTCGTGCCGGCTGTCCTGTTGGTGGTGCGTGGTGCCGCTGGGGCACCGGCCCGCCGTGCGTTGTGGCCGGTAGGTACTCCGTGCCGGGCGTTGCCGAAGCCTGGGTGGTTAGGCCCCTGGTGGGGCCGTGGGTGTGGGGGTGCCCGGCGTCGGAGGGCCGGGCGGTGGTGGCGTCGGTCGGGTTAGCGGTGTGTGTCTGTGTGGGGAGGTTGTCGGTCGGCGTGTACGTTGCGTCCGCTGCCGGCCGGTCAGGTGCGCCATGGTGCGGGCGGGGTTCCGGGTGGGCCTGTGTTGTTGCCGCTTGGCTGGCTGCCGGCCGTGGGCTGTGCGCAGGCGCGACGGGTGGTGTTAGGGGTTGCGGGCTCACTGTGGGGCTCGGGGCCGGTACCCTGTGCGGGTGTGCGGTGCCGGGCGGCTGCCCCGGCTGGGTACCCACCGCCCCCGTATTCTTGGGGCCGGGTAGGGCTCCGCTCCTGGCAGGTGATGCTAGGTGTCCCCGGCTCCCTGTGGTCGCGTGGTGTTGTGTTGGTTGTCGTTGCGCCGCCCGTTTGGACGCACGCTCTTGTCGGGGGCTCTGTGGTGTGCCGGCCCTAGATGGTGCCGGACCGCCTGTAGTCCGCGTGGCGTCAGCGGCGTGTTGTTGGTGTGGTTCGGCGGCGGGTGTGGGGGGGGCGGAGGTGGATGGGTCGGGGGATGTGGAGGACGTCGCGGCCGACGTTCCGGCCCGTACGTTTGTGGCCCTAGTCGCTATCGTGGCGCAGGATCGGGGCGGGGGGGTGGTGATGGTTGAGGTGGTTCTCCGGGGGGAGTAGGATGAGCCGTCCAGCCGGGTACCTCTGGCATTCATCCTGGCCACCGCTGCATTGCCGTATGTGCCCGGTTGTGGTGGCGGGACGTGCGGCTGCAGGGTGCGCTGTATCAGCGATTCGAGGCTGCGTGGAGGGGGGATGCCCCTCCACGTGGGGTAGGTCGCCATCAGCCTCTCGGTCGCCCCTCGGGTCATGGCCCCGCCGCGGTGGAAGAAGTCCCCCCACGCGGCCTAATGGGCGCCTCGGGCGATGCCCATCGCCCATTCCACGTCCCCCACCAGCCAGCCGAAGGCGATCGGGAAGCGGGTGGTGAGGGTGACAAAGATGTTGCGGTAGTTGTTTTGGTTCGTGGGGCTGACGTAGCCCCAACTGTCGGGCAGGTTGCCAATGGGGGGCAGACTGCCCCGTGGCGCGTCGTTGTAGTCCTCGTGGTCGGTGACGTAAACCGTGGGGTCCGCGTCCGGGTCTGGCAGCGCCCAGGTTGGTGCGCGCCAGGGGGGGCGGGGGGGGGGGGTGTCGCTGGGTCCTCGTCGGTGAGGATGTCCAACCACTCGACGTCGGGGCTGTCCTCCCTCGCGCCGTCGTTCCAGACGTTTTGCCGGATCAGAGTCCGCAGCGTCTGGAGTGTGAGGTCTTTGTCTTGCGTTTTGCGCGGCGGCGGAGCCGTGCACAGTCGGTGCGGTCGCCGGCAGAGTGGGCACGACCACAAGTTCGCGATGCACGGGCTGCAGAACCAGTGCAGCTGCTCCGTGCCGCCGCAGCCGAGGTCATGCCCGCGAAGGGGGATGCCGTCGTCGTCGTTCACCTCCATGCAAACCCCGCATGGGTTCCCCGGCCGTGGATGCGGTGCTTCACCTTCGGACATCCTGAGGAGAGGTGTCGCTCGCAGGACAATCGGGCCACTACAGGGGAGGGGGCGCGCGCGCTCCGGGCGGTGCTACGGTACGTGCCTGGCTGTTGCCGCGGGCCCGTGCGTGTGGCTAGTCGCTAGGTTGCGTATGTTGGTAGTGGATGAGGAGATTATAGTACGTGCGGCGGTCGTGGGATGTTTGTTGTGCTTCCTGTGTGTATACTTGGACGCGGTGCTGTAGCTGTGCGTCCGCCCTTTTGACGGCGGTGACCTGCATGTGACGTATTGTGGCCCTGGGTTCTGGGGCGTGGTTGGCGACGACCCTGTAAAGCTGGAGTGGCACCGCTCCTCTGAGCACTGCCTCCTTGATTTCCGGCTGCCGCATCAGGCGTCGAACCTCATTTGCCGGTGGCTTGGCCGGGCCCCATCCGGCGTGTTGCGTGATGGTGTTCTCCAGTGCCCACGTGGCCAGGCGGTTGTCCCCTTGGGCTAATGGGCAGCGTTTGAAGTGTTCCCATGTTTCTGGCTGTTGGAGATGGCAGGGGCATATGGTGTATTCCGGGGGTATATCTATACCTCGCCGGGCATACCAGCGTGCCACCCTGTCTAGAAGGGGTAGCTGCTCGAGCAAGAGCTGGGCAGGTCGTGTCTGCAGGTGCACCAGTATTTGGGATGGGTCAAGAGCCGAGAAGTATAATGCGGTGCGCATTTCGTGTTGGAGACGGCTCAAAAGGGCGCTGTCGGCTTGACTGCCCCGAATGTGCGCCATGGTGCGGATGGGTTGTGGGTAGTGGTATACCCCCCCCGTGTCGTTATAGATGCGATCGTCTGGCACCCAGGCTGGTGGTTCCCCGGGGCGTGGGATGGGTGGCAGGTGCTGGAGGTGTGTGTGCATGTGGTCTCGTAGCGGTGGGTCCTGGCCGTCCGGCATGTGCTCGGCAAGCTGGTTGTGGGCGTGCAGGTCTATGTGTCCGTTGCCCAGGCTATACCGATGAGATTCTTGTTTGACGAGATGCAGGACGACGTGTTTGGGGAGGCGCCTCAGGGCTGTCCAGAGGTGTAGGGCCTGGGTGCCCAGGCTAGAGTCAGTCGCCTTGTGCAGGGGTTGCCGCGCCAGCCTGCGGACGATTTGGAAGTCCACCGCTGCGTCCACTACTACCCACACATGGTGCGTCTGGTCACGCGGCGCTTGGTGGGTGTCATTGACGGCGTCCACAACGATCACCAGCGTCTTCAGTTCTTCGTGAGAGGAGGCCCCGAAGAAGGTGGCCCCCGTGAGGTGGCGTTGGTGCAGTCGGTTTGTCGTGTCCACTTCCAACTCTAAAGCCGCCCCCCCGGCCGCTGGGGTGAGGCTTGTAGTGCCGGAGGCATCCACGAAGATGATCGTGTTGTGGTTGTCCGGGTGCGGTAGGCGGCACGGCATCGTTGGTTGGTAGGCATGGATGTGTGCCCCCCGTTCTGTGGTGGCCCACGGCGTGTTGGTGTCCGGTCGGAGTCTCCGGGTAGCATACACCCCCATCCCCTGGCGGATGATCTCGGTTGCTGCCGGGTTCATGCGAGCATAGTCATTGTTCCTTTCATGGCCCTGTGTCAGGTAGCCGTACACGTACTGGAGTAGGTATGCTGTCTGCGGGTGGAATGTGGTCCACTCGACCGTCTGCCAGTCCTGTACTTGGGAGCATCGGTGTTTGACCGGGTAGGCTGGGGCCTCCGGCGTGGCGCTGCGGTGCTTGGCTATCAACGGGAAGGTGATGGCTGGGTGCTGGGTGTTCCACGTGCCCCTGTGGAATCTCCATTCCGCCTTGGTGCTGGGGTCCCACGCCACTGTGGCCGTGTCACCCTCTGCGGCCTGTTCGAAGTGCGTGCGCAGCCACCGGTACTGTTCCGGGGTAGCATGGGCCGTTGGCATGGGGTGGTAGCGCGCCAGTAACTGGAGGAGGGGCCATGGGGTGGCCAGCGCGTGGGGCCCACATCGCCAGCAAGTGGTGGGGGTGCCCGTCAGCTTGTCTTGCGATAGTGGCGGCGGACAGAAGGGGCGCGCCGTGGGTGGCGGTAGCATCCACAGGTTGCCCCCCGCTTTGCCCGGCCGCAACGTGGTCTTTAGCCCGTTGGGTGCTAGGAGGAGTTCCGCTGGTACCGTGGCGCCGGGTACATATTCCACTTGCTCCGGTGGCCATTGGTGGGCCTGGTTGGCTTGCGGTGGGCTCGGTGGCAGTGGTCGTTTGTGCGTGTTCCAAAACAGGTTGTACGCCTCACGTACTTCCCCATCTGTTGGCTGGGGGTGCCTGGTTGGGGTGGCCGCACTGCGCATGTGGTTGTCCAGGAGCGATTTGTTGGGCCACTCCGGGTGTTGTAGGAATGGGACGTGGTGTGTGCCCACTCGTTGGAGGGCTTTCATCTGGTTGGGGGTGACCCGTACGAGGTGGAGGGTGGTGCCCACCTGGTCCAGAGTGGTGGTGCTACCCGTTGGTCCCCCCCCCACATCGGTGTCAAGGACCGCCAGAGGGCCGGTTTCCCTGCACCGATGGTTCGTTTGGATGACGTGGTTGTGGTGGGGCAGTAGGAGTTGTAGGTGGTTCCATATGCGGGTCCCCACCTTGGTGGGGAGACCCCGCTGGTGAAGTCTGTATTGGGGGCAGGTGTTGCGGTGGTACTGGGCCTCCCGCAGCGTCAGCGTGAAGACTTCCCGTACCTCCGGCTCGTGATTGTGCATGAGACGATGCAGGTGGGCCGCAGTGTGAGCTGTGTACGCGTTGTGGACGAGGTGGTCGGTGTTGTCTCCGTAGTACGGTGGCGATGCCGCACGCACCGTTGCAGGCAGTGACGTGGGCCGGTGGCCGTGGATGGTCCACGCTCGTTGTACTGTGGTGGTGGCCGCTTGTAGCATGTGTTGGGGGTGCGTTGGGTGCAAGGCTTGGAATCCTATAGCTGCGTTGAGCACGGCTTGTAGGAAGTATTCCAGGGCCTGGGTGGAGAGTGCTGTGATGCGTGCTATAACCAGTGTCCTTGTCAGCTGCTGTAACAGGCTTGGCGGTAGGGTGACCCCGCCTGCGGTGGCCGCTTGCTGGACTCCCAGGTAGGTGGCCGTGTTTACTGGGTCCATGGGCAGGTCTCCGGGGCGGAGGGGCGGCGGCGGTGCATTGTGTACCATGGTGGCAGATTTGACGTTGTGTACCAGCAGCTGATTGCCCTCCAGATAGGTGGTGACGACGTGGAGGACCCTGGTGGCTCTGGCGGGGTCCGGGGTGGTCGGCAGGGGTTGATGCGTGGTGGCGGTCACCACCGCCATGTCGTCCGCAAACGCTAGGAGCGTGGTCCGTAGGGGATATGGTGCCACGTCCGGGTACGTGTGTCGGATGTAAAACGCCAGCAGGAGGGTGACGAGTAGGAAGAGGAATGGGCCTTCCGCACCCCCTTGTGGGACCCCACTGGCGGGGTGGATCCATGGGGTGGTGCCCACGTCGGTTTTTACGGCGTACATGCGGGTGGCGAGGTATGCTTGGAGGAAGCCCTGGAAGGGGAGTCCCATGTGTTCCCAGACGGCCCGTAGGAGGCGATGCGGGGTGTTGGGGAAGGCCCCCTTGACGTCCAGGGATGTGATGATGAGGCTGATCGGGTCCATGTCCACCACGGCGTCTTGCATAAGTATGGCCTCCAACGGTGATCTACCCGGTATGGCCCCCCACATGGTGGGCGGTGCAGCCCGGTACACTGCCGGGGCCACCCGTTGGAGGATGAGCATCCATATGAGTTTGGCCTCCGTGGTGGCGCACACGATGGGTCTCCAATTGTCGGGGTTCGCCCAGTCGCCTTTCTTATAGAGCGGGTGTACTAGGTTCGCCCAGTCGGGTGGCACGTCCGTTTTCCCGATGGCGATATCCCAGAGGCGCACGGCTAAGTGTCTCTTCAGGTTCAGTGGTAGTCTACGGTAGAGCTCCGCGGGGAGCCCGTCCACTCCCGGAGTTTTCCCCGGTTGTAGTTTGTACAACACCTCATCGAGCTCCCGAATGGTGAACGGGGTTCGGTGCATGTCTCGTCGCTGTGTCCGGTTGTAGAGTTTCGGCAGGTGGGATATCAGTTCCTCTGCGTATGCTGACAGTTCGCCATCCTCAGTGTTGTGCTGGCGCAGGAAGCTGTTGAGGACTTCTTCCAGGACCACCTCGGGATCGTTGGTCACTGTGCCGTCCTGTAGGCGTACCGCCTTGATGCCTCGGTGGCCCGTCTCCCCCAGGACCTTGTCCACGTGTTTCAGTGATTTGTAGGGTTCGCGGTTTTCGAAGTAGCGCTGTTGTTCTTGCGCCAGCTCCTTTGCCCGGCGGACGTGCCATTCTCTGAGTTGCCGGCGTGCGGTTTCCAGTCGTGCTGCGATTTCCTGGGCGTCATGTTGGGCTTGCAGGTCATGTGAGTGCATTGCCGTGTGCAGTGCTTGCTTGTCGTGCCATATGGTTGTGACCAGGGATCGTAGGTCTTGATGCGGGGTGGCGTCGTCCTGTGTTCTGCGTTGCCCGCTGAGGCCACATGCCGTGGCCGCCTGTTGCATGGCGAGGTTGAGGTCTGTTTTGTCTTGCTGGCCCAGGATGCGTTGTACCGTGCGGTAGTATGCTACCCATCTGTGGGTGTCGTTCTCTCCTGGCGGTTGGATGGGTGGTTGTTCTTCGTGGTCCATGCCATCCCTGGAGGCCGGGGGTACCTGAAGCACCTTGATTTGTACCTCCAGGGGTCGGTGTCCGGTGATCTTGGATGGCAGGTCGTGGTATTGCACCCGCGTCACCTCGACATGTGCCGAGTCCGCATAGCAGAGGTCGATGCAGGAATCTGCCGCGCCAGGTTGTGGTGGTCTGTGTGAGGGCTGGCCTCGTAGAGAGGCTGTGAGGTCCTGCAGGCCTAGATGTTGCATGGCCACTTGTACCGCTGCGTCCTCGGGCGTCGGTCGTCCTCCGCGATTGTCCGCTGATGGGGCTGCATTGAAGTCTCCTATGATCACAGTCGGGCCCATCATGGCAAGTTGTCGGTAGGCCTCCATGAGATGTTCGAGGAACGTCTCCGTGGCGTCTCCAAAGGGGACGTGTATGTTGATGACATTCAGTTGCCACGTTGGACCTACCAGTTCGTATGCCGCTAGGCGGCCTTCCACCCCCAGGTGGTGCTGGATGTGTACTTGGACTTCACTTTTGTGGGACATGGGAACCCCCTTGACCCATGTGGTGCTGTATTGGTGTCCCGTCCTGGTGAGGATGGGGGTTAAGCTGGGGTGGGTTGTCTGGGTTTTGAGGGCCTGCTCCTGCCACACCATGGCGTCCGGGTCGCATTTCGCCATGATGGGCACGTCTTGTAGGTCCGGAGCTTTGGTCGCGTCGTACAGGGCGCCCGGTTCGTTGAGGGACATGAGAGTGACGAGCGCAGTTGTGACCTCGTGGGCGCCCGTTTTGGTGGCCCCTGGGGGGTCCCCGGCGCGGCGTGGTAGTAGTCATTGTCCCAGTCGCAGTTTGTGGTTGATCGCTGCGGCCATCCTCTCTTCCTCCGGTATATCCGGTTCCTCCAGCCATGTCTGCGGCACGTCAACCGTCCAGACGGTGCGTGGTGGTACCTGGTTGGCGGGTGTGCGGAGCTGCACCGGGCACTCCGGAAATTGTCTGTCGTCGCAGAGTTCGAGGTTTGAGGTCTCCACTTTTTCGCCCCATTGTGGGAGTGCGTGCCACTGGATTTTCAATTGTAGGTTGCCGTGTTGGCCCGGTGTGGCCAGTCTGCCCTGTATCTTGCCCCGGAACCATACAAATTGTTTCGGTTGCCCTCTAAGCGTGGTTCCGTATACTCCTTGTACTTCTGCGCCGTCTGGCCATTCGGGGTGCATGGCGGCACGTTCCGCCCGTGTGAAAAGCAGGCATGCTGGGGCCTTCGGCTTCGGTCGTGGATCGGGTGGCGGCGGCGCTGGGGCCACTTTGGGCTCCGGTTTGGGCCGCTTGGCCCTGCGGGCTCAGGCGTCCGCTCCCCCCGGGCGGGGCCTCGGTTTGGGTTGGGGCTGCTCTGGCGCCGATTTGGGGGCTGGCTTCGGTGCGTCGCGACGGAATATGCTGTACGCCGGTCCCTGTCCCTCCTGCGGCCTGTGCATACCCCGAAGTCGATTCGTGTGTTCTTGTAGGCTGGTGGTGCGGAGTTTGAGAGTTCGTTCCGTGTCCGTGTGCCAGGACATCCAGCGCTGCGCCTGTGCTGTCCCGTACTTCCGCACATAGGCCGCCAGGTTGTGCGTGAGTGTAAGCCATGTCTCGGGTAGCGTGGTGTCCGTGGCTGGGGCATCCACTGTCCAGTGCATCGCCCTTTTGAGGGCTAGCCAGTGCGCCCTGGGGTGGTTGGTGTGGTGGGTGGAGTGGCTAAAACGGTCCCCCAGTGCCAGTGGGGTCGCCGGCTTTGATCTCGGTGTGAATGTGTGGACCCTGTCTGTTGTGCCCGTGGCGTTCCACCGCGCCACCCACCATGTGCGTTGGTGGCACGTTAGTGTCACCGTGGGGGTATCCGGGGGCTTGTCATTAAAGGCCGCCCAGTCAGTGACCTTCGGACCCTCGGTTTTCCGGTCGTATTGTTCTGGTGGGCTGGTCAGGGTCACCAGGTGGTTCATAAGGTCCGGCGTCAGGGTGTCTTCTGTACCCTGTACCCTGTCCTTACGCGCCGTGGGGTGGCCCACGGCGACGTCCTACGCGTCCGTGGTGGCCGCCAGGGTGTTGGCTGCCAGGGTGATGACATCGTCCGTCAGTCCCTCCACGATGAAGTACTTTTCTCCCGCCAGGGTGGTCGGGAGTTGGGCCGTGTGTTTCATGGTGAGGTGTAGTAGCGCCCTGTCGGGGCCTGGGGCGTTTGGGTCCACTGGTCAGGGTTCGCGTGCGCCGCCTCCCGCTAACGGGTTTCACGGTATGTCGGCGTTGGGTAGTCGTGGCCCCAGGGCCATGTGGTGTACCTGATCGAGAGGGACGGCTTGGCCTGTGGTTTCGCCTGTCGTGAGGTACACTCCTTTGGCGCCTGTTATCGTGTTTAGGTATATACCTGGGAGTGGGGCGGGCTGTGGGGGCAATGGTTGGAACAGTGCGTGGGGGCAGGGGTGGCCGCAGGGGGGGTCCCCGGGTCGCAGTCCCGGGCAGGGGCCATCCATGCCGTGTGGTACTGGATATAGTATGTAGGGCCCCGCCACCCTGCGTAGTTTATTGGGGCTTAGGGTGTTCAACCAGCCCCCCACCCTGATGGTGACAGAGCCCTGATCGATCCAGGTGGCTTGGTTGCGGTCGGTGTCGTGGTGTAGGGTCTTTCTGATGGTGCCCCACATTCGGCGGTGGGTGGTGTCATCTGGGGTAGGGCACCCCGTGTCTATGAGAGGCATTCTGGCGTTTGCGAGGGCAGAGTTTATGATGTTTAGGGGGGGTGGGTTGTCGTGGGTTCCGGCGGCGGTGTTCCCTGCTGGCTTGACGCTCTGGCGTGGTACTCGTCTCCCGTGGGGAGGTTGGTGCCAGGACGGGTCCGGGTGCCAGATGGGGGCCGGTAGGTCCCCGTACCTTGCCCAAGTGTACACTGTGTATGCCGTGCCCTCGGTGTCGGCCTGCAATCTGTACGTGGACTTCCGTGCCTCGCCGTAGGTGACTAGTGCATTTGAGGTGGGGACGGTGTAGTTGAGGTGTGTGTGTGCCAGGGCGTGAGTGATTTGTACTTTCGTGCCCTTTTGTTTGTCCCCATGGTCTTCCAGTATGAAGTGTACCATCCATGGCCTGTGGGGTTGGAGGTTACTGTCTTTGTCGTGCAATGGCGGGTGTATTTGGCGTCCAGCCTGCTGTGCTTTGTTGGCGTTGTGGTGGGCGCGTTGTTCGACAAGGACGTTCGGTGTCCAGTCCTGTGGGGCACCTTCCCTGTGCGCCATGGCTTGAGCCGCCTTGGCGAGTGCCGTGATGGTGGGGGGCAGTGGGGGCTCAGCGACCTGGGGCACCATGCGGGTGTCTGTTGGGAAGTTCCAGTATACCGTGAACTTCCCCGGCTGGTGGGCGTTGTGGGTGTCCAGGAGGGTCAGAGAGAGCGTCTCTTTGATCTGGGTTACCGCCTCTGGGTGTATGGTAGTGGGGTAGTGCCAGAGGATGTGCTTGGTGGGGTCCCGGTGTGTCTGGGCGGTACGTCCCGGGGGTTCCATTGTCTGCGGCGTGAGGGTGTCATCAAGGTCGACCTCGTGGAGGCGGTTGGCTTCTGCGGCCCACCTTGTCTGCCATTCCGTCAGCGTGGGGTCGTCCTTGGTGCAGTCCAGGGTGTAGTGGATAGCCATCCACTCCGGGTCGGGGTCGACGGTAATGTCGGTACCCGTTGTCGCGTTTATCCAGATCGCTTGTGTGGGTCTCGCCTGAGGCGTCTGGTCGTCGTCGTCCAGGGCCGTGCCTTCCATGGTCGCCGTGCCCTGGGTGGTTAGAAAGAGGTGCGTGGCCTGCGTTAGGTGTACTTGGTGTGGCGTAAGGAGGCGCATGGATGCCATTGTTGCTATCCGTGGGAGGACTTTCTTCCAATCGATGGTGCCTGTCGGTAGTTGCCATGTCGTTGCCGTGCTCCTTGTGTGGTTCCCCCCTCGGGGTAGTTGGTAGTTGTCTGGGACGTGACGCAAGGTTAGAGGCTTGTCGAGTTGTTGGACGGTTGTGGTGGCGTTTGGGGGTTCGGCATTTTGGTGGGCTGCCGGGCTGTGTCCTTGTTGGGGGGGCCTGTGTTCGTGTCGCGTGGGCGTTTGGGGTTTCGTAGGACTGGGGGGCATGTGTGGCTCCGGTATCGGTTGTGGCATTGTGGGTCGAAGGCTGGTGATGTTGTGTGCTCCGGTGGCCGCATCTTCGTGCAGGTAGAACTCCAGCGCTGGTGGCCCAATAGGGTGCCACTCGCGTGGGTCATCGTGCGGGGTGTGGAGGTGGATGCTTTGCTGAGTGGACCAGCTGTGGTAGGCCAGGATGGCGTTCGTGATGGCGGGGTTTCTGTTGTCTCAAAAAGGGTGGTCGGGTCTGGAGCCGTCTCCGAACGTGGCTCGAACGGTCGTAGCCAGCGCTCCGATGTCTCCGTCCGGCACTATGTCGTCCCACGTTGTGCGGGACGTGGCGCCTGGCGGGCCCCTGTGTCCCTCCAGGACCTCCGTTTCGTAGTTGGTCCAGTCTTGTAGCATGCGCTCCACGTATGCAACCTCCGTGTACGGCCGGATACTGTGCTCCGCTAGGGTGCGGGCATGGGCCAGCTGTCGGTACAGGGTCCAGTGTCGGGGGGTTGGTCTCGGTGGGGGGGTCGCGGCGGGCTCGGGCGTAGGCTCCTTCTCTTCCCTATGTCCGTGCCGGGTGGCGTGCACTAGGGTGTACTCGTCATCTTCTGGCTCGGGCTTCCATTCCAGGTGGGCTTCTCCCGTGGCCGCAATGCTCGGTCGGCATGTCGCGGTGCGTGCGTAGGGGGGCCCTGTCTTGTCATGCAGGACGATGGTGTGGCCCCTTGTCCAACTGTGTAGGGTGAGGACGAGAGACTCCGCTGTTTCCTCGAGGGTTGCTGGTGGCGGGGCGTCGGATTCCTGGATGAAATCCAGGGCTTCCTCCGCGTGTGGGGCCCGCCTGAGGTTCGTCCACGCTCCAGTTTTGGTCTCTCGTCCCTGTACGACCACTCCTTCCGGTGATTGTTGCTGGGCGTTTGTGTATGTCTCTCTGCAGCTCCTGGATGTATGCCCCTGGGTCTTGGTTGCTTCCTGTGCTTGTTATCCGTTGATCTGCTTCGTTGAGTACCCGGTATAGGCTCCATGTGGGTCGTTGGTGCGCGTCGGCTGCCACTTGCAGCACGCGTTGGATGCTGTCCTGCAGTGGGTCGTTGTCCCGGTCCATGGGGTCGCGGTTCGTGGAGATGTCGAGGCCACTGGGCAGTGACTCCAGAGGTGGGTCATGGGCCTCAGGAGGGGTGGGTAGTTGGGAGTGGATGTCCATCGCGGTGCCGGAGGTGCCGCTGGACACGGATAGCGGTGCTTCGTGTGTGTGCTGCTCCGGTGGGCTTGGTTGTGTTATCTCCGCGGCCATCGTCTCCGTTTGTGGCCCTGGTCCCGGGGAATCGTCCCGGTTGTCGCAGTGCGGCGCCTCGTGGTGAGGTGTGCCGCAATGGTCCGTGTCCTGGGCGCTGTATTCCGTGTGGTTGGCGCTCGGTGTACGCCTGCACGGTGCGGCGTTTGTGGATTGATTCGTGGTTCGGTCGCTGTAGTCCGTGTGTTGTGACGGGGCCGGTTCTTGTTTCGGGTCGTAGGCATCTCCCCGTGTTATGTGGCTGTAGTATGTAGTAGTTGGCTATACTCCGTGCGGTCCTGGCTCGGGGTACGCTGGCGTGTCACGGTACTTGCGGTCCGGCTTGTGGCACTGTAGTCGGTACGTTGTGATAGGGCTTGGTCTGGTTCCTGTTCCAGTTGGCGTCGTGTTGCTCCCCCCCATGTTGTCTCCCCCGCCCCGGGCTCGGGTGTGTCGGCGGTACCGGGGTCATAGTTCGTGTGGTCGTGGGTCGTTGGATCCTGGCGTTCGCCGTGTACCGAGTGGGTGGGATGTGGGGGTGGCGTGCCTGGTGCGTGCTTCCGGCTTCCGGGGTCGCCGAGATCGTCGGGGCCGGCCGGGCGTTGTGTCGCCCCTTGGGTGGTTGTTGATGGCGTGCTCGGCGTTGCGGGTTTCCCCCGGGCGTCGTCGTCCTGGTGCTCCTGCTCCATCGTGTCCTGTGTTTGCATTGCGTGTGTGGTCTTCTTGCGTGTCACGTATGTGGGTGTGGAGGCTTCGCCTGTACGTGCACCTCCCATTTTTTCGCCGCGTGTTGTCGCATGCGTGTGTGCACCTTACAGAATTGGTAGGCGGCATACCTCTTGCCCTTGGTGTCGGCGTCTCCGGGATCTTGTTTGCCTGCTGTATTGCACGGCACAAATGGCGCTCTTTATCGTCGGTCAGCAGCAGCCATGTGGAGGTGCTGCGGCACATAAGATGTGGGGTCAGGTCACGTCGGGTCGCGGTCTTTTTTATTGTGGTTTGTGGCGCGGCGTTGCGTATTCGTGTTGCCTTGTCGTGCCGTGTTGGCTTGCGTTGGGTTGTGCGGCGTAGTGTGGTCGTGGCGTTGCGTCGTGTCGCAGTGTGTGCTGTGCTGTTTGGTTGTGTCGCGTTAGGTGTCGTCCTGCGGTGCCGGGCGCTGGCTGTGCCATGCCGCGGTTTATGTTGTTTTTGTTGTTGGTCGTATTGTGTAGCATTGCGCTGTGTTTTGTGGTGTCGTGTAGCTGCCGTTGGGTTGTGGTGTCGCGTGTTGTGTGCCGTTGTTGGGTAACGCCGGTGTTTGTCGAGTGCCGTCTTGTGGTACGGTACAGCGTGTTGCCGTGGTATTGCGTGGCGCATCACAGTGTGTTGCGCTGTGCCGGGTCATGTCGTGGTGGTGGTCTATGGTTGTGTCCAGTTGTTGTTGGTGGTGGTGTTGACGTTGTGTGTGGTAGTGTGCGGTTGTGGTGCGTGGTGGCGCGTCGTGTTTTGTGTTGGTTCCAGGTGGGTTCCCCGTGTTGCGCCCACCTTTGCGTTGATCTGTTGTGCCGCGTGTCGTTGCGTGCGCGTATTGGGTTGTGTGTTTCGTGGTGCCCGTTTTCGCGTGTCGCATTGGGGTTGTTTTGGTGTTGGGTTTCGTCTTGTTGCGTTATGTGTCTTGGCGTGCGTTGCGTTGTGGTGTGCTGTGTTGTCGCGTTGTCTTTTGGTGCCTGGGGTTGGACGTTGGTGTGTGGAGTCAGGTACCGTTGTTCGGTGTTGTGTGTTGTTGTTTGTCGGTTGGTTGCGTTGTATAACACGTTGTGTTGCGCACCGTTGCTTTGCCGTTGGTTGTGGTGTTGTGTTCCGTGTTGTCGGGTTTGTTGTCGTGTGTTGTGTCTCGGCGTTGCGTGGTGTTGTGGTTTTGTCTTGTTGGTTGCGCTACGTAGCTCCACTGTGGTGCCATGTAGCTCCGCTGGGTGATGTCGTGTGGCGTGGTTTATCGCGGTTTTCTCGCGTTTTTGTGGTGGCGTGTTCGTTGTGGTGTTTTGTTGTGCCGCATTGTTTTGTTGTGATCGGTGTTGTGTGGTGTTCGGGTATGGGTTTTTGTCTCGGTACATGGTGTTGTTGCGTTGTTGTGTGGCGTTGTACAGTGGTGTGAGCCGTGTATGTGTGTTCGTGACACACAGCGTCATGTCTTGTTGCCGTGCGTTGGCTCACGGCGTGTTGTGCCATTGGTTCTCCGCCATGTTCGGCGCGTGCTCCATTCCGTGATGCCGTTCACTTCGGTTGGCTCCGCAGGGCGTGCCATACCACTTGGTATGTTGGCCATGGATATGGGATCGAGAGGTTGCACCGGTAGTTAAAGTGTCACACTTTACACTTGGCGTTTTCACTCTTTGATTGTTGGCGGCACCCCCGTGCATGCGCTTTCATGTGTGGTTGTTTGGTGTTTGTTTGCCTTGTGCCTCCTTGCCGGTGTCGTAGCGTGGCCTTGTACTCGTCCTTTAGTCGTTTTCCGCGGTGTTCTCGTGTTTCTTTGGTGTTGTGTCGTTGCCGCGTGTTGTTTAGCGGCGTGTTGTTTCGTCGGTTCTTCGTCATGTCCGGTGTTTGCTCCGCTCCGTGGTGTTGGTCATGTCGGTTGGCTCCGTGTTCAAGGTAGGCACCATGTGGCATAAATAGACAAGTGGAGAGGAGAGGCTCCTTCGGTTGTTAGCGTGCTATGCTTTATATTCGGTGACTCCACTCATTGGTTTTGGTGACGCCCAAGAGCAAGCGCATTGACTTGTGTTTGTTTGGCGTTTACTTTGTTTGTCCTTGCCGCACCCTAGTCTAGTCTAGCTTTGAGTTCGTCTTTTCATTTGGTGACTCCACTCTTTGGTTTTGGCGGCGCCCAAGAGTAAGCGCTTTTACTTGTGTTTGTTTACCATGTTTATCCGTGCCGTACCCAGAGTTCAGTCACGAGGTCTTCACTTTGTCTTTCTCCGCGTTGTCCCTGTGCTGCTTTGGTTTGGTAGTTGTTTGGGGCGCGGCCTTCTTTAGGCGGCTCCATACCTCGCCGCGTCGGAACATACCTTTTGTCTTCTTCGTCGTTGCTCTTCGTGTCCACGCTCCATTGGACTAGTCCTACGACACGCACTTTGTTAGGTGTTTTGGGGCACGCACGGGTTGCACTGTCCTGTCTGTTTCTCCCCTCTGTTCTCGTTGTGGTCTGGTTGTATGGATTTCTCTGCTGACCTCGCCAAACAGCGGTGCAAAAATTCATGGGGGGGGTTTGAGGTCAGTAAAAACGATTTCTGTGTTTAGTTTTTCTTTTGCCGCGTCGTTTTCTTTGTTCCAACTTATTCCAAATACAAATTGCGGTGGCAGCACGCGCACCAGAAAGTTCCATAAGCTTGTGCTCCTCCGTCATAAGTCCCGGGTTCAACTTGTCGAACACCCTTTCCAGTGTTTCCAACAATTTGATCACTTGCTCCTCTTTCGGGTCGTACGGTAAATGGGAAACCTTTGAAATGTCACCCAGAATTGAGAGGTCCGTCTCAAGTGTAGGTTAGAGGTCTTGGATTTTTTTCAGAAAATCTTCAAAGCTTGTGGCCGTTTTGAGCAAATTTGAGACTCTTTCTTGAAGTTCAGGATCCTTGATGCCCTGAACGAAGAGGTTAGCTTTCACCCGACCTTTGGCTTTGGCCTTGCCAGTGAGCACCAGATATCTTCCAAACTTTTCTGCATACTTCTCAACGTTGCGCCCATCGAACCGTGCAATTTTGATTTTCAGCGCGTTAGTCTCATCTTCTTCACTGTCATCCGACCACTCATGTTTGTTCACACCTCCACATACTTCTGTGAGCGTGGCAAAAGCCGATGATTCTGTCGCAACAAAGGGACTTTTCTTAGTAGGTGGTGACCGACTGGAGGTTGGCTTACGCCGAACGTCTTCGGACGTCTTAGAGATCTTCTTGTTCATCCGATCAATGCGCTGGAGCACCTGCGAAAGAAGTGGGTCATCCTTCTCCAGGATTTCTTCCTCAGAATCGTCAGAGAGTGTCTTGTGGAACTCAACTTTGGATTGTCCCTTAAGTGTTTCTCTCGTACTTCGGTAGCTTTGTGCTTCATTTTCTCCTTGAGATCCGTTATTAATTGGTCTTCCAGCCAGCCGCTCATTTCTTCGTGCTCTTCCTCCGTCAGCTCGCCAATTTCATCGTTTAGCTGCTTTGCAAATTTCATCTCAGCTAATTTGTAAGAACCTTCAGAAAAATCATGCCCAACTTCGGAACTCGACGTCCAAACAGGTACTCTGTGATCGTCTGCTGAACAGTGATCCTTCGGTGACGACGTAGGTTCCAGAATAATTGTCGGTGGACTGAAACGAACAGGTGTCGTAGTAGATCCTCACGGGAAAATCGGCGAACTCATACCTGGGATCCAACTGGTCAAGCGTCTGCGCGCTTTGCCCTCTTGAATTGAAGCTGCGGTCTTGTTGAAAACCAGCGTTTCTTGTAAATAAAAGAAATTCTGCATGTTCTTCTCTTCGACGGGTAAAACACACTCGCGTTCAACCAAGGCAGCCAATAATAAAGCATGAGGATTACCAATAGAATCCAATTCTTGTTTTCCCATGGGTTGATAACTTTCATATGATTGAGATAAATGTTGCCTTTCTTGATTCGCCCCATCGTCTTCTTGTGCTCCGTGAATGAAAGATCCCAGTGACGCTTGTAGATCGTCGACATTGCTAGAACTCGCGATAATGACACTTCAACGTGTGCAATCGATATCGTGCACAGTAGCATCCATACCTCTGCTAACACTGTTGAATTTCCGCTTTACATCTTCTGATCTATTTCAATAGTCTCAGTATCCTCTGGTTGCACTTGCTTTAGTGTTTGCTCGTGCTCCATTTCAGGTACTCAAACGTTTCGGTGGAAAATAAAACCAGACCAGGACTCCAAGACGAGCAGGAATGGGATCAATAAAATAAATAAGGAACTTGATGGGGCTGTACAATGAACAGACAAACAATGGGTGATTTTGGGCCTTGTGTTTGCTCTCCTGCATGCATGTATGCATCAGGACCACTCAGGACGTTTGAAATGACTGCAGTCTGCACTCTGCAACAGCAAATAGTGACTTCACATCAAGGCAAAAATGGTATATCTCAGAAATCAGGCTTCCTGCAAAGATAGTCAAACAGACGAAAGAAAAATGATTTTAACATGATAAAAAAGGATAGAAAATCACTTGAAATGTCTTCCAGGAATTTTCTGTAGCTCAGGAAATAATTAATTCATGTCGGCAGAACTCAGTAGGAACTTCCCTGATGACCTCAGACCTCAGAATCGCCCATAGTGGAAGCGGCGCGCTCACGGGGCAAAAATGATCAAAAAGATGAAATAGTCTTATGACCACTATATAGATGCCGAATTTTATGCTGAGTGTGAAAATCATATTCTCCTTCTGTGAAACGACCATATGTTGGAGTAAAATGCAAATTACTGAACAGTTCAATCTTAATGAGACTAGCCAAAAAAAAAAATAAAACAAAAGCCAACACCCATGTTGTGCTATATGGCAAATAGTGTTCAAAGAAGAAACAATGGAATAACAAACAATACCTCATGGCATATCATACAATAGATAAACCCTCTTTTGAATTAAAGTTAAGCCATTAAGTGTCTTTCACCCATATTGGAAGTGATCAAGCTCCATGAATAAAATTTCCCCCAATGTCCCAACCAAACTCCAATAAAGAATATTACCATTGCTCCATATGAAACGAATGTTTTGAGAAATTGTTGCTCATTCATGGACTTTTAACACTTGAGTCCCTTGCTCTGCTTGTCCTATGTGGGGGGGGGGGGGGCGCCCTGGTCCTTGCGTCTTTGTTCCTATTTCCGGAAGCGTTCGAGGGGTGTTTCGGTTCGGGCAATGTCCCTCTCCCCTCCACCCATCCATGGGGCATGCAGCCGGGCTCCGCTGCCCTTTTTCTTTGGGCAGGGAGGGTGGGGGGTGTGAAGGTCTGTCACCAACTCTACAGCTCACGCTCGTACGAGCTGGTGTTGCACGCTTGGGGGGTGGCAGGATGGCACCCGAAGGAAAGTAGGCTCCATCTACCTCCGTGAGGGGTTTGCGGGCTGGGGCAATCTCACTCCGCGGACTGCCCGTCCTTAACGCGTGCAGCCGGGGGCCGCTGCCCTTTTTCCCTTGGGCGCCTAGGGTGCGGATGTGGGGGCCCGTCAGCGATCCCACATTGCACCCTCTTGAAAGCTCGCATTGCACGATGTTGGGCTGGCATGATGGCATCCGGTGCCTCCATACGGGTTGTCCGGGTAGGGGCAGTCTCCCTCCCCCCAAGCCCGTCCTTGGGGCGTGCAGCCGGGGGCCCCTTGCCCTCCTTCTTACGGCGCGGGGGCTGCGGGTAGGAAAGCCCCCGCAGCGCATGCTCTTGCGAGCTGGCGTGGCGCGCTATGGGGGTGGCTGGGGAGCGCCCGTGGGGGGGCGAGCTCCTTGTGCCTATGTGATGGGTGACCAAGTTTTGGCACAATTCCTCCCAAAGCCGCCCGTCCTTCCAGCGTGCAGTCGGGGCCCGCTGCCCTTCCTCCCTGGGCGCCGGGGCCGGGGGCGTTTGTAACAGTGTTGGGGCCCGTCACCGACCCCACATGTACGTAAGCAACGGTATTTTTCGATGAAGGCCCTTGGAGGCATTGTCAGTCCGCCTTCGCTCTGCATGCAGCTCCTCAGCGTGCTGGGTGCGTGCCACCTCAAGCAGGCGGCTGATCATCTCCTTTGCATCCAGTAAGTCGTCACATGGCGCTCCGGAAGCTGTACTGGGCAGATCGCTCTCATAGAGGCCGCTGTCCCAACCGCTTGAAGCACTCCTTGATGATGACGCCCATTGCAAAGCAGACATACCGAAGATCTCCAAAATTTTTCAACTGATGGGATTGTAATGATACTCTGCTTGTTGATGTATTTTGGTTGTAATCTCCAGATCTCCTTATGTTTTCAAAATCCTTCACAGCCCAAATCATTCACAAGCGCAGCGCGACACAACTGAACGAACATTTCTCAAAGCTTAATGTCATCCCATCAGTCTGTATACACAGAGAATTTAATAATGTAAAACACCTACAAATGCGCTGCTCCTCGCTTTCTAAATGTCTATCTTGTTTTACCTTCAGGCGTGTCTACATGCGCGCGATTAGCGATCTTTACACCCAAACCTATTACACCATGTCTTATGTGGCTGCAACGGGTTTGGTACCAAATTAAAATTCGGTACCAATTTGATATGGTCCCTACGCCTACTGTAGCTCAGACAAGGGTGTAGCTTATACAATGGGGGGGGTACTTAACAAACAGTACTTTGTCCTTACCTTTCCCGTAGATTTTGCCATGGGAATGAGTTTCCAAGCCGCAAGCGGTTTGGACGGTGTTTGTGCCTCAGGTTACAAGGACCAAGCGCAAACTCAATATTTGCTACATCACCCCTGCCTTCTTGGGGTCCCCATGTTGGGGAGAAATCAATATGGCTACATTACCCCTACTTTCTTGGGGTCCTCATGGTGGGGAGAAATCAACCTAGTAAGGAGTGGATGTGGTTGAAACGAGCAAAAAATGAAAGAAAATTGGTAAAACTGGGTGAGCACCCAAATATACCATCTCCTGAATGTCAAAGAAGCATCAAAATACCCGTTGTCAAACAACAATAATGCCCATAGTATGACAAAGTATGGGTTCCAGGACAGCTAGATGTCCAAATAGTTGCACTGCAGGCGCACCATGCTGAGTGCACCCCCTGAAAGGTCACCAGTGGGGCACGAGTCAAAACATATGCCCGGCGCCTGCAGGGCGCGTGCCCAGCGTGGTAACGCTCCCCCCTAGAAAAGAGTGGATGTGGTGGAGGTGAGCAAAAAAGTGTGAAAAGGGGTAGAAATGGGTGAAGTTGGGTGAAAATCGAGAAGTGCCATATCCCCAATGTGGAAAAAGCATCAAAACCTAAGCAACGGGGCAACAATGATGCCCCTAGTATCTCAAAGCGTTGATTTCCAGTACGGCTAGACACCCACATCGTTGCATTGCGCGCCCACAGCGCTTAAGGTGCCCCCTAGGGCACACTAATATACCAGTTTGCTTTAGCCGAACAACCACTGGGTTATGCCATATAGTGGGGCGCAAGTAGGTCTCAAAGCGCTCTACACATGAACGTCTTGGTATGCATATGCAGCAACATTTGGCAGTTCAGCATGAACGCAGGTATGATACACGCGTGCTATCATACAATTGTCTGCACCGATGGCCTTTATTTTGCCAACACTTCAGTGTTTCTATGCTACAAGACAGGTAGGGGCGCCCTGGTCTTGGCATTCCGCATCCGAGTGACCTTGCATGTGGTGGCACTCCTAGATACTCTCCTGGGCCAAGCAACCTGGACTGAGACTTTGCGTTAGGGGAAGAGAGAGGGACAAGCATGGATCTATAGACGTTGCTCTCATTTCTTGGAGGCTTCTAGATGCTTCCTGTGCTTGAAGTGTTTCCCCCCCCACGGGCTTGGCACTTGCTGCCTTGCTCAAGTCCCGAGCATCTTCCCCCCCCCCCCCCGCCCCCCTGTCTCCCGCAAGCCAGTCCCAGAGCAGGCAGAGGAACAACCCACAGGCAAGAACAGCCCTCAACCTTTAGGCGCTATTGAGGAAACCGGGGCAATTCCCGTTCCCCTTCAGGTGCTATTGAGGATAACCGGTTTACCGTTCGCTCCTCCACGTTGGGGGCCCCTTGAGTAGGGGTGATGGACTCTCACGCTTTGTCGTGGCCCCAAGAGTGGGGGATACGGACTCTCGTGTACGGGACTTTTTGAATCATGTTGTTCACGAGATTAGGTGGTCCGACAGGTCGAATTGTTTCAACCATTGTCCCCACTTCACATATTTTACGACACATCTTATGGATCCCATGCCGATCAGCTCCATTCGGGAGGTGGTCTGTGGACCTTTGGAACCCAAAATACGCAGCTCACATTTTCAAGGTCACCGTGGCTGTTGATATGCTGGGGATTCATTTTATTTAAGACGCCACAAATTTCTCAGTGCGGAGCCAGTGATACTATCATACAAAGCCAGATGCTAATGTACAAAGTCATGGACTCGCATAACCCACGGGCCCCAAGGGCGCCCAGCGGTGTCATGTCGGACCGGCGGCGGTACCTGAGGGGCATTGCGGACCCGCTGGCAGGTGTAGGAATGAGTAATGGAAGCGCAGCACGACTTTAGAGGTGCACAACTTGCATTGCATGCATAGAATACGTATGACATACGAAGGGAGGCACATTTCGGTTTATGCACACCCCCCCCCCAAAACGGTGCCGAAAATGGGTTTTTTCACCTCGTGAGCCCGGCAAGGCATTTCAGGTACCCAGCCCCCCTATTTTCGGAGTGCTGAGTTAAATTATCAGCCTATTGCTCATCAACCAAGCGCTGAGACATCCCAAAATGCATTTTTCAGGGTCCAGACCGACAGATTTTCCGTTTCTCCACCTTCCGCCCCAAACGGTGTCAAAAATGGGTTTTTTCACATCGTAGGCCCGGCTGGGCATTTCAGGTACCCTCCCCCCTTAATTTGGGGGTGCTGAGTTCAATTATCAGCCCGATTCTCATCAACCAAGCGCTGCGACATCAAAAAACCTGTTCTTCAGGGTCCAGAGCAACAGAATTTCGGTTTATCCACCCCTCCCAAAAAAGGCGCCGAAAATGGGTTTCTTAACCTCGTGAGCCCGGCAGGGCATTTCAGGTACCCAGCCCCCCTATTTTGGGGGTGCTGAGTTCAATTATCAGCCCAATTCTGATCAATCGAGCGCTGGGACATCCGAAAATACTTTTGTCATGGTCCAGACCGACAGATTTTCCGTTTCTCCACCTCCCACCCCAAACGGTGTCGAAAACTGTTTTTTTCACATTGTAAGCCCGGCACGGCATTTCAGGTACCCACCCCCCCCTTAATTTGGGGGTGCTGAGTTCAATTATCAGCCCAATTCTCATCAACCAAGCGCTCGGACATCCCAAAATGTGTTCCTCAGGGTCCAGACCGACAGAATTTCTGTTTATCTACCCCCCCCCCACAAAACGGTGCCAAAAATGGGTTTTTTCACCTTGAGAGCCCGGCAGGGTACTACTACTACTTCAGGTAGTCACCCCCCGTAATTTGGGGTTGCTGAGTTCAATTATGAGCCTAACTCTCATCAACCAAGCGCTGGGTCATCAGAAAATGCGTTCTACAGGGTCCATACCGACAAAATTTCCGTTTATCCACCCCCCCCCCCTAAAACGGTGCCAAAAAACTGGTTTTTTCACATCGTGACCGCGGCAGGGCATTTCAGGTACCCAGCCAGCCTAATTTGGGGGCGCTGGATCCAATTATCGGCCTAATTCTCATCGACCAAGCGCAGAGACATCCCAAAATGCGCTTTTCAGGGTCCAGACCGACACAATTTCCGTTCCTCCTCCCCCCTTCCCCCCAAACGGTGCCGAAAATGGGTTTTTTCACCTCGTAAGCCCGGCAGGGCAATTCAGGTACCCACCCCCCTAATTTGGTGGTGCTGAGTTGAATTATCAGCCTAATTCTGATCAACAAAATCCTGGGCCATCCCAAAATGCGTTTTTCACAGTCCAGACCGACAGAATTTACGGTTTTCCATCCCCCCCCTCACTGCTCCTGACTATTGAGACGCTATAGGCAGCGCCTTGGCATCTCCCCCACATCATTCTCTCAAGTCTTCTACTTCGTCTGCTGCGCCTACGGCAGTCTCCGGTTCCATGCATCGCTCCTTGTGTCCGCACCTTTACCGCTCCTATGCTGGGAATTCATTCACCCATCGCGCAGCGGGTAGGTGGCTGGGTTTTGGGTAATCTACTGTAGGTGATGGTATCAACCTTTGAGATCTGAGTGCCGTAGGGGGGGCAGGGCGGGGTCCCTGAATCCCCAAGTCTAAAAAGATTCTAAAAATCAGAGAAGAGAGAGATGTGCCAGGCTTCTTAGTGCATGAGGGGAAATACTTGCATTGCCTACGGGAATGCTGGTATTTCTTCTTGAGTTTCTTCTTTTTACCAACCAACAGAGAATGCACAAACACTCGACAACGGCCAAAACTGGGGGCTTACTTCGTCATTCACCCACCGCGCCACCCCCCTCCCAAGGGCACACCGTGGTCCCTGTCGATCAATTCCTGCAGTTCTGTGCTGCAGGAGGCCGCAAAAGATCAGGTGTTGACCCGCCACTTAGCTCCAGCCGCGCGTGCCTCACGACCTTCATTGCCAACTCAATTCCTTGATTGTGCGTGTCACTCGGACAGAGCCTTGTAGTTCTTGTCCCTCCCCTTCGCCTTGGATGGGGTTGGAGTTGGGGTGCCTGTACAGGGTTCTGCGCTTTGTCGCCCTTTCGGACCGAGTGTGGGGCGTAGCGTTCCACAGTGTCCCATTTTCGTGTTCGCCGTTTCACTGGTATGCTTGCTGTTGCTGGCCCCTCTCGGCCACACACCTGTGTGTCGGGTATTCTGGGTCATGGGGGCTGCCGGGCGGTCAAAGGTCACCATCATGGGCTACTGCCACCGGCCCTGGGTTATTTAGGTACTTAGGATTCAGAAACGCAAAAGGGGGGGGGGTCTATACTGTGACAGACCCCATGAGGTGAATGAGTTGCCGGTCTTTCATTATGGTATTCCACTTGCTCTGGGCTTCAACCATTGCTTTCCACAGAGGATCCTCAGATACTTGGTGTATGCGAGAGACCGGGTTTGCAGGCATGACCCTAGAAGGAATCCTTGCACTGCGCGCTTCGCGCGCGCTGCGCACTACGTTTAGTTTAGGTCCCCCTTAAAGAATCCCAAGGCACACCCCTTCCAAAGGCCCCCGAACTTAGGTCACCCAAAGTGCGTTGGCTAAACACAAATGCAAACTACCTTCTCCTGACATAAGACATCATGCAAAATGCGGAAAGACACACACATATCCTCTTTTTTGTTCAATTGTCAAATAAATACCAAATCAGAATACTCCCGAGTGGTGGGATTTGAAACCACACTCACCCTCCAGCTAGTGCCACGCCCTCATATGTGTCCAGTTCATCCTCCACTAGACCGGGGGGCAAAGCGGCTTGTAGGAGGGAATCCACGTCAAACTCCAGTTTCCACTTGTCATACAACCACGCATCCTCATTAGCAGTGATGCGGCCTCGCATAGGGCATTCAACTGTGGTCATCAGGAGACCAGGGAGTCCGTCACCCCAACTCAAGGGCCCACACCAAAGTGTGGGAGTCCATTGTGGAGATGAGCAATAAAGTGTGAAAGGGGTCGGAAACGGGTGAAAGTGGGTCAAAATTGAAAAATGCGATATCTCTAATGTGGAAGAACCATCAAAACCTACGCTAGGGGCAACAATGATGCCCCCTAGTATCACAAAGTATGGGTCTCCAATACAGCCAGAGGCCCAAATAGCTGCGCCGTGCGCGCACTGTGGGCGCACTGCGCTTAAGGCGCCCCTCTAGTCGGGACCCACAATAGGTGCACCCTCGCGCCAGTCTACCAGAGGTGGTTGACTAGGTTCCGGACAATTCTCGTCTGTGCTGGGCCTTAGGGCTGGCTCTTACCTTCCGGGATGAAAAGATGGCCGCCATATTATCAATCAACAAGTTTACAGTGTGTATTCCTTGTTTCGAAGCGAAGTGGGCCGCATACGTCACTCCAAGGTGCTCCCCTTGTTGTTGGTTACGCAGCTTGTTTACAACCTTGCGTGCTGTGCCTTTTCGGGTGGACAAGTCAATCATGTAACATCGTGAGGCTTTCAGTTGCATCCACTGCAATGAAAGGTGCCAACTTGGGGGCAGTATGCCTAGTGGTGGGGGGGTGGGGGGGCAGTGTAGGGTACCGCACCAATGGCAATAGGGTCGAACATGTGAACCAGTTTGGTTGATGGCCTGTGTGTGTGTTTTTGATATTTTTCTACCTGGTTGTGGGCCATCCATAAAGGAAAGAGGTGGCCCCCTTTCGAAGGCCAAAGAACAAATGTAGACGACTTGTACCACCCCTCTGAGTGCTGCAGCAACACTCTTGAGAGTCGTGGAGGAAAGGTTTTCAACACACATTTATTTGAGGCAAAACTTCTTCCCTATCAAGCAAACTGTCCCACTAAGTTCCGTGCGATACTTTGGAGAGATAACGGGACCTTTAGCTTCCACAAACCTGTAGAGCGCTTCCGTAAGGACGCAGAGCAGTGTAGGGTTCACAGACAACATTATGATGTTGTCCACGTAATGAAAAAACTCGACTTGGCTGTGAGGGCACCCTTTGAAAAATTCATGGAAGAATAGGCACAGTGCTTTGTGTGCAATCACTGGTGCGCAGTCCGAGCCAAACGGCAGTGACGTGATGTAGCAGCTTGCCAGTCTGAATTTGTTCCAAAATACTTTAGGCATCACAAGCAAACTAGCAGAAGTTGGAGACATCAATGGTTGATGCGCAGACCCCCCCCCCGAAGTGTGATTGCCTTTTCAAAAATATCAGATATTGAGGGCATGGTCAGATGGTGCAGGGGGTTAGCTTGGAAGACTGCTTTTCAATTTGGTTCCTCATGTCCAAGATGAAGGAGCAGTTATCCTCAGTCTTTGGTTTTGGCAAGGGCGGGCAAGGCACAAACTGTCTTTCCAAGAATCCCTCTTGAACCGGTGTGATGCACAAAATTGCGCCCACGTTGGAGAGAGGTCTGGGCTGGATCTTAGATTTATTTGGTTCCCACTTCTCAATGTCATCCAGCAGTCCAATGGTGAAGCATCTTCTCCAGATCACCTCTGGAATCGGGCGCGATCCTTTTTGTGGCAAGTCCTTTCTTGGTAGTGTCTTCGTCCACTGGTCCGCAATTGGCAGGTCCATCGTAGCCCTCATAGTCTGCATTCAAATTCCCGCAGTTGACAATGTGCAGTTTCGAAACCGCCCCCACAATTGAGTCCGTCGCCGCAGTTTTAGTGTCGTACAAGCGGCATATGCCCCTTGCCATGAGCAACGGCTTCATGATTGCTCTGTACGCCTCTGCCCTCTGCACCTCCAGGTTTTGGGCCAGACTCTGTAATTCTTTCGAGGCCAGTTGTCGGAGGAAATGGTATTGGGCCCAGCGTGGTCATGCTCTCCTCTTCGTTTCCCATTGTGGGCACAGGCACCGCCCCCACCCCCCCCCTTGTGTCCTTGGTCATGCGTTCGTTCTCTTACGCTTTGTTCGGGCTCGGGTCCTCTTGACCCTGCTTCTCGTGGTGAGACTGGACTCGGAAGTTGAATCTTCCTCTCCACTTGAGGATTCTTCGGAGCTGGATGTCTGTGTGTACACACAGCGGTTGATGAATGCAGTCGGAGGCCATAGCTCAGAAAATTCTCGCCTCGCTGTCCTAGCCACCACTACCTTCTTTGTGGGGTTTGGCGGGAGTGGGACCCATGGATTTTGGGAGATTTCGTCTGCTTGTTGGCAATCCATGTACTCCTTGGCCGTTGATGTACTTCTCCATATACACCATCCTTTGAGCTTTTTTGTGGATGACCCTGCTACTGCCAGGGTAGCTGCACATAACCATCTCCATCCATGCCATCCTAGTGTTTTGTACGTGGAATGCGGCAGGAGCTTTGCCATGATGTTGTTCAAGTTGTGGGGTCCCAAAGAAAATGAATTGGTCTGTTGTGCGTCCGAGCTTTTTCCCCGTTGTGTAGTGCAGCGCCATGGCCCACGTGGCCCCATAATCAGTGAGGGGCCTGGTGTACCATTATTTTGGTCCCAGAAGGTGACACTTCTTGCCAGTTCATTGATGTGCCGCAGTTTGAGAGTCGCCGCCTCCCATATTTGTGAGCCCATAATCGTTGACAATACCGCTGCTGCGACCACACACCATTCCATTGGTTTGTTGGCCGCCTTTGCAATCTCCGTGAGTGCTGCAGAAGATCCCCACCCGGGGGGGGAGGGGCGTGTTTGTCTTTTTGCTGCCACCTTTGGTAGATTCCCCATGCCTGCTGGTATAGGTTCGTCCAGGTACCCCAATGTCCCAGCCCAGGCCGCTGCGGACAAGATGGTGTGCACCACACTCGCTGATGACCCATTTTGTATTTTTGATATGAATTGGACATCCAAAGCTTGTGTCGTCGTCCAGTGGGGCCTTGCCTAGTGTACCCAGTACGATTTTCGGAGGCCACACCGTTACATGCGTAGGGTACTGAGCTCTCACATCCATGCCTTTGTGTCCTACGGATAGTTGTCGACACCCCGTTCTGTTCTTTAGATAATCCCTTAGATTCCCGGCCAGCTTCTGCGCATTCCAAGGTGGTCCTCATCGACTTCATCCCTTTTACCTTGTGGAATTGTCGCTTCCTGGGGCTCACATTGCTCTCCTCCCCTTCCACTGTCCACGACCACTTTTTGGTGCCGTGGGTCCCCCCCCTCTGAAGATCACAAGTGTGGGCAATCCGAGATCAAGTGTGCGTTCCCAGACTGATTGCCGCTTGCAGGGGGGGGGGGGGGTCTGCGATGTCATAGCAAAGGGTGTCCCCGTTTGTCGCGTAGTAGACCACGTCGTCGATCTTTACAAATTTGAAACGGCCTTCCGCTGTGTCTTCATAGAATGTTTTTCACCCTTTCGCCGCAATCTTTGCCAACGGGATACCACTCTTTTTCTTCTTCGGTTGTCCTATCCCTGGTCCAGAAGGCGCTCTTGGTCCATTTTTTCTCTTACCAATGAACGATCCACACCTGCTCGAGAAGGTTTGTTGGCTCACCCTTATCAGTCCCGAGGCCTGTCGGGCCAGTACAGCACCCTTTGAATTTTCATTGGAGTCCATGTACTCGATCACCGAGCCGCACAGTGAGGTCATCCATTTTGGTAGTCCCTCTCGTTCCAGGAACTTTTTGATATTTTCCGTCCTGGCCTCCTCAAAATCATGTTTCTCCGCCAGTTGGGCCTCCCGTTCCTTTACTCTCTGCGTCAGCGCCTCCACGTCACTGTCGTTGTTATCCTCTAGGCGTTCACGTCCCGTTCACTTTGCTCCGTCATCTGCCCCCTTCTTGAAGAAAATCTTTAATCCTGCGTGAACCTTCCCAAACACCATCTTGCTATTGGAGAATATCTCATGGGCGTCTAGGGCTTTCAACACATCTCCCCACTGCATTTGTGCTCCCTCGTGCCAGCCTGTTAGGTCCTCTTGGATTGCTTTTGCTGTCAGTCCCACAGGGGCCAGCATCATTCCTATGAACGCCCGAGCCTGGCTCAGCTCGGAGTCACTGGGTACCATACGGTAGACCGTGTATCCTCCTATCACAAAATTCGTGAGTTCTTGTTTTTGGTCTCCTTCCCAAAGTATCTGCACATCATGCACCCAGTCCACTGCATCCTCAAACGTACCTTCTGAGATCTTCATGATCTTGTCACGGCACATCTCATAGGCTGCAATTGCCTGCAGTAGCCTTGCTGCATCTTGTTGCCATCCCAAGGCCTGTCCCAGCGCTTCCAGCCATGGCCCATATTTTGTTCTTGTGTTCTGGATGCTTGTGAGCACCTTGACAGCTCCTTTGGCAATCTCCTCTTTTCCACGGGCTTCAACCAAGAGGTCCAGATGTTGGCCCGTCACGAACTCCACAAATGTAAGGTTTCCCAAGTTTGCATTCACCATTTTCAAAGGGGGGAGGTAGCACTGCCCCCAATCCCGAAATTTAAAAAGATACTGAAAATCAGAGAAGAGAGAGATGTGCCGAGCTACTTAGTGTATGGGGGGTAATCCTTGCATTCCCTACGGGAATGCTGGTATTTGTCCTTTAGCTCTCGGCCACTCCGCCGATGTATTGATATGGGGGGGTTATGGACATTCCCGCACGCAAAGAGATTTCTTTGATTTTGAGGTTGGCGGCCATGGTGGAGCGTACAAGGGCCGTGTGCATATCATTGTGCCGTTCATTGGCCCACAATTGGGCAGATTGGCTACATCACCCCTCATAACCAGTGCCTTCTCACGGATCCCATACGGGTAGGGATCGAAAATAGCCCAAAAAGTTGCCCTGCGCGCGCCCTACACGCTAACGCTCCCTCATTGGCCCAAATACTTAACACCTTCCCTCCCGCAACATTTTCCGTATTGTCTCAGCCGAAGTGCTGTGACCTCAAACCTGGCTCCAAGTCACCTTGGGTACCCATCCTTGTGCAACAACCAGTCAAATATGTCACCGGCGGACCACACGGTGGTCGAACGGACAGTGTTTGAAGGCGAGGAGACGCTGCCTAACCATCGGCTGATTGTTGGGCAATACGGTGGTGAAGCACGTGAGCATCAGGGCAAGTGCGGTCTCACAAGGGGGGGGGGGGGGCTTGTTGCACCAAGGGGGGCACTTGTTGAAGAAGGCGGTTCCTTGGACACAACAGGGGCCATGATGTCAGCTTTAGGGTATGCACCCTGCACGGAAACATGCACTGCACCACAAGTCCAACACACAGCCTGTCAATTGCTGACAACAACTCGGGGTTCAAGTCCATGCCCCTACCCGCGCCCATCCTTTACCAATCGCCTTGGCTAGCATCCAGTGGACCTCGGTAACCACCGCTTGGATGATGCGTAGCTTTTCCAGTAGTCGCACCCCTGAGATGAGCGCTGTCGCGCTTGACCCGCTCTTTCGCTTGGCTGCCAAGGCATTGAGCCTCCTCTCCACGGCGTCCACCAGGAGCTCGTCTGGTGTGCTGGCCAGCAGTGCTTGTCGCAGCGCGCTAGTGTACGTGTCCACCGACCCGGGTTCCATGACCCGGATGGCTGTCGCTCCCGTGCTCGACCCTGAGTCGGTGTGCGTGAGCCTCCGGACATGCTGTAATGCCTCCCATGCATCGCGGACTGTGGGGGCCCCAGTGGGGACCCCCGGGCCCCCCCCGCCCCTTCACTGGCCCTCCCCTGCTGGGCAGGGGTCCTTGGACCAGTGCATATGGCCACATTTTATGCACGGCGTGGGGGGCGGCTTGCTGGTGTCGTACGCCACTCCTTTCGCCGACACCCAGAGCCTGGTGTCGCCGATCTGCTGGAAACCTTCAGTGGACCCTTTCTTGCCGCAGTCCGCGGCCCAGTGCCCGTCTTCGCCACACCGGAAGCACCTGCCCGGCTTGGCAGGCCGTCCTTCGCCATTAGCTCCCGTCTGTTGCTTGGGTGTCTGCGGGGTCTGCGCGTCGTGCTGCTAGACTGTCGCCCTACCATTTTGCTTCACCAGGATTTCCTGGTGTAGCACATTCCATACCGCCAACACGAACTTGTCCTCCCGCCAGTTTTCGGCATTCAAAAGTCTGGTCTGCAGCTCTGCCACCGCGGATGCCAGCGTGGTCATCCACTGGTATGGCAACGCCCTGCCCAGCATTTTCGCTATCTCCTCGTCGGTGAGCGCCGGGGCTGCCCGCGCTTTTGCCTTCTCCATCTCGAGGGTGGCCCTGGCCAGCTTCGCCTCCAGTTCCGCTATCCGTTGTTTGTCGGGCGTTTGATCTGCTTCCACGACGGCGTATGCATCTTTGACGAAGATTCCCGCGTCGAAATCGGGTCGCATGTGCTTCCGGCCGTGATACACTCCCATTGACCGTATCCATGAACTGCTGCAGCATCTCGTCCGACACGTCCTCCACCGCCAGCCACTCGTGCATGCCGATTTCCCATTCCGCCACGTTCATCTTGTAGGCTTCGCTCTGGAGTAATACCCTGTACGGCCCTGCTGCCCACTTCTTACAGTCAGACCGCACCTGGTCCACCGCCTCAGTGATCATGTCTGCGGCTCTCTGGTCCTGGACCACTTCTGCTGATGACGCGCTTGTTGCTGGACTGGCCCCCCCTTGTCCCGTACCCCCATTTGCATCGCACCCATCCATCAGTGCAAAGAACACACTAAGCAACACAGTCAGGTCCTAAACTATAGTTTATATCCATAAACTAAGGTTTTGAAATGGCCAACATAATCCTGACTCCTTTTATTTCAAAAAAACAACAACAGCCCCGCGCTGAGTAGCGGATAGGCTCTCGTGCAGCCTGCCCAGTTTCTGCGCCAGTGCTGCAGGCCCCAGTGCTGCAGGCCCCAGTGTGACCAGCATAATCAGCCTGATCCTGACCTCACGCCAGACTTACTCAGTTCAACACTGCTCAACTGTTCAGCATTCACACAAATGTTCGCAAACCAGATCAGGTGCCTTGTTTCTTTTACGGCACCCCGAAGCAACCGATGACCGATGAGAGAGTTGACACTAAGACTCTAGCAATCCAATGGCCCCGGATGCGAGGGCAACTCTGCACCCGAGGCGGCCACACGTGATCCCTCCCTCTGCCAGAGGCTACCGGATGCGGTTGTTGTGGTATTTGTGGATGTGCGTTGGTTGCACGGCGCTCTCACAGGCTTAGAAAAGGGTAGCCCAGCCCGATGCACCACGATGACACCCTCTGCTGGAGGCTGCCGGATGCGACCCAAGTCTCTGCCGGATGTGCTGCCAGTTGCCTGCCGGAGGCTGCCGGATGCTTTGCTGGGGTCTCGTGTCAACTCTGCTCGATGATAGACGACACGAGCACCATAACATTCTCAGTCCACACCCCTCCCCCCTCCCACTTGCGCACACATGGCCCAAGTCCAGAAAATAGCAGTAACACGGGTCTGTGCGAGGAAAGGGCATGAAGTGGTGCGTGGTGGGGATGGCAGCATCAGCCACGGCCCCCAATCACCACAAAACGAATCCAAATGGTGTGCACTCCACAACACAGTGCTGGGGCCACCATTTTCTCGGAGGCTGGGACCACCATTTTCTCGAGGGCTGCAACATGCACCAGCCCCTTGGTCCCTGTCTTTCCACACAAAAGGGACTCACAATCCGATGTCTTTGCATTCTGCACAAATTTGGCGGTCCCAAAAAACGACAATACCACAGGCCATCGCACTTAGACAGGCCGTGCTTGCGCAAGAGGCGGGGGGGGGGGGGGTGCTGAATAAGTGTGCCTGTTGTTACTTTGGGGTGTAGCCATCGGTTTGAGTTTTTCTGATTAGACTTTTTTGTTTGCATTCAGTTTACAGACCCTGCAGAGTGCTATGGTGTGAGCCTTAGGGCTGTGGTGTCTGGTACATTTTGGTGCTAGACCAGGACCATGTAGTACCCCTCAGGCAGGCCGGCCCCTCACACAGAGGGGGGGGGCGCACTGTCTTGTTCGGTCGGTACCACAGAGTTTGCGTTTTTCAGAATACATTTGAACAGACTGTCCAAAGCGGTTGTCCCAAGCCACTGGGGAAAAGCAGTTGCGATCAGTGACAACGAGACAGGGCGGGGAGAAAATTGAGTTTAGAGAGAGAGAGAGAGAGAGAGAGAGAGAGAGAGAGAGAGAAAGAGAGAGAGAGAGAGAGAGCAACGGTCGGTTCTCATTGACTGAATGCCCCCGCCATAGGCACTTTCAGCCTTTAGTCCAATGATGTGTGTCCTTCATTAAAGCTGCAATCCACTGTGTACAGTGGGCTGTGCCCTTATTGAAGTTTCACTCATAAAGACAGACAAAGGCCAATCCATGTGTGAATAGGACAAAGTCAGGCGAACCATCACACTGGCGGCAACAGTCATCCTTGTCACTCCTCTGGCCTTAGAGGTTGACCACAGGGCCCCTGTCTGTATGCAATGTGGGAGCCGTGTAACCAGGCATCCATGACCCCCTAGGGACAGTGTCAAATGAGGGGCAGAAAAGGCGAAAATCACAGTGCAGAAAAACAGATTTCGGGTGAAAAAGGATTATAGTGAGACCAGAAAAATCAGGGAAAGCGAGAGGCACTAACATCAGTGCTAAAGCCGTCAGAACTGGCGGCCCAGAGATTGTAGATGCCGTGTCGGAGTTACCCAAATCCTCTGCTTCCTCCCCAGGGGGAGTATCCGCACTGTGCGTGCACCGTGTCAGGTATTTAAACAACTTCTCCAGGAGATGGTCTACCAGAGTTGTAGATGGTAGTGGTGGTGGGCTCTGACGCGTCACCATTCCCCCTGATTGGCTCTGAATGAAAGCTGTTATTTCCTGGTGGGCCTTGGATGGTCAACAACCCCAGTCCCTGCACCGTGAGCGCACCGTACCTGATAGTCCCCCCCAGAGTCAAAATCCGGATCAGACATATATTCCAAATTGAGAGTACGAAGAATGGCATTCGCCTGGGCAGAGTGTAGCAACACACTCCTAGAATGGCATCCGCCTGGGCACAGTGTACCTTACCCCCCCCTTGGGGGGCGTTGTCGCACGGTGCGCGCACGGTGCGTGCACGGTGCGCGCACGGTTCAATGTTTTTGGGATGGTTGCCCAACTTGTACCCCGTTGAATGGCCCCCATAGAAACACACCCAGGGTCCTGATTTCTGCACCTTGCAGTCCATACTGGCATACCAGGATTCTTCAATTTTTAGTCTGATGCTTGTCACAGGTTCCAGGGTCCTATTTTCTGCACCCTGCAGCCCCTATTGGCGTACCGGGAATTTTTTTTTTGAATCTGATGCTTGTCACAGGTTCCAGGCTCCCAATTTCTGCACCTTGCACGCACCTCCGTTACAAACCATGCACAGGCGACAACACAAGCGACAACACTGGTTGGGTTACGGGAATTTCAATTTCATCCGCCACAGCATTCTGGCTCATGATCATCAATTCTAGGGGCTTTAGTTTCCACTTCAGGTAATTGGGGCTCCAGCAAAGCGTCCATCGGCGCCTCATGGTGCACAGGTTGGGGGGAATCGGGGCTCTCAGCAGTCACAATTGCAAACTCCAACCGCTCCTCGGGTGCATGCTCGTACAAGACCTCTTCACCACCCAATTCGTACCGAATAGAGACGCGACGCCCACCTCTTGGAGAAGGGTCAACGACAGTGGCCGACACCCTATCCCCGTTGGAGCGGTGGTAGTACACAGGCAGTCTGGCGACAAGCCAGGGCAGCTCAGATTCAGGCATTGTGGATCTGGTGGACATAGAATACGCAAAAGGACGCACGGTGCGCGCACGGTGCGTGCACGGTGCGCGCACGGTTCAGGCAACACCCCCTTGTAATCTCCACCAATGTCGTGACGGTTCACCCCCACGGTGAGGGAGACAGTCACGAAGTGATGGTTCCCCCCCTGGGAGGGGGGGGGGGAGTGCACCACAAAACTGTACCATAGTATCACAGTGCAAATCAGCTTCGGCGCGTTTGGCGCCTTGTAAAAATTTTCTTTGGCGCCTTTGCTGAGAAACATCCGTCGGGGTAGGCGAATATGCATCCGTCCGGGGACGTTTTTGGGGTGGCTGCGGGGTGCAGGGCATGTAGGCTTCCTTGTGTCGTGTGTCGTTGAAGGGGTACTGTGGGTGCATGTGGAGGACGACCGATGCCAGTCGGTCGGCTTCATTGTTGCCATCAACTGTGACGTGTGATGGCACTTTGATCTAGACTACTTCTCTTCCCTCCCTGTCCAGCTGTGAGAGAAGCATCCCCCAAAGAGAGACATCGCCGATACGTCCACATGACCCTACCCACCCTTTGATTTTCCAGCGCTTTGCTGCTCCTCTGACACCAAGCAGGACGTACTCAGAGCCAGAGCAGATAGCAATTTTCCCTTTCCGGTGTGACTGGAGCTCGCGTAGCACCGCCATCAGCTCCGCTGCATTGTTGGTTTGTTTCATGTCAATTGGCATATGTGATGAAAAAGAGATTCCCTGGTCACTGTAGACCCGTAGACCCCGTAGCCACCCAGCCGGCCCACGCCCTCAAACTTTTCAGAGGAATCGTCCGTGAAGACCGGTAGGAAACCCTTGTCTGTGGTTTCCTGCAATAAGGATTCCAGCTCCAGCGTGCGCACCTCTTTCCTTTTTTGCATCTGAGCGGCTTTCACAGAGCGTTTACTTGGGGGTGGTGTGGGTGGTTGCAGAGACAAGTGCGGCAGGGCAGCGTTCAGAGTACAAGAATCTACGACATTTGAGACATTGTCAGCTGGAAGAATTGGGTTGAGGCGGGGGCGGGGCTTTCGAGCCCATTTTCCACAACCCCGCCACCATGGGCTCCTGAGTCTGCCTGCTTACCATGCCTGCGGGGGGGGGGGGGGGGCGTCGGTGGGTACCCCAACATACATACCTCCAAATGATCCCCAGGACACACTGATCATTTTGAACGTACACAAGTGGGGTGAAACATTTTTTTCGAAAAAAAATTCCACCCATCAGCAGGGGGTAAAAACAAACAAAATTGACTCTTGGACTTGGGTGCCCATTTTCTGAACCCCCCCCCCCCACCATCCTGGGGCTCCAAACCCCCCCCACCATCCTGGCGCTCGAAACCCCCCCCCCCCCCCCTCTCAGAGCAAATTTCTGGTCGCCCAGTGGTCCCTCCACTCACAGGTGCTGCCTCTGCCCCGCGGCATCCCACCCACGCCAGCGCTGGCAATTCTTCACACTCAGTCACTCCCATGGCCGTGAAGTGTGCCGTGAAGTGTGGTGGGTGCTCGCCGCCGCTGCCCGTACACCTGTGTGGCCACTTTCCTCTCTGCTCTGCACACGGACAACATGGCACAGCCGACAGCACGGCCATTGCTGCGATGGACTGTGTGATGCGCCCCACACCAAGCAGCCATCGCAACCACCCTGTGGCGCGGCCGTCGGACCCCCAGCAATCACCACTGCCAGACACTACCTATCCCCACCACTGCTGTGGCGTGGAGCACTGCTGACCCACATGAACCCCAAGCACAGCGGCCGCGCACTACAGCAGGGCTGTTTGTGTGCAGCGTGTGACGGTGGTGTCTTGCTCATTGATGTGTGGACGTGAATACGTCAGCACAGCCTTTTGAATCGTTGAGGAGGGCATTCCATCCAACAGCTTCGTTCAAATTGTTCTTTTTTTTTATTCCTGGCGCTCAGGGTGTCGCTGAGTGAACTCGGGAGATCAATGGATGCGCTGATGGGACAGAATTGTACAACACTTGGCCACTTAGAAACTGAGCACGTCAGTGACCTGTGACATACGCTGTCATGCAGCTCCTAAATTGCATCCAAAGGCTATGCTTATGTGCGTTGTTGTTTGCCATAAGGCTGGGCAAGAGGGTGCTTTCCTAGGGTGGCACAAGACACAACCCATACCTCATCCACCTTGCAGCTTGGGGGATTGCACTGCGGACAGAAAACCCCTGGCAGTCACTGGAGGAGCCCCTTTGATGCGCCGCCCCCCTGCATGCAGCAGGCTATATTGATGGTGCACAACTGGGTGCACCATTGTGCACCATGTGCACAATGCAAGATTGGTGCTACACAACTGATGTGCACCATTGTGCACCGGATGCACAATGGTGCCCCAGTCAGGGGACCGCCAGTGGGCAGACATCAGCAGGGAATTAGAAGGGAAGGCGCCTTGGAGGTGGCCCCAGAAACAATTTGACAGGTGGTTGGAGGAGGGTACCAAAGCGGTCGGGAGCGGTTGCTGGCGGTCACAAATAGCATTGAAGCTGACACTTGGCGTCAGGGACACTGTGGCTGGGCGTGGGTTGGACGCCTTGGAGGGGGAGGGGGGGTGTACCTCCCCCCATTCCGATGCATCCTTGGATGGGGGTCCCATACCGTTGCCAGTATCTGGACAATGGTCGCCACCCGGGGCCTGACGCCCACAACAATACGGTCCAGCACGTGCCCAGGGAGAGTGCGATGAACAGACGCCCCCACCCGCTGCAACCGGTCCTCGTGTGCACATGCCACCCATACCACAATGGTAGGGGGAGACTGTGCACTGCACGCGCACCGCGTGGGCACCGCAGTGCTGGACCCCAAGTTGCATACACAGTAAGCCCATGACTTCACGAGAGCACTGAGCATGCACCACAAACTTCTCCGGATGTTGTCAGGCCCCGAGCAAGAGTGTGGCCGCCACTGCGCGCGGCGCAGAATGTTTGCACCTTTCTTTTTCCCGGCTCAACAGGTTCAACAGTCCCAATGAGTACATTATGAGCTCTCAGGCAACAGCCTGGGTCAAGAAGTAGGGCATATAGTACAAAGGAGGGTTCCACATGCATCATGGCGCAGAATGTTTGTACCATCGGAAGTGCTGGGCCCACATTTCAAGCCTCATTCTGCTCCGAGTATGAACCAGTGTCATGGGGTGTGGGCAGAAGAAGACGCCTCCAAAGAATTCTATTGCCTTCGGCAGTGCACCTCGAAGAGAGGTTGACAGTCAGCCAATCAGTCCCTGAGCCAGCAAGCAGGCAGTCAGACAGATACACACAGTTTGGGTTTTTTGTCAGTGGCAGATGCGGCCCCAAGCAGCAGCGAGGCCAGATGCCACAATCCAAGTAGTGGCCAAGTGGTAACGCAGTCGGCCGGCAGCCGTGTGGTCGGCGGTTCGAATCCCAGTCTGCCCACTTTGGCGCCGCCGCCGCCGGCGGCGCTAAAAGTCAGCAGATCAGGATTCGAACCGACGCCTGCACATCTGGTATCGGCTGCGCAACCATTGGACCGCTGGCCCTGTTACCAGCACCGTGCGTCCCCACTGCTTGTAGCCTATTAAGCAAAAAGTTTTGACCCCCCCCCCCACCCCCCCCCACCCCCCCCCACCCCCCCTCAAAAAAGTGATATCCAGTTTTAGGGGGTAGAGGCCTCAAAATCAAAAAATCCATTGGGGGATGCTCTTATTGGGCAAAATAATGATTTTACAAGGGGTTGGACATCCAATATCATGCCTTGGGGTATGCTACGCGAATGACCCCAAAAAAGGGGGGTATATGACGCCCGCGCCTGCGCTTGATCTAACAACCTCTCTTCGAGGTGATTTTGTCCCAAACCGTACTGTCCACAGTGTGCCCAATATCTTGCCTGCTCCCGGACACAGCCTTGAGGCGTGACCCGCAGGCATGCGTTCTTTTGGAGCTGAGGCAACAATGGAAGCAACGGGCATTAAACACTACCCTGACCCCCCCATGTCCAGCCCCCCCCCAGGGTACACGGTTCCCCCCCAGCCCGGGGGGAACCGTCACCAAATGACGGTTCCCCCCGGGCTGGGGGGGAACCGTACACCACTCCCGACCAGCCAATTCTAGTATAACCCAACTAAAAATTTTCTTCGGCGCCTGTGGTTTCCTATTGATTTCTTATTGTTCATGGGCCAAGTGACGGTTCCCCCCCCGGGGGGGGGGGATGGACAAGGCGGGGGGCTGGACATGGGGGGGTCGGGGTACATCAAAACCGTTTTGTGGACCTTGCGTCCAAAGCAGCTCCTGGGACGGTATCGGAAAAGTTGGGCAAGCTCGTTCCGGATCAGTGACGGCTCAGTAAGTGTGCTGTCATGAGCCAGGTCTACTTGGTCTATGATGTGACCCCCAAAACAACTATATGGGGGGATTTTGCCTGCAGACAGGCGTATTTGTAGGCGCTTGGCTTCTCTTGGCAATTCTGTGACCATGTTGTGGCAATGTGTTGCAAGTGTGGAGTCTCTGTGTTGTGCATGCATGTCTTGTGTGTTTTCAGTATGGTTTTGGGATTTCAAGCATGGCGAAAGTTTTCCCGAGCAAAACTATCCTTGGCAAAGTTTTCCAACCGTTTCTTGCGGTGCTGTTAATCCTGCAGGTGGTGCCACAGGTGTTGGCTTATTTTTTTTCGGCGAAGAAACCCTTGGCTACCTTGACACCCGACCTTGTAGATAGCGTCGTTTGGCTGGTTGCCCCAATTCCGTTGCCCTCCCGACACAGCACAGTAAAAGTCGAACATCCATCTGATGGGCGGGAGCGCGCGGCCCCGCCCCGCCCAAAATGAATGCAAAAAAAAATTAAAGTGACGACATCTACGCCCTCTGAGTTTAACATCAGTCGTCCATTCAAAAGAAGGAAGGAGAGCAGGAGAGGGGACTATGGAGCAGTCACATCGTACGAAGATTGGCCCTGGGAGGGCACAACCTCCAAAATTTGGCCAGGGAAAATTTCGCCACCTTTCTTAACAGCGCAATTTTGCCGAAAAAATTGTCCCCTGGCAGAATTTCCGCCCCACATGTATATAGTAGTGGCCAAACGCCCCCTTGCGGGAGGGAGCGGGGGCAGGGGGAGCAAAGCCATGTCAAACCATGAACTGCCCTGCAGTAGGGCTCGGTCAGTTGCACTATGTGTCATAAAACCCCTTCTTGTAGCAACGGGGTGACAGTTGTTGATGCATGGGCCGGAGCACTGGCCGTCTTATTTATTTTTTTCTTGACGAGACAGGGCACTCATGGTTCTCGTCTTGGTCCTGCACTGTTGCACAAAGCGTGATGAATCATAATTACAAATGCTTTCAGAAGAAACGTAAGGACTGCACACCTCCAGTTCGAGACCACTCGAGCACTGGTGGCCATTTGGCACATTTCAGGCCTGCAGAAACTCACTCTGAAGCAGTAACAATGCGCAGGCTTACCCCCGGCGCTTTTCGGCGGATAGCTGCCAGCACTCCGCACCAACTCTACCCTGGCGATTGTTTGGGGCTCGGTCTGAGGCACTGGCTGAGAAGCATTCCGGCAACTAGACGGCCCAAACCGGGCCGAACACCCCGCCATCGAGATACCCTGCACCTCCTCCCGTGGCCCACCAACAACCGACACGCGCCACCCCCGCTGACCTGCACCATTTAGCCCCCCCTTGCACAAGCACGCTGAAAGTCAGCAAAACGACGGTCAGACGGGCTCCCGTGCTTAGGCAAGCCTGTGCTTGTGCGCGACGCACGGTGCCAAAAGAATGTACCTTTACCCCCCCTTGTAATCTCCCCACCAATGTCGTGACAGTTATCCCCCCCCCCCACAGGGGGGGGGGGGGCACGAAATGACGGTTCCCCCCCTGGGGGGGGGGATTGCACCACAAAACTGTACCATAGTATCACAGTGTAAATCAGCTTCGGCGCGTCCGGCGCCTTGTAAAAATTTTCTTCGGTGCCTAGTATTTTCTATGCTTTTTGGGCCAAGTGACCGTTGCCCCCCAAGGGGGGGGGGGATTACAAAGGGGTGTGAAGCAACGGATACTCAGCTACCATATGACCCCCGTGACACAGGTAATAGGTCATCGCCAACAACATTGTTCTGCTGCACTGCAGCACTGTTTGTTCACAGACATAGCATTGTTCGCAGGTCACCTCACTCTGCCCTCCCCATGGCCCCGATTAGCTGTACCGACACCGCTTGGGCCAGTTCTCTGAATTGTCCTCATCTAATTCCTCTGAAATGTGGGACCCCCCCGAGCAGTTTGAATCCGTGTCATACGAGTCAGGCATTTCCTGCAGTCCCAACTCCCCCCAGATATCCTGCACTGATTTTTGTTTCATGACACATTCATATGCCTTTCTCGCTCCCTTGGACGCCTTGGCGTCTGCATGCTCATTTCCCGTGACCCCCACATGTGACGGCACCCATAGCACATCGACACTGTCCCCTAGTAGCTGCCACTGCCCCCACAAATCCTCCCACAGATCAACATGCGCCAGCGGTCCCCTGGAGCCCACCCATTTGTGCCTGGACCACTTGTTGCATTTTCCTGTTAACCCTTTATACACCAGTTCCGAGTCTGTCACCACCAGGAGAGGCCGTCCGGGGCATTTATGATATACAGCCCGAAGGGCTGCTCTCAGCTCTGCCCGAGTTATAGATTGCCGCTCTGTGTTCAATAGCGGCAGCTCCTCATTGCGAGCGTCATTGTCCCCAAACCACACACCATAGCCTGCATGATGTACACCACCTGTCTCCTGCTTGGACCCATCAACAAAAGCCACATCCCATCCTTGCGGTGCTTTAGCGTCAATTCTCTGCAGCAGGCCCGGCAAAACCGATGCCCATTTTGCCTTTTTTGGCACTTGTACCCCCCGTCCTCTGACAATTGCCCCCTGTGGCTGCATGGAGGGAAATGGCTGATCTCCATCCAAGAATTTCCTTAGACAGTTGCACAGATGCTTGGCCTCTTGCCTCACAAATGATGATTGTGGTGCTGACGCCCACACCTCTACAAGTGTCATCCAGGCTACTACAAAGTCAGGCATTGCCACCGACAGCGATCTAAATTTTGCATCACATCGCAGGACCCAGGACGCTCTCGCCGCCGCCCATAGCGCCAGTCCCTGCGTGGTGCTCAGCGATAACAGTGGCTGAGCCACAAGCAACGTATCCATGGGGCACATGGCCCCGTCTCGGCCCCATACCGGGCCAAAGGCTTTACGCACAATATCCACGGCCACTGGCCAGAATTTGCACGCTGCAAGCACATGTTTGATAGTTTCGGGTACAAAGCATAAAATGCAGTTGGGCTGATGATATGTGTGCTGCGTGCGCGCCCCCAATGCTAGCTTTTTCCACAGCGCCCTTCGCATGAAATCTCGTTGCGCCCCCGGTAGCTTGAGTTGCGCTAACTGTTCCCACACCTCTGGCTCCTGCCGTTTTTGTGGCGGCTCCAGCGGGCAAAGCACTGCTAGCATTTTCTGATTTGGTTGCGTCCACACTTTAGGCAAATCCTGCACCGGTAAAGCAAGCACTTGTGGTATTTTCGTCCGATACACCGGCGTCCATGTCGGAGGTAGTTTCACCGCCGCCTGCAACTCTCCTCCCTCCACAATTTGTGCCAAAGTGCTAACCCCCTTGCGCACGAGACTCGGAGAATAATAGGTATGCCCCAATTTGTTTCTGAAGAGCATGTTGTGCCACAGCGGCATGTTGCTGGGTATTCCCACCAAGGGCGGAGCTGCCGCCCGCTGGCGCAACCGCGAAAACATGAGCACTGATGCTTGCAGCCACGTTCGCGCGCTCATTTTTACCACAGCTAGCTGCAGATATGGCAGGAAAGATGGCCTCAGGGACAGCCCAATTGACTCCGCCCACTGTTCGAAATTCGCTACCCATTGGCCTGAGAAGCACACTTTATCCTTTAGAACAGTTTGGAACAAGCACCCATACTGAAATCGCACCCAGACAGCCAGTGGGTACGTCCACACTCCACCCTGGTTGTACGGCAGCGCCAACATCGCTGGGCTGAGGTCCCACGTGGAGATCCCCAAGGCAATTTTGAATAACAAAGGGGGGGGGGTATGTCGCCAAAAACCTGTCCATACTTACCCTGAGCACAATTGTTGCAACAGGGCGTATAAACAGTGTAGTGATGGAGCTCCATTAACACAATACAAACACTTTTTGTCAACAAAAATCTGTTCCAATGTCTTGTCCAAGATGACAGTCATCCTTTTTAGCCACTGTTGCAAGGACATGGTGATGCTCCCTATTCTTAGCATCCCTTTTCGTTACCCATGGCTGAAAATCACATTAAAACAGACAGCATTGGGTTGCAGCTTAATGCAGAATGTTGGTATGAGCAGGAGGAACTAGCACAAGCATGATCCAGCTCTTTTTTTCTTCTGCGATTGCAGCACAACCGCGTCACGTTACATTTCTGACCCCCAAAACTGCGGTCAGAAAAAACCAGGAAAACGACGGTCAGACAGGCTCCCATGCTTGGACAAGGCAGTGCTGGTGCAAAGGAAGGGGGGGGGGGGGGCAGCTTACCAAAGGGCACATAGGCCCTGTGGTGGACCGGCCACAGAGAAAACTGCCAAGGTGACTGCTGCAATGCACTGCCTCCTGGCGGGAGAGAGACGTTTCCAGGGCAGTAACCCAGACCTCTAGGGCCACCTTCACTCAGAAAGAGACAGGAAATGATCCACAGACACAAACCCCTGAACCAGGAGTCACACCGCAGACTTGTGCCGCAGACCACAGGGCCAATCCCGGCCTTGACTTGAATGGGACGTGGCGTGGGGGGTGGTCTAAGGAGGTGGCCAGGTCGCGTGGTTGTACCCCCCGCCCCAATTTCTTTTTTTTTTTTGGGTCCAGACCAAAGGTGAGCTGGCGTACCTTGTTCATCGGATGGTACTCGAGACAACGTCTCGGAATCAAGGCTCAGAGCTGTCCAGTGCTACGATGATCCCACAATTGATTGTGGTAGCGGATCTGACACGTAGTGAGGATTAGCTGAGTCTGAAACCGGGTGATGCAGTGGGAGACTGCCACGCCCGTAGGCTTCCCAGTGTGCATGAGGCACAATGACTGTAGGCTGAAAAAGACAGCGGTGTGAAGGCTGAAGGCTGAGAGCCCCCCCCTCAATGCAAGAAGAACAGCAAAAGCACTGAAAATGACGGCTACAACATCCGATGTTGTTCTGACAAGGGCATTGTTTGCGCACGCCATGAGGGGAACACGCAGCAAAGCCATGAACCATCGAGGGCTAGACCGCCGTGTCGATGGAGGTGCGCCAAAGGCATATCCTGAAGGGCAAAAAGTGGCAGGGCCGTCATTGGCGTCCCTGAAACACCATCCCCCCAGCCCCGAAACACGAAAGACTTGATCTTCACAGACCACCAGAAAAAGGAACCACCAAATTCCACAGCTCCAAAAGTTGTGGAAACAAAGTAGCCGATTAACGTCCTGCACGCTGTGCGTACAGGGGCCAGCGCAGAAGCAGGACGTGGCAGAGCCACTGTGCCGCCCCCCAAGCCTCACCCTTAGTGTACACGGCGCAAGAGAGGGAAAAGTTGTGGAAACATCCTTGCCTTTTTTGCTCACGGGGAGCTCGGTAGTGCCCTGCGGTTTTTTCCCAGAGGGCGCGATCCATATGCGGTCCTCCTGGCGGCACCATGGTGGACAGGACCCCCTCTGCAGCCCAAGCCTCTGGCACCAGTCGGGTTCAAACCCCCCACCTTGTGGCCCCTGAGGCTCCGATGCCACCGCCGAGCCAGCTCATCGGGAGGGACGTTGCTACAGCTTGATTGTACCCGCTCAGGAGGGTACGAGCCATGGTTGCAGGCAAAGAACGTTCCAGCTGTTCAAACCCCAGTTGCCCAGGGGGTACTAGCTGGCCAGCCCAACGCCGTACTCTTTCCCCCCACATTCACCTGGCATGAGCCGGGATCTGAACCAACAACCTGGCGGCCTTTAGTCCAGTGGGTAGCCCGCTAGAGCACAGTGGGGATCCTTCCAAAAGTTGCGGAAACAACACCTCGGGTTGGTCTGACATGGGCGTTGTTCTCGCAATGGGGGTCCCCGCTTGTTGCTGCCCCCGTTCGAGACTGAGGGTCCGTTTCAACCCGACCGTTGCCCACCCGGACTGCCCGATTTCGTTCCAAACTGCGTTTCCAACCGCCAGTAACAGCTGTTGCCTGTGACCCCCTTGAATCTCCTGCTCTCGAAGCACAGGCCCGCCCCAGCCCTCCTCCTCCCCCTTCAAGGCTGAATCCGTGCCTCACACAGTCATTCAGTTGAACAGGCAGCAAAATGAACAACAATTGGCCGTTTGTTGGCAGGGCCCATGCCACTGCACCCCAAACAACATTGGAGGAGGCGGATCCTCTGGTAATCAGCGGCTCTGATGGTTAATTGTTGGGGCCCGGGCATTAGGGGAAAACGGGCCAGGGGAACTCTCTCCGTCACACCCACAAATTAGAACGCTCACGGGACCGTGAGCGGTCTATTTTGCCCGCCAACCGCCGTCTGTTACCCCTCAAAACACCGTCGGTTACCGCCCAAACACTGTCGGCCAGCCTCCAAACACTGTTAGTTACCCTTCAACTGCCGTCGGATACCCCCCAAAGGCCATCAGGTACCCCAAAGGCCATCGGTTACCCCCTAAACACCGTCGGGCAACCCCCAAACACTGGCGGTTACCCCCCAACCGCCGTCGGTTATTCCCCAACAGGGCACCATCCATTATCCCTGTCCCTGAAGGAAAAAAAACAAAAACCAGATCCCAAGGGACGGCCCCGTGGCCTGTTCCCAGCAGCTCCATCGGCAGGACCCTGTGGTGAGGCCATCCGCGTTCCCCCAACGCCACGGCCACACGTACGCTCCAGACAACCCACCCCTGGCCCCAAACACGGGCCTGGGGCAGAACACTGGCCGTGGCAGTGTGCGCCACACGTGCCGTGGGCGGGGGGGGGGCACGACAGCGCGGATGGTCCCAGGCACAGGGGTACACAGGGCCACGATGCCTGGACAAGCCCATGTCAGGACGAGGAGGGGGGGAGGGGGGTGACCCTTGAGGGCCAACACAAATGGGCCACTTAACACTTAACACGTGTTCTCTTTTGGGGGGACGGGGGGTTGTTCCCAGGCTACTGCTTAAGGACCCCCGAGGGGGGGGGGGTTTTGGGGCCCTGGCCAGCCCCAGCCAACCCCCCCACCCCAATCAGAAAATTTTTCCCCAGGCAAAAAATGAAATCTATCAAAGGGGCTGGAAATTGGAGGCTGATTTTAGGTACACAAACTTTTTTTGGCCTCCAACCCACCCACCCACCCACCCACCCACCGCCCCAGGGGGGGGGTCTTCTTCAGCAATAGCCTGGTTGTTCCGTACACAAGTCCGGACTGGGCGGGGAGGGGGAAGTAAGTGCTGTACAGGTCTTGATGACAGGAAAGGGTGCAGGTTCAGGCCCATGGGGCATCTCGGTTCGGATGCGGCTTGCTCGGCGAGACCCAAGCGGAGCCAGCGTGGCCTGCTCCCTGTGTGGCCCTCGAGATAACTTCTCGGGATCAAGGCTCAGAGCAGTCCAGTTCTACGATGATCCCCACAAATGACTGTGGTAGCGGATCTGGCGCATAGTGAGAGATGAGCCGAGTCTGGCCCCAGATGATGCAGCGAGACACTGCCTTGTGGTGCGCCATGAGTTCCACTTCTGTGGAGGGAGGCCGCCGCACTGTGGAGCAGTCAGTAGCCCGCTTCCCCCCCCCTTTCGCGCAGGCCCGGCCACAGTCAGCGACCGCGACAGGCAGACGAGCGTACCGCGTTGACCCGGGGCCGTGCTTATGCACGGACCACAGGCAAGTTCAGGGGGAGTGTGCCCCAGCGCAGCAAACGTCCGGCGCGGAGCGCTGTGCACTGAGCCCACGTCGCGCTGCCCGGGGCTTGTGGGCAGGTGGTGTGCCACTGGGTGTCTGCGGGTCAGAGCCGGTGTGTGCGCCTGCAACCCCATCCCCAGGCCCGCTTCCGTGTCTGACGACCAACGTCGAAACCGGCATTCGAGGATATCACTTCCCGTTGTTTGTTAAACGCTGCTTACAGGCCGCCATAGTTTCCATCCAACCGTTTCTGGTTACCCTTCAGCTGCTGGGATCTGTGTAATCAACTGGACTTGAGCTGAAGGACGGGTCCGGGGGAACGTAGCACGGTGCCCATGCCCTCCTGGGACACCACTGGAGTCACTCCACTGCACTCGCGTGCGCACTTTCAGAAGGTTTCTTTGCCACCGGGGCATGGGCACATTCATCGCTGAAGTTCACACGTTGGCCAAGAAGCGAAGGTACCAGTGGAACCACAATAGCCGGTCCCAACATATCCTCGGAGAAAACACCCTCACCATTCTATTCCGTGGGCACTGGTACACACACACTCTCTCTCTCTGTGCGGGTGATCAGGGGCCGCACACACACACAGAGAAAGAGGGGGGCCTCAATTGGTCAGGTGTGGACCCGCCACTTAGCTCCAGCCGCGCCTGCCTCACGACCTTCATCGCCATCTCAGTTCCATGATTGTCCGTGTCACGCAGACAGTGCTTTGCAGTTCGTCCCGTCCCTCGTCCCTGGATGGGGTAAGAGTCGGGCTGCTTCTACAGGGTTCAGCGCATTGTCGCCTTCGGACTGAGTTTGGGGCGTAGCGTTTGTTGTGTCCCACTTTGGCTCCCACCGTCGCACTGGCATGCTCGCTTGCGCTGGCCCCTCTCGGCCACACACCTGTGTTTCCGGGTCACCTGGTCGTGGGGGGTGGGGCGGTCAGAGGTCACCCTTGTGGGCCACTGCCACCGGCCCTGGGCTATTTAGGTCCTTAGGATTTAGAAACCCCAGTGGGTACTGGCTTTTTGGAGGTCAACATACAGCCATACAGAGGGTGGGAAGGCTGGGCGGCGCCGAGGCGCCTGCATGTGTGGTGTGTGTGTTTGCGTGTGCGGTTGTTCCCTGTGCCAAGTTCCAGCACTTCTCAGAAGGCGGCCGCTCAAGTGGCAGCGCACCCGGCGTTTGCCGTGAGGGAGGTGGTTCGAGTCCCGGGATCGGTGGTCTCCCACCGATCCCTTCGAATACCGGACGGGACCTCCTGTCGACCTGTTCGAGTACAGGTGGCGGCGCGCACTGCTGCAGGTGTGTGTGGTTCCTGCGTGTCACTTTTTGGGGGTTGGGGCAAAACGGACGAGACCTCCACCCGATCCACCGGTACCGGTGGTGGCGCGGGTTGCTGTAGGGGGGGGTGGTTCCCACGACGCCGACTAGAGAGCTCTACGTGCTGGGAACCCAAGAGCACCAGCTCCCGGGTTCTAACCCCCGCACTGGACGACTGAAGACTACCGCTCTCACTACTGGGCCGTGCCGGTCTCTTGCCCTGTTTGGGGTTTGTGACGCTCTTGGAGTCTGAACCTATGGGGGTGTGGGCTTGCGTGCATTATGGCGTGCCAAACAAAGGGCGGCTGGGGTCCGGTGTTCCACACCGTGAGCCCTCCGTGCTGCACGTGATCGTGGAGGCCGTTGCTGGTGATCTGGGTGCCAGCCAGGCCTCATCACAGCTGCCTGGGGGGGAGGGGGGGGCTGACGAGGGGAAGAGTTCCTGCCTGACGTCACGCATTGGTGTTTGCCGTGGTGAGCGGGAGACCGCCCGCGACCTCCATCCAGAGGCCGGGTCAGTACAGCCTGGTGAGTGGCGTGGTCTCTTGGAGGCTGGGGTGCAGTCCTCGACTTCCAGCAGTGGAGTAACTCCCTGTCTGCGGGGGGTCGGGGGGGGGGGTGTGCCACGAGGAGGCGGGTTGGCCGCCCGCTCCTCCGGAGAAAACATGGGTTGCTCATCCAGGTCGGACTCGTCTTCCTGATCCTGTGTGTGCCCTTCCTGCTGTGGGCGCCGGGCCGAGGTGACATACCCTCGGAGGAGGGGGGATTTGCGGCGGCCCATGTCAGCCAGTGTGTCCGCGTGTGTGTTCCCTACAATGCCAACGTGTGAGGGGACATGCAGCCAGCGTACCGCTGCCCCTGCCTGCTCAATTTCCCCAAGGAGTAGCTCCCACAGGTCCACGTGGCCCACCGGCCCCCGCGAACCTTGCCAGTCATGGCGCCGCCATTTGCTGGCTTTGCCTGTGGCCCCCATGACCACTAGTTTTGAATCAGAGCAGATCAGTGTGCGCTTGTGCTGTGTCCTATGGCGAATGGCATGTATGGCCGCGAGGAGCTCTCCCCTGTTATTTGTTTGTTTCTGAGTGATGGGGATGCACTGTGCCGTGTCCCGGTGATCCCCGAAATATACCCCAAACCCTCCCACCATTCCCGCCTCCGGATGGACCTCCGACGAGCCGTCGGGGTAGATGGCTTCCCATCCCTCCGCTACGTACTCATCAATGACTTTCTGATGCGCCTCCGCCATCGCTGGACCATACATGTCTTTTTTGCGTTTCCTGGGCCGCGGGTTGCGGAGCCTGGGGAGGGATGGGTGGGGCTGGCTGAGCCTGGGGTGCTGCAGGTTTCCTGTTTCCTTGAGGGATGCGATTGCTCGGTGCATGTCCCGCACTTCGGGCGTGGGGAGGGTTGGAGCTGGGTGCTCGTACCATCGCGCAAGAATGCACAGCCACTGTGTGAGGAATATGTCCCATGTTGGGGGGGTGTCTCGGAATTTGACCGCATTGTGCAGGTTCCAGGATGCCATAACCGCGGTCCACATGATCAGCCCTAGCGGGCTCTGGAGGGACAGAACTGGCATGTCCCACAGGAGGACCTCTGGGTCTGTTTTCGTGGTATCCTCGAATATCGCCGGCCCCATGCATTGTTCCGCAATGTGATACGCAGGGGGGAGGAACCGGCACTCCAGAAGCGCATGTCGCATGTCTTCTGGTTTGCCATCCACCAGGCAGTGTGTGTGCTGAGGGAGCCAGTTGGCGAGTCTGGTCCCCACTGGGAGTTTTTTCCACAGTGCGGTCTGTATGAAAGAGTGGTGTTTGGGCGGTATCGATAGCTTGGTCCAGGCCTGCCAGGTTTCCGGTGTTTGACGGGGGTCCGGGGGTTCCTGACGCATCAGGTACCTGAGCATGGCCTTTGTATTCCAACCCCCCCAGAAAATGGCCGATGTTTCTTGTGGTGGTGTCATCTGTGGTCGGGGCCAGGCCTGTCCCAGCTGGGCCTTGTACCTCGGGGCCCATGTGGGCGGCAGTCTCTCCTGCAGGTCCGGTGTGCACTGTCCGATGCGTGTGATCCCTGCCCTGATGAGTTTTGGTGAAAAATATGTGTTGTTATTTGTGTCCCTGAAAAGTACCGAATGCCAGCAGCTCAGCCGTGGTGCCTGGTCTGTGTTGGGGGGGAGGATGGGGGCCAGTTTCCGTAGCAGGGAGAAGGCTTTTGCTGAGGTGCCCAAAAAGGGGTAGGTGTTCCAGGGGATGGGACCCAGCTGTAGCCATGGGAGGTCACCCAGCTCCGCCTGTACCCCGAAGCGTTTGGCCCAACCATTGAAATGCTGTGCAGAAATGGGGGAGAGCTTACTAGTGTCGTGCCGGGACATCACGAAGTGTGTGGCGTGTTGCCACAGCAAGAAGAGGCTGGGTTTCGGGAGGAGTGCTCCCCCCAGCTTCGGGGGTAGCTGCAGTATGGGTAGGGTGAGGCCCCAGCTGCTGAGTCTTAGGGCCACCCGGTACACATTCGCCAGCTTGGTGCATACATCCTCCGTGGGGAAGTAGGCCCTCGCCGGGTAGATCATCAATGGGAGTATCCACTCCTGGAGCAGGTGTACTCGTTCTGGCATCGTCAGGGGTAGGGTCGCTGCGAACTGCGCACGCGCCAATGCACGGGATAAATGGGGCGCAAACGCTTCATCAGGGGTGACGTCCCCAAAAAGATTCCCCAGGTACTTCACCTTGCTTTGCACCGGAATGCCTGTGTTTTCGAGTTTGGTTTTCTGCCTGTCCGTCCGAAAGCCACGCAACAAGAAGGCCGATTTATCCAAGATGATCCGCAATCCTACAACCTTAGCGTACCGCCGTAGCGTGTACATGATGTCTGGTATGAGGGGGCAAACCAGAGCAGGGGAGACGGGGATGTACAGCAGGAGATCATCAGCGTAGAACAGGACTCTTATGCTAGGGGACACTGCGTGGAGCATGGGGACCAGCACCGAGCAGACCATGGCGAACAATGCTGGGGAGAGTGGGTCTCCCTGTCGGACCCCTGATTCTGGTGTGACTTGCACTTCGCGCACTACGCCTTTGCCCACTCCAAAGACAAAGGGGGAAGTCAGCATGTTCATGATGAGCGCGATCATCTGTGGGGGGAGGCCCAGGTGGGTGAAGAAGGCAATAAAATAATTGTGATGGACAGAGTCAAACGCTTTGGAGAAATCGATGGAGAGAAAAAGACCATAATCCATTGCGGTCCAGGCCGCCCGCGCCTCCCAGATGTGCTCAAAAATGAATCGCCCTTTCATGAAGCCTTTTTGCTCAGGGGGGGTGGCATACAAAAGCAGGTCCTGCAGCATGAGGTATAGGGTCATCGATACCCACTTAAACAGCACACTTTGCAAGCACAATGGGCGGAGTTGTGTGACCGAAATGGAGCCCTTTTGCTTAGGGATTGGGTTCAGGATAGCGAGTGCCCACTCCTCTGTGATTTTCCCTGTGGTAAGGAAAAGTGCAATTTGTTCCGTCATTTTGGGCACCAGTGCCCCGGGGAGGGCCATCAGGATTTCTGCCGTGACTCCGTCCAGGCCAGGGGCCGACCCTGGTTTCATTTTTTCCAGTGCTGTGAGCACCAGTTCCTGTGTGAGTGGCTTAAGGAGCAGAGTTGCCGCCCCTTTTAGCTGTGGGCGAAGGGGTAGCGAGCGCAGAAACTGGGCGCACTCCTCGACGGTGTGTTCCCCTTTGGCCATTACCCCAGACCAGAACTGTTTCAGTTCCTCCGCAATCTGTGTGGGTTCAGTGAACGTGCGCCCTGCCTTGTTGCGGAGTGCGGTAAGCTTCCGCTTGCTTTGCAGTTCCCTGGTGAGCCGTGAAATTTCTATCCGCCGTTGCTGTTTGCTCTGTGGTTCCTCCGGCTGTGTGTTGAGCGCTGACCGTAGTTTGGAGAGCACAATCCCTTCCGTCTTGTGCTGGGTGGCCTGTTCTGCCTGTGCTGCTAGCATCTCATATGCCTGCCGTGGCGTGGCTAGCGTCAGTCCTTGGTGCTGCAAAAAGTGTGCCGCCTCGGGGGGGGTGTAATCGACAGTGCTTGCCTGCAGCATTGCAATGACCTCACTCAATCCCTTGGGGTTCACCTGTTTTTCGAAAGTATACGCTGTGGTCCTGATAGTGCGGAGTGCCTGTGCCCACCACTCATCCCCTTGAGCCGTGAGACCCCTGAGCCGCTGGGCGAGGCCCGCTGTGGTATCCTCGCACTGTAGGAAGGACATGGGGATTCTTTGCCTGGGCTGGACCGTCGTGGGGGTGGGGGGGGCCAGGGTCGAAACCACCGCTCGGTGATCTCCACTGCCAATTTTTCTCGCGTAGCATCGTACGATCGAGGCTGACATGTGCCTGGACACATGGATTTTGTCAATCCTTCTGCGATGGGGGGTGTCGTCCTGCTCAGTGTGGAATCCCCACGTCCACCCTTTAGGTCTTCGCGGGTCGTTGTGGTCCATAGCCGGGCCATATACTTCCTGCCACGTGTCACACAGACTCAGTGCTCAGATGGTGCTGAGTTCCTCTGCTCGTGCTCTGGCTGCGGGGGGGGGGGGTTGTCGTGCTCAGAAATATATTCAGAGTCATCACCCGGGGTGATGACCGAGTTGTGGTCTGCGAGGAGGAGTATGTGTTGTGAGAAGGGGAAGACTGTCATTGCTTCTTTCAACCGTAACCATTGTGATTTTCTTTTGTCTGGCTTATCACTGAAATGGGCCGAGACCACCGTATACATGAGGCCTTCTGGGCTCAGCAAGTTAGTTAGGAGCAGGCGTGGGGAGATGGAGGCCGATGCGACCTCCGTCCAATCTTTTTGCCAAAATAGTGCCACCCCCCCCCCCCTGGTGTGGGGGGGGGATAGCTGGGCCCTACAGCCATAGCCATGCTGTCTAGCAAGGTCTGTGAGGCTGGTGGAGCGGGCCTCCAATTGCGCTGATCCCATTTGTAGGTGCGGTTCTTGCATCGCAAAGACCTGCACCTGCAAATCCTTCATGTGACGCAGCACCACTTTAACCCTGGGTACGATGCGTGAGCCGTCCTGCTGATCGGCATGCGCTCCGTTGACGTTGATGGTGGCAACTGTGAGGTCGCTGCCCAACGGGAACGTTTGTGGTTGTGTTGTGACATTAGAAGTTGTCATCGTTACCATTGCGTGGCCGTTTACCTCTGACACTGTCAATGTCCAAAGCCATCATGCGTGATCCTGAAGACTGGGAGGGGGGGTTCTGCGACACCAGGGCCTGTAGGTAGCTGAGGTTCTGTTGTGTGAGCGGAACCTGTCCTTGGTAGAGGGGGTGGGGGGGTTGTACCTGCGGGGGGAGGATATTCGGCAGCACCTGTACTGCCTGCATGGGGTTCGGTTGTACTTGCACTTCAGGGGAGGGGAGGAGGGAGTTTGGATTCCGACGGAGAATCTGTGCCGGAGTCATTGGCCCTGCCTGCTGGGCCTGCTGTGGTTTGTTCTTATCCCTTTCACGCCATGACTGCCAGCTGGTTTCCCAGTCAGAATAAGAACGGATCGTGGCCACACGTTGGGAACCCCCGTGGTCGGTCAGGGTCAGCACTGCCCCCGCCAACCCTTTGACTCCCGGTGCCCGCACACTCCAATTCGGCTGCCGGTTGTTGCCCATCGACCACCTCAATCTTTCAATGGACACCTGGGTGTCTTCAACTGGGATGGAGCGGCTGGCCAGCGCGTGTTTTACTACCGCCAGAATTTCGTTGGGGGCCAGATACTCTGGTATATCCACTAGAACCACGTGATCTTCTTTCTCCGTGGGTGCTTTGGAACCTTTGGTGGACCAGGATGTAGACGTGCGGATGCTGGCAGCCGACGATGACGATCCTCTCTGGTCCCAATACCCGTCTTTGGTTCCTTCGGTTTTGAACGCGTATCCGAGCTCCTTGAGCTGCGGTAGGCTCTTTTCCACAAATACCTGCGCATCCGCCTTGGTCTTGAACCCGAGGCGTATTTTGTTGGTGTTTGTGTACTGTGCCTGCGGCCTGTGCTGAAGCTGGTCCGTGATCTTGCACAAATGGAAATTGAGCACTGCCCAAAATTTTGTGAGGGCTTCGTGTGTCTGTGCCTTCTTGACAATCCAGACTTCCGCAATACATTCGCAATCATTCAGGTCACCGGAGTATGTCTTGAAGGGAACGCGGGCGTAGTTTTCCTTGATGTAGTACTTTGACTCTGTTTGGTCGATTTTGTCCTGTGGCACCAGAGCATGTTGGAAGATGACCCAGCTGGTCTGGGTTGGATGTGGTCCCGGTGAGATTGCGGTCAGGCCTGTGTCCAGACCCAATTCAGCCACCATCTCATTCAGGAATTTGTTGTTGATACAGATAGCCAACTTATCCACCTGCTTCGCAATGGGGGCAAACAGTTTCAGTGGGGCTTGACCCGGAGGGAGAAGCTGGACGATGCGTCGTGCGGGGGCGGTGGCGAAGGGGTTGTTACGTACTCCCTGCGGCGCTTCCACTATCCATGTGTGGAGATGTGAGCCACCTTTTTCACTGATTGGTCTGTTTAGCAACGAGATTGATTCCGGGTTGAACGGGAGCTTTTCCCGAAGCAGATCCGTACCTTCAGCCAGGCGTAACTCCCTGCCTGTGAAGACTATCATCTTGAGAGAGACATCCGTGTATTGAGCCACCACTTGTTTGAACAGAGCAATGCCCTCTAACAGGGCTGAGCTGCGCACTGCAACCACCAGGTTGAAGGTGGTGTCTTTGCACCATATGATTTTGGGGAGGATGGGATCTTTGAGTTTGAGGACCGTGTCGAGCTTGTATTGGGCTGCTGAGACGTCCTTGTTTTCGAAATATTTGTGGTCTGAGAAAATTGCTGTCGTGTGTTCCGACGCTACAAGACTGGCGATGGCCACTTGCGTGGACTCGTATGCCATCAGGGCTCCCTCTTCCGCCCATTCGTGGGCTTTTTTGAACTCTGCAATGAGATCCGCGGCACTTGCTGCCTCTGGCATCTCAGCTGTTCACCTATGGCTATCAGCAATGCAAGCAATCTGGAGTGGGGAGGACCCGTGAAACCCCGGTGGTGTGGCCCAAGACCGGGTTTTAGTGCACCAACGCGGGTTGTGACTCAGTCCAAGTCGACGCCGATGTGCAGGTACTCTACACTCTCGGTGAAGATGTCCTGAAGCAAAGCGAAGAGGAGGTCCTGCTGCTCTGCAGGACCCACAAACTCGTATATCAGGGTCGGTACCCTTAGGCGATACCAGACGAGGGGAAGTGGCACCCGGCGCACTCTCAGTCCCTGTCGGCAGGTCGAGGCTTCAATTTGCAAGGGGCAGGTCCCCGAGGCGTCCATGCATGAAGAGCATCGAAAAAAAAATAGACACTCGAATCAAAATAGACACTCAGAAAGTAAGAAAGAGGGGGGGGGGGGCACACACACACTTGGCGTGAGGAGATCAAGCGCACAGCGTAGGCAGAGCACTGATCGTAAAAACAGGTCGTCAGACCAACATCAAATGAAAGTCATGGAGGCCAGGCGCCTTTCTGACGGACAGTGATGACGGAGGTGCAACGCGTTTCGGCGATGTAGCGTCATGTTGATGCCCTGCATCATGCATTGACCGCAAATGAGAGTATGCACAGACAAATTGCCCCATATTCACTCCACATACGTGCCCTCATCAGTGTGTTTGATTAGTTTACCATTGTTGCACCACCACTACTTCATACCGGCTTGCTCAGATCGCGAGCAAGCGCACAATCACACACAATGAACGTGACAAACAGGCACTACAAAGGCGCTGAGTGCAAAGATTCTCGTCAGGCGCATGTCATGGCCACATCAGGCCACAAAAGCAGTGCATGATACGCGCTAGGCGCCTTTCTGTCGGTACAGGAGGAACGAGATGTCCGGCAGCAGCTCGCTGCAGCGTCAGCTGTGAAGAACAGGGCGTGCAGCGCTGCCTTGCTGGCACCAGTACTGCACAATCACACACACACACACACACGATGTGAACCACAGACGAGAAGCAAGAAAGCGGTGAAAGAAAACTCCTCAGGAGCTGCCGGGCAGCCCTAGTCGTCTTCCGGTCTTTTGGGAACAGCGCAATGTGCGGCACTGGTCAGTGCAGATGTAATGCAGTCCTGAGAATCCTGACTTCGCCCTGACCCCTGCTGCTGCAGCTACGCTGTCAAGTGCCACTAGATTTAGAGCAACAGACCAAGAGAAAATCCATGGAGGGTTTCATGCCCCGTGTTGTCCCAGAAAAAGCAAACCCGTATTAGGTGCGACCACCCAATCATACACACACACACACACACACACACACACACACACACGCCCCGGTGAAACCATCGAGGCCCATTACTGGTGCAGTGCCCAGTGATCCTCACACCAATCCCCTGAGATACCGTCAATGACACACACACACACACACACACACATTGAGAAACGCGAGACAAGAACAGAGCAAAGAAAAGCGGTTGAAGAAAACTCCTCAGGAACTGCAGAGCAGTCCTAGACGTCTTTCGGTCTGAGTATATAAGGGGGCATATTGCACCCGCCCGCCCTTGCAATCTCCCGCCTTTTGTCAGGCCGGTCCCCCTCCCCCGGGGGGGGGGGGGGGGGCAGTCATGAAGTGATGGTTCCCCCCCTGGGAGGGGGGGGAATTGCACCACAAAACTGTACCATAGTATCACAGTGTAAATCAGCTTCGGCGCCTTTGGCGCGTAGTATTTTCAAGGGGGAATTGCAAGGGGGGGGGGAGATTACAGGGGGGGGGCATGTGTCATAGTGTTCATGCGGGCAGATGTTCACCAGACTGACCCTCCCTTCAGACTTCAGTTAATCCACGGAGGACCACACACGTAGATGACGCAAAGCGACCAAATCCCAGCACAAGCAACAGCAGGGCAGGCACTGGTCGGAGGTAGAATCTCGTCAGGCCGCAGACAGTCAAAGAAAAGTCATGAACATCGGCGACTAGGCACCTTTCTGAAGTAGACTATTGTAGTAGCTGGAAAGCAGCGCAGTGTGAATCTGCAAAGCAAAAGTATGCTGCACTGCCTCTTGCAGTGCGGCACTTGTGTAAAGTCAGAGCAAGGCATCGAGACCAGTGGCCTCCGGGGTGTACTGCGTGCCGGAGGCCTGTACGCACCACGCACACACGTGTGATCTCGGCTGTTCACACCCGCAGGTGATGGCGGTCGAACTCCATTGTCCCCGGGGCGTACTGTGTGCCGGAGACCTGTGCACTATGCACACTCGCACGTGTGACCTCTGCTCTTCACACCCCTAGTTTAGGTGATGGCGGTTACTTTCTCCGCCTCCGGCGGTCTAGAGCATGGCTACAATCAGCACGTATACCTTTACTCATTGGTAAGCCTCATACCTCCTGTCAACGGGAGAACACACACACACACACACACACACACACACACACACACACACACACTTGGGAACCACGAAACAAGAACGGAGCAAGAAAAGTGGTTAAGAAACATGTGTAAACCATGTCCGGAAGGGGTATTCCAGCCCCCTGTAGGTCTAACCTGCGGGAAGCAGCAAGCGGTAAGCAACAGACAGCAGGTGAATGGTGCTCAGGGCCAGCTGCAACTTGGGTTTACCAAGTTATCTCTCTCCATCAGCGAGCACCTTGGTGTGACGTCTCGCCGGCCGCTGCACCAAGGGTCCAGTCACAGAACAGCAGGTCTCACAGGCCAGCACAGATCAGTCACAGACCAGTCACAGTGCAAGCAAGAGATGTATGTATGCATGTACTGGATGCAACCATCCAATTGCGCCGAAACACACACACACACACACACACACACAAAGCTCACTAGCCTACTTTCCAGCCTACACCCTACTTTACAGCTCCCCCGCGGCTTTGCGGTACCCAGACTTCGACCACTGGATTGAGTTTCAGAAAACAGAAGCGACCCCCCCACACACCCTCCGCCGCATGTTGTAGTGGCACTGGCATGAACCAGAACAAGCCCCGGCCAAAGAGTAGCCAAATGCATGAAGGACGGGCCGAACATGGAATATCCGGCCACAGACTCCAATCAGCTGAATATCTGACCCGAAGGGAGGTGTTGTGCTCTGTCTAGGACTTGCACTGCAAGGGCGACACGCAACCTGGAACAGGGTCTCGCACGACCATCAAATACACAATCTCGTAATCCCGAGTCTGGTGGCCTGCGATGGAGTTTGCGCTGGATAATCCAGCGCCAATCCAGTGCGAGGATTTTGAGGTCCAGCACAAATCCAGCGTCACGCTTCCCGAATGATCCAGCCCAAATGAAAGACTGTACAGTGTGAGTGGGGAAAATTGCCCTGCCCCAGAGGCTTCTGAATGATTGCTATTACTTGCTGGAGACACACAGATTTTCATGGTCTTGGAGAGGAGGAATGAGAATCACCGACACGGCATAACACAGACACTGGCCCCCTCCCACCCCCCCCCCCCCCCCAAAAGAGAAACACTGACAATAAAGGCAGCAAATCAAGCGCGAATCCAGCATCCCTCCTCAAAATCCAGCGCAAACTCCACAGCTGCGGGTCCCAGCAGTCCCAACACTTCACAGGAGGCAACGCCGCAACACATGCTCACAATCAAGCACCAACGGTCCCCAAGAAAATTTTGGCTCGCTGCGGCATGCTGCTGCCGTTGGTGCCGTTGGTGTTCACAATGGCATCCGGAAACATACGGCATGGGTCGGTCCGCATGTGCGCGGCACAAGCCAGAGGACAACGTGTCGCACAGATCCCACATCATTTGTGGTGCAGGGCACCCCCTCAGAAGTGCCGGGACACCGGCAGGGGAGTGCCCACCACAGGGACCGCGACGCTGCCATTGTGAGCAGTGGGGCACACGGCGCACTCTCACCCAACTGCACTTGCCGTCCCCCGTGGCAGCAACACCAACAAACACAGGGCACACCACACCCGGGCCGCTAAGGCCCGCTCTCTTCTGCATCGCCCGGTCCGCACAGCCGTCGCAGAAAGTCGCCGCACTCGAGGAAAGGCCTGGGGTGCGCAGGACAGGTCGCCGGCCGGGGGGGCGGACGTGGAGCCAGAGAAGAGATTTGGCCGGAAAGAGACAGGAATGGGGGGTCCCGCAGGGCTGTCCTGAAGACCAAAAAAAACCGCCGGCCTCCAGTACACTTGAACCTCCGCAGAGCGCCAGCCGGCGAGTGACAGCGATTGGGCATCGGCCAACAGCCGTCCGTTAAAGAAATCCTGCCACCGATGACCTCCGGCCGTCCATGGGGAAAAAAGGAAGAGAAATGTCTCGTTCCTAAAGGACAGCCCCTGGGGCCCCGATGGTGCAATGGAGAGGTTGGCGGACCCACGACACATGACGATCCAACAGGGGACATCGGCAGTGACAACAACAGCGGTCGTCCCAGTGACAGGCACGGTGGCCGCGACAAACGGATGTGCGTCGGGCAGAGGCCCGGCACACGGCGACGGCCGCTGCTGCTCGCGGGAGTCACGACCACCCGAGCGGCGGGGCAGGGTATCAGCGGGCGCAGTCCCAAAGAGGGCGGGGCCAGCGTCGGGGCACGAGCTTGTGTGCACCGACCTCCCCCACGGCCTCTGCAGCGGACACATTGGGGCGGGGCGGGTACGACTGGGCGCTTGGAAGTGGCGCTCAGTGCCCACCGGAACATGCACCGGTGGGACTGCCAAGGGGGTGTCGCATCGATAGGACACACAAAAGAGGGGCCGCCTCATTCCCCTTCAAAGCCACCCGGGGCCTGTCGGGGGGCATGTTGAGAGGGGGAAGCGAGGTCTTTTGCGCAGCAACGGCCGGGTTGGATGAGGTGTGTGCCTCGCGGGTTCGAGGCGAAACCGCACCGTTGGGCTCGTTTCGTTTGGGGAGACTGGGAGCGGTCTCTCTGGAGGAGGGGCTGGAGGGCCACCCCACGCGGGTGGCCGTGAGGCGCAGGCACGGGTTGCGTCTCGAGTTTGCGTTGGTTCGGATGACAATCAATGCGGCAGCAGACGGGGCTGCCGCTACACGGGGCTGCCGCTACACGGGGCTGCGACTACCGGGGGTCGGCACTTCTTCAGACCCAGGGGCTTTTGTTGGGTGATCATTTAGTGACAATGGGAGTACTTATAAACCCATGGGGTGCCATGATGCTGATGAATCTGATGGATGATTGCAAAATCCCACTTGGGGGTTCGTTGCTCGGGGCAGATTCTCTGCGAGGTGGACTTGCGTGGGCACTAAAGGGGATGGGCACCGCAGAGGCTGCCTTTGCCCGTTTGGGTGGCACACGGGCCCGCCGTCAGGTCACCGGCAGCCACTTGGCGTCATCGTGCAGGTACTGATGCGGGTAGTCGGGCCGGTGCTGCAGCAGCCGCCCGGCCTCCTCGAACACCGCCACCACTTTGCCGTACGGGTCGTGGCGCTGGGCCAGCTCCGCGTACCGCTGGGCCGTGGCCCCTTTGGTGGGGGCGTCGGGGCTGCCCATCGCGGCTGGGGGCCGGGGGGGGGCGCTGGGCAGCCCCGGCCGCGGCGGCCCCGCATCGGGGGGCGGGTGGTCCCGGAGCCCCGGGTCGGCCCCGAGGCACAGGAGCATGTACGTGATCTGGGCCGAGCCCTTGAGGACGGCGTAGTGCAGGGCCGTGCGGCCGTGCCGGTCCTGCAGGTCGAGGAACGCGAAGAAGGCCACGGGCAGCCGCGGCAGGGGCCCCTCGAGGACGTCGGGGCCTAGGCTACCCCGACCATCCAACGCGCCGGGGGGGCCGTGCAGGGGCTGGGGGATGTCGGGGCAGTGGATGGGCCTTTGACCGCCGTCCGCCGCCTCGAACAGACACCCGCCGCCCCGGAAGGTGTCGCTGGAGCCGGTCCGGGACCGCTCCGTAAGGCACCCGGCGCTGCTGTGCACCTCGCAATAGCCCACGGACTCGTCGAAGGACACCCGGAGGCCGGACGTGGAGCGCACGGGGGCGAGGGGGGACGGGGGCTCGTCGTCCCCGTCAGAGGCGAAGGACGCGTCCCGGGAGCCGTCGGCGCCGGTGGGGCCCGGGGGCGAGGGGTCGGCCGCGCGGAGCAGCAGGGCCCGGGACAGGGCCTTCAGGAGGGCCTGGAAGGCCCTGAGGGACCCCTTCATGCACGCGTAGTGCAGGGCGCTGCTCCGCTGCCGCGCGGCGACGGCGAAGGGGTCGGCCCGCATGGTCAGCAGCGACTCCATTACGCCGGTGTGCCCCAGCAGCGCGGCCACGCAGAGCGGCGTCAGGCCCTGCGGCCCGGGCGCCTCGACCGCGACGCCGCCGCGATGGATGGTGTGCATGAAGTTGATGATGCGGTCCAGGCCCAGCTCCACCGCAAGGAAGAACGGGGACTTGTGCTTGGAGTAGTGGCCCACCTTCCGGATGTACGCGCGGACGTCCGTCGGGGCCACCGCGTCGCCGCCGGGGGCGCAGCGGTTGGGGTCAGCACCCAAGTTGAGCAGCGTGCAGATGGTGGCCATGCACTCGCTCTTCACCGCAATGGCGAGGGGGGTCTTGCCGTGCGTCTCGGTGACCGCGTTCACGTTCGCCTGGAACACGCCGGCGAGCAGGAAAATGCAGTCCACGTTCCCCAGGGAGGCCGCCACGTGCAGCGCGGTGACCCCGTCCGCCTCCGCGACGTCCACATCGGCCCCCATGTTCAACAGGAACTCAATCATCTCCTTGTGCATGTTCCGGACCGCGCGGTGCAGCGGCGTCGACCCCTCGGAGTCCTTCTCGTTGATGATGCCGAGAGTGGAGTGGTACAGCAACTGCTTCACCTGCCGCAGCTCCCCAGCCATCACCAGACGGGACAGCTCCTCCACCTCGAAGGAGCTTGCGGGATGGTCTTGAATGTAATCCTGCCGCACTCGAGACAGATGTCTGGAGGGCAAGCGGTATCCGATGGAGGAATATGCGGCGGCAAACGACGCCCCCGAAGCTGCGACCCGCGATCCGAAGTGCTGATCAAACGAGCGCACGAACTCCGCATCTCTCGTGAAATACTTCCACATCGGCTTCCCCAGCACCCCAAAAAACACGGCAATGGGGATGATCACAGTGCTCCCAAAGGTCACCAGCAGGCGCTTTGTTTGATAGCTGAAAGCTGGCGACAGCAGCACGTACCCGTGGAAGAACGCCTGCAGCAGCAATCCAAGACACTCCAGGCTCGAGTCTCCGTAGTTCGGGTAGTGGTAGCAGGTGTTGGCCGCACGGAGATTCAGCACCATAATGAAACACAGGATAGCAATCAACCCTTCGTACCCCCAGCTAATGTAGTCCGTGAGGTCGGGCTTCAGCAGGTCGTACGAGTCCTCAAGGTACAGCTTCACGGGAATGGCCATCAGGACCAGCACGGGGATCTGCCCCAGCATCACGTGGGCCAGGGATGAGTACGTCGCTTTGCCCACGGCGTAGTGCTGAAAGGCACGGTACTGCTTCGCCAGGATGGCCGTCAAGTAGATGGATAACCCCAGGAATTGCCCAAACAGCTGCCAGGACCAGCAGGTGACGGGGCTGGGCTGCCACAGTGACTTGAGGCGGTCGGTGATCATCAGGGACAGAAACCACATGAAAGCGGCAGCATTTGCAAGCACTGTGAGCCCCGGATTCTTGACTCGGACAGGGGGGAAGTACCGACAGTGCCACAGGTACAGATATGAACAAAAACAAAGGAAATAGCCAGCAAAACCAACCACAGCCACCAGAATGTCTGCCTGAGTGGCAGCATGTCCGCCAGTGGGCACCAGAGCAGACATCAGGGGTAGTGGGGACAAAAGGGCTGAAAGGAATACAGCAGGTCGCCATTTGTGTGCAGGCGTGACAGCAGTGCCCTGTTCATGGGAGAATATCGCTGCGCACCCTTTGGGGTGGAAGGTTGCGGAGGGGGCTTTCTTTATCTAATTGTCAATTATTATTCTGTTGTTAAATGGGTCTTTTTCTTTCATTTTCAATTTCCATGTTTTTTATTGGCATGCTTTCAAAGGGGGGGGGGGTATCTGCCCTGCGCGCACACCGCACACCGCGCACTACTTTTACGGCTGGTTTACCCGGAATGGGTTGGCTGGTACTCCCTCCCAAAATGCCCCCCTGAGGAGAGCAAACCCTTGAGTGCAAAACCTGTGCAAACATCTCTCTATCTTGCCCTATCCAGCACCTCCCAAGGTGAAAATACATAAGATGGCCCTTTGGGACCAACCACCACCCTAGTTTGGGGTCTCCCTGCTGGTTCGTCGATTCTTCCTACCCTTGTCCTAATAGCGGAGGGAAGTTGTAGCTTTTCCGGCCTCGCCACTAGCTAATCTACAGCCGCTTGGTCGGCCAGAATGCTAAATCTCCGCACCACGCCACGTGCTCCCCCTTGGACAATGGTGGAACCCTTATTCAACAACCCGAAAGCGCTTATGTTTGTAATTTTTCAAGTTGCACGAAAGCACCAAGACCCCCCCCTCCCTTGCAGTGATCGGCACTGATCTGGTTTGCGCTGCAGTGCAGCAAGTCAAAACAATGTACTGAGATTCATGGCTATGACCATATGCTTGTGTCATGGGGGTATATCATGGTCCCCCGTGCAGTGGCCTAACCTGTTTGTTGCTATGCGGCCTGCCCACCCACCCATGGTGGGTATGGCCCTTGTATGTTACGCATGATTCGGCGGCCCACCTCCCACCTAGGGAGGGGTATGTCGCCATCGATACTAACGCCTTCAGGCTCTGGAGTGTGTGCCTTCTAGTACTACTAAGTTGTTGGTTGCTGGCACACCCCTTCTGAGTTACATGCCCATTCTTCTATTCTGCAATGTGTCTCCTCCCTCCTTGGCAAACATGGGCAGTGGCACGCCAAGGACCAGGCAGTCAATGGGCAACGCAATCTCCGGAACCCCTAGGACCCAACCAACCCTCGCATGCTCATGGGAGTGACTCAACCAGCCACATCCATCGCGCCGCCCACATCCGGCCTTCCCCCCCCCCCCCCGCCCCTACCACCTGCAATAGAGGGCCGATAGGGAGGGATAAAGCAGTAAGTCTAGCACCCCTGCAGGTGGGTGGGTGGGCAAACAGAAAACTGCTCAACAAAGAAAGGCAAACATATGTTTTAGTAAAAAAAAAAACAAGGGTTTGCCAAGGGGGGAGGAGACACACTGCACAAGTCAGGAATGGACATGTACCTCAGACGCGGTGTGCTACTCTCTAGGCGAGCCCAAACAACAAACAACCAAAGCGGAAAGTAGAAGGAAGGTGCTAACTGGCGAAAAACAGTCAGGCAAAGCCCGGGCGGCGCCCGCCAAAAAGACAACTAAGTAAAACAAACCACACAATAAATAAATATGAAGCCCCCCCACCCCCCCACCCACCCATAGACCTTAGCATATGAAGCCCCCCAACCCTCCCCACCCACCCATAGACCTCAGCGGCAAACTCAAGTCATGCATGGCTAAGAATGTGAAAATTTGTTCTCAGCCTCTGCGAGCACAACGCATGACCCCTTGGGGGGTAGGTAGGGCTGCAGCCCCACTCTGGATGCCGTCTAGGCAATTTGCTTGTGGACCTGACACACCACCCCATCGGTCCAGCCAAGGTCCTCATGGTGCCCCCCGGCCTCCGCCTTGGCAACCAAGAACTCCGCTAGGACCTTAGCCAGCGACGAGGCCCCCGTGCTTTCCTGGAACTCGGCGAGGTTGGCCAGCTTTTGGGCGTATGCCTTGCAGGTACTGGGCCGCTATGACAAGCAGGCCCAAGCATCTGGACCGCAGAGGGTCTCCACGAGGCACCACTGTGCCCGAACCCAACGATAGGAGCACTCACACTGCCCCACGAGCAGCACCGGGGTAGCGATACGACCCTTTGTGGTTGCGCGGGGCAGGGCGCCACATACCCCACTCCCCACGGGGATTCTCAGCCCCAATGGGGACACTAGAAATGCTAGTGTCTACTAGGGAGGGGTGCTCCCTTCTGCATGCACTGGCAGCTGTCGGCAGCCGGGGCCTACTCCATTGGATTCCACTCTCCCACCCTCGTCTGCCAAGACATAACCCCCCTGAACTCACGGGAGTGGACGTTCTTCCAATGGATGTTGGTGCGGAGGGCCGACCTAGCTGCATCCAGTGATGCCTACGGGGATCTCCCCTTAGGCTCTTAGCCTACACGCGCCGTGTAGCGCGACGTGTACGCCAAGTGGGATTTAGAACCTCCCACACTTTGTACGCCACAACATGGTCTGTGGGGCTGCCCCCCCTTCCGGGTTGTGGTCCGTGTGATTTGGTGGCCAAACCACCCGCTCCGACGCTTGCAGGCTGTTAAGCACTCATGCAGCACGCCGACTCAGAAGTACATCCACTGTGTCACTCATTCCTCATTGAGGTCCGCCACCGCCCGGCCGTCAGCTCCGGGATGCCCTCCTCCTTCTTCAAGTTTGATCCCTCTAGCGCCATCTGGAGCTGCTCGATCTCCTTGGCTTGGCCCTCCATCTTCTCCGCCATTTCGAGCATGTCGGCTCCCGACCCGTTATCGAAGCCGCCCATCCTAACTTATCTGCACGCAAAAAAAAACAGACAGAAAATTGCCTTACCAAGCAAGGCAAACATAGGTTTTTAGTAAAAAAAAACAAGGGTCCTCGAGGGGCCCTCACTCTACCTCTGTGGGTTGTGACGTTGAGTGTTCCATCTTTGCACAGATTTCCCAAGCAACACACAATAAAACCTGAGAAAGTGTGCCAAGACCTTAACCACCGGGTGTACTTGTAACTTCCGTGTTGTCTCCTAGGCAATGCCACTTGTTCGGCACATGGCTCGCTTCAAAAGCCTCTTTCTGCATGCAAATGGTGCTTGACGAAGCGCTATGACCCAACCAACGGGTGCGGTGCCTACGCTTCCTTCGCACTTGCATTGCTTTTTCTGTCTTTGTCGCCTGGTCCAAGATGGTCAACACCCAATCAGGACGTGATTCGATTGAGAGCCACAATATACTCCTCCAACAACTTGCCACCAAGCGTACTACAACCCCTCCCTCCCAAAACGAGGAAATTTTCCAACAAATCGGGGCAACAAATCGGGGGCCAGTCTCAAGGGGTTTTCGAAAAGGGGTTTCGGAGAGGGGGCTACTGGGCTTGGTCAAAAGGAGGGCTTGGGGCGGGGGGCATGAAGCAATGGATGCTGAGTTACCTAACGGGAGGGGGGGCTACGGGTCCAGAGGTTCCCCAACATATGTGCCTCAAAATGACCGCCAGGATGGATTGATTATTTGGAGGGACCAACCCCCCCCCCTTGTGTCTAAGAACTAGCAATGTTTTGCCGCAGAACCAGGGGGTGGCTCTTGCACAACATTTCCCAACCAAAAAGTGCCGCGGAAACAGGGGTTGGTTCTTGCGCACGGCCTTGAGCAGCCTCGTACTGTGGAAAAATAATTTTCCATCGCAGTGTCCAGGGGAACGTGTGCCCTTTCCATTCTCACAGTGAAACACACGGACAAATGAACACCGAAGGACTGAATCACAGCCAACTGGGCTGCGCGCCTTCCAATGCGCATTTAATGTTCAACTGGTTCCAACGTGAGGCCCTCCTTCCTGTGATACACCATCCTGAATTCCTGCCTGTGCAGCCCCGTGGGGCCAGGGTTGGCTGCTACCTTGGGCTTCAGAGCTGGCTTGAGCTTCGGCTTGGGCTTGAGTTCTGGGACCACTTCACCGGCAGTGTCCATGGGAACGTCTACATAACAAGGAATGGAAGAAGTGCCCCCCTTGTAATTTCCCCACCAATGTCATGACAGTCCCCCACCCCCCGCCCCCGCAGGGGGGGGGGGGGATTGCACCACAAAACTGTAGTATCACAGTGTAAATCAGCTTCGGTGGGTTCGGCACCTTGTAAAAATTTTCTTTGGTGCCTTCGGTGCCTAGTATTTTCTGTGCTTTTTGGGTCAAGTGACCGTTCCCCCCGGGGGGGGGGGGGGGATTGCAAGGAGTGGGGATTACAAGGAGGGGGGTAAAGCACAGAGACAAATATGCCCGTGCAAATACCTCAAATCACCTCGCAGAGGTTGTTATGCCCGTGCAAATACCTCAAATCACCTCGCAGAGGTTGTTAGATCAAAGCTAGGCAGGTGTATATAGGGGAAAACGCCACATACCCCCCCCATTTTGGGCCTATTTGCGTACCCTACCCCAAGGGGTTGAATTGTTAGTTTAACCCCTTGTAAAATCAGTATTTTGTCCAATAAACGCATTCCCCAATGAGTTTTTGATCCGGACCCCCCAAAAACCCCCACACTTGAAACCCATTTTTTTGAGGTTTTGAGGGAGGTGGGGGGATGGGAGGGGGGCGGGGGGGGGGGGTCAAAAAATGACCCCCCCCTTTTTTGGGGTCGAAAATCATGAATCTTTTGTTTTTTTTCGATTTTGAGCCAAAAAAGTGTTTCCGGATCCCGACTCCATGGGGTTTGTATGGGGCGGAGTGGGACGGCCGCTGATGCAGTTCATGCACTTTTCAGCCATTTTTGCTATGTTGGCGGTTTTGGCGACCTCGGTGACCCTGTGGTACCCACTGTCAAGGGTGTGAGCGGGGATGTTGTGACAGTATATGCCTACTAGGATACGAAAGGACGTTTTTTGCAGTCTCTAGCCCTGCCGGGGGCCGGTCAAAACACGTGCCAAAGACGCGAAATGGCTGTTTCCTCCAACAATGAGTTACATGAGTGAATGGGCCGGTGCACAACGTGCTTAGGCAGTTTTTCACCCTGGGCGGCTCAAAAATCAAAGTTTTCGAAACATATTTTTTTGATACCGTGATCACCTAAAATGACCAATGAATGCAAAGCATGTTTTAGGCCGTATTTACATGGGTTTCACCTTATTCGGGTATTGGGTGCGGGGGGGGGGGGGGTTCTCCCAAGGGATTCGTACACAACCTGCTTATGCAGTTTTTCACCCTGGGCAGCTCAAAAATCGAGGTTTTCGAAACTCATTCTTTTGATACCGTGATCACCTAAAATGACCATCCAATGAATGTAAAGCATGTTTTAGGCAGTATTTATGTGTTTTTCACCTTATTTGGGTATTGGTCGCGTGGGGGGGGGGGTCTCCCAAGGGATTCGTATACAACCTGCTTAAGCAGTTTTTCACTTTGGACAGCTCAAAAATCGAAGTTTTCGAAACTTATTCTTTTCATACCGTGATCACCTAAATCACCTAAAATGACCATCCAAGGTATGTAAAGCGTGTTTTGGGCCGTATTTATGTGTTTTTGATCTTATTTGCGATTGGGTCGGGTGGGGGGTGGTCAAATGGGATTGGTACACAACCTGCTTATGCAGTTTTTCAGCCTATACAACTCAAAAATCGAATTTTCCAAAACTTATTTTTTTGATGTTGTGATCACCTAAAATGACCATCCAAGATATGTAAAGCATGTTTTAGCCCGTATTTATGTAGTTTTTACCCTATTTGGGGTGTGTGTTGCTTGGGGTAGATTCTCTGCGAGGTGGACTTGCCGAAGGCAATAGAATTTGGTCCCATGTGCCCCAATTCGCGTTCCAAATGCATGTATTGCCATGCAACACACATGGAATGTTGTCCTGCATACCTGAATAGCTGCCCTGCACCCACCACAACCGTGAAAACCCCGATTCTGTGGGGAAAAAACAAAGTAGGGCAGGAAAAGTGCCGCGGAAACAGGGGGTGGTGTTTGCGCACGAACCGCCTCATGGCCCCGAGTCCAGCCCTTTTGAGCCTCAATGCGTTGCTTGATTGACTGGGCCACAAATCAGGGCAAATCGGGGAAATCCGCCCTGCCTTGGGGGGGCACTATCTATTGGCTGGCCATCAGCAAACACCTCCCGCCTATGCAAAGGGAGGATGCTCATTGACGATGTGCAGGACAGACACAAGGTGTTTGATAAAATATCATACAGTTGAGTGTCAGCAATCTGCATGCCGTCTTTGGGACAGAGTCCTTTACAGCTCCACTTCCCTGGACAGAGGAATTAGCTAGCCTCAATCACTACCGCCTCCAGGCTTGCCCACCAAGAGCACTTGTTAGGCAGTGCAACAACCGCAGGAACATGAATATGAGACTTCGACATGCCGATCGTCCGGGTCTCGTACACTACTGCGAAAAATGCCATTGGCAATCATCCAGTGGTGGACCCAATGCCCAGGGTGCCTGTGAAGGGGCGGTCCCCTAAAGAGAACACTGGGGTGGGGGCAGTACTGTTGACCCAGTTATCAGGCCTTGGGATGTCCATACAGCCAAAAGGTGGATGGGGTTAGGGGTGTGGCTGTGCTGAAGTATAGCGCCATAATCGGGCCAAGGTCCTGTCCAACCCTGCAAGCTCGCAAGCATCACACAAATTGGGCAAACCAATACCACAAGTGCACATAAGACAACCATCGCTGGACACACTACCCGCACTTACTGTGGAGCGCACATGTGGTGCTTGTGCTCACAATGAGCAAACCAAGGGCAATCCAATACCAAGGCCATCACCAAAATATAATTGACCGAAAAGGGCCACTAAAAAGCAAAACTGTTGTCCGGCACTGCCAGACATTGAAAACCAAAGTCCCCGCCCCGTTTTTGTCCTAACATGGGCCAGGTTCTGGTCGGGGGCAAAAGTGCGGAAACACGGGGTCGCTGTGTTTGGACAAGCCCGTGGTAGGTGCCGTGTTACCGCGCGGAACACGTGTAGCAGACACAAGCCAACCCGAATCCCCAAAACATGACAATACAAAGAACAGGCCAGCATACACCCCAGAACACAAAAGCACATGGAATTACTGCTACACCAACACTTGCCACCCACATTGCCCCTTCCTGCACTTTTGATTCCATTTTTGAGTTAATTGTACTGATTGAGCAGGGATTGAGCAAGGATGGCTTGCCTTCTTGACCAGGACGCCCCCATTGGGTGCTTGGTGGAAGGGGGAAGTTCGGAGAATGCGGTGATCAGGTCCGTGGAACGCAGGTGTGATCACAAAGCTACAAACCACATTCTCTATTGGACTGGAACCGCAAAAATGATGGTTCCGAAAAGGACACGAAGTGCGGAAATATGTGGTCGCCGTGTTGGGACAATCCCGTGTTAAGAAAAGGGGGCGGGGATCACGGCATCGGTGCCTCTCCAAGTCTATATAAGCACATGCCAGAGCCTATTGCGGGCTTGGGGACAGACTTGATGTTTACATTCAGGCAAACCGAGTCACATTCAAAGCCACATGTCACCAACACCATTTCTTTCCAGAAGACCTACAGAAACGAAATTTACAAAACACCTGCGCTTGATCTAACAACCCTCTTCGAGGTGAGTTTCAACACAGTGCAGAACTGCCTTCTTCCTTCTGCGCACCAATGCACAGTGTTGCTATCCCGACAGCTGCGTTGACACCCCTCTCCCTGCAACCTTGGCAGCACCGTCAGCAACACATTCTGCGTCCCAAATCTCCACACTTGTACCCCTCATCATGGCATGAAGTCGGCAAAGCCTTTGCCACCGTACTTCATATGGACTCCTACGCCAATCCCCCTCCAACTCCTGAATTCTCGCTTTTCCAGGATGCTCAAAGCGAACGAGAATGCGCATGCATGGCGTCCTGATGGTGTGCACTGACCTCATCGGCAATCATGGTCACTGGTGGACCACTGGCTCTCGTCAACAGATGCACCTATCGCCGCCGCCGGACCAGACGCCCCAGAAAAAATCCGTGCAACACGTCTCAGAGAACAGGAAGTGCCAGCGCCGGCGGTTCACGTCCGCACAGCTCTCGATCCTCTAGCGTGTCCGACACCGATTCCCGTGCGACGCGCTGTTGGTCGAAAGCGACAGACGGGACCACGCGCTGCAGGCGCGACCACCCCCAATGCCCGCGACCGCGGTGGAGGCGCGAACGCCGCCGCACTGACGCGCCCGTCGGTCGATGCAACGAGCCGGCCCCGCGGGCGGTCACTCCCGCCCGTCCTCTGCCGCCCCAACAGGCGATGGTCCTGCTGGGCCCCGACGTCCCGTCGCCCGCGCACCCTCAGCTCCCGTTCCTCGGCTCCACGGCATTCCGGATTGGGGTCGCCAAGGTCCGCCCGCCATCCGTCCAGACGAGCATGTTTGCGCTGTCCTCGGGTCCGTCCCGCTTTTGGAGGCGCCGGTCGGGTCAGCGGGTTGATCAGCGCCAATGGCGCTCGGGAGATAATCGGGGGGGGGGGGAGGGGCGACGCGCCTCAGGGTCGATACTCCGCAGGCCCTCACGCAGTCCTGCAATGGTCCTTCGAAAGCGGTTTTTGGACGTCATATCGGCAGCCGCACACATCGAAAGGAATGATCGGGCCCTTCACAACAATTTGAGCGCGTCGATGGGGGGGAGGGGGGAGGCAGGGGGTGTACGCATTGAGTCGGGCCGCGGCGTTGGTGTGCGTCGAGGTGGTGAATGGCCCCGTCGCTGCGGCCGAGGCGACGCGCGCAGCTGAGCCGACGAGGGGTGCCCACGCGTCGACAACCCCCGGTCGCGCGCGCGCATCGGTCCATCCGGCCGGCGCCAGCAGTGCTCGTGCCGCACGCGCACGCCGTCCGTCACGGCCACAGAAATGGGCCACACATCTGAGAGAACAGGAAGTGCCAGTGCCGGCGGTTCGCGTCCGCGCAGCTCTCGAGCCTCGAGCGTGTCCGACACCGGCCACCTCCCGTGCGACGCACTGTTGGTCGAGAGTGACAGACGGGACCAGACGCCGCAGGCGCGCCCGCACCCAATGCCCGAGAACGCAGTGGCGGCACGAACGCCCCCGCACCCACACGCCCGTTGGTCGGTGCGACGAGCCCCCGCGGGGCCAAGGCCTTGGAGGCGCAGAGCCAGAGCCTGGGACTTGGTGGCGGCCGCGCCGGTGGAGACGGCGGCTTGGCAGAGGCGTCGTCGTGCTCAGGTGACATCCATCTCCCAGACGGAGTCCGCGACGGCACTGCCCATTTCTCGGTTCAGGGGCGAGCGGCGGCGGTGCACGGGGACGGGGGACTGCGCCACAGAGTCCTCTGCCAAGCGCAGCGGCGTTCAGCTACGGCCCACAGCGCGGGGGCCGACCGGCAATCTGGCGTCCGTGAGCCCGGGGGATCCGCCGCGTGCGCTGCGGGGGGGGTTGGTCGTCCAGGACTTGTGGCAGCTCTTACAGCACCGCGACGACGGGGGGGGGGGGGCGGGTCGGTGCCGGGCCCGGCGCATGCCGCGGCCGCAGTGGGCAATGCACGTTATGTCTTGTGGGGACTGGGCGTTGGGGCAGGGCTTTGTTTTTTTAGTGGACATGGGATTTTCTTTTTCCAAGTCTGTTAAAGCACCTCCACTTCGACCGCCGTCGGTTAGCCCATAACTGCCATCGGTTGGCATCCGTTATGGCGGGAGATTTCCCCTGGGGGACCTGCGATCCGTCCACCCCCATGGTGCTGGGCCATTTCCTCGCGAGGCGGCTCGTGGATGTAGACACGGAGCATGCGGGAGCAAACATGCCACTAGCAGGGAACATGGTTCTCAGTCGCAATCGGCCCCACACCAAATGCCACTCAATAATACCCGCCCCCTGCAGCACCAGAACTCAGTAGGAACGTGCTGCGTCCCGTGTGTGGCTCAGTAGGACCCTGCTTCATCCGATTATGTCTGAGTGGGCAGACGCTCGTGGCAACTCTGCGTGGGAGTGCCAGCGCGGTGCCGGTGCTCCTTCTCTGCGCAGGGGCATCTCTCCCGGAGACGCGCATCGACGGGGTCTTGGCCGACGCCCGGGTGGCGGCCATGGCCCCCGGGGTCCGACTCGGGGCACGGGGGTCCCAAGACACCTGCCGGGAATGTTCACGATCGCGCTGGAGGGAGCGGCGCGATGCGCGGTGCAACCGCGCCCGCTGGTGATGTCGCAGGGAAGCGAGGCCGGCGCGCGCGCGTCAATGCAGAGGCTTCTGACAATGCCGGAGGGGTGTGGGGCTCCACCCGGGTGCAGCCCCATGCCAAACACCGGGCCCTCGCTGCGCACTGACCCCGGCTCCCGCTGCACGCGCGGCGCCTCTAGAGGCTCGGGCGCAGGGCCAGCCAGGTGCAGCACGTGGCCGAGGGCAGTGTGCGCTGGTGCAAGACCGTCGACACCGGGAACGAGGACAAGGGGCTCATCGTTTCGGTGATGTCCTGGTGGCTCATGGTCTGTGCGTGAGGGGACCTTCTGGTGCTGGTACCACCATCTGATCCGGCCGCCCGAGTCTGCCCCGTCGCCGGCACGCGGTCTTTGTGGTCGGCAGCAATGCCATCCCGGGGGTCCGGAGACACGGCGGGGGTATTCCCGTGCCGGTGCATTCCGCAGGACCGCACGCCGTTCGACACGTCATCGCGCTGTCCGACAACACACGCTCCTTCACGACGCTCAACATGCATGTCGGCGCTAATTTCTGGGAATCCAGTGCGCAGACCCTTGCTGATGAGACCGAATACCTTTTAGCCCATTCTTTGCTTCAGAGATGGACATTTACTACCAGGTTTCCTCGACATACTATGCTCCCTAATGGGGATGACAACAATGTCCAGCCCCGGCAAGGCCCCGGTGTCTGGGGGTCGTTGGGTCACCCATCCCCATGCGCCGGCATGTGTGGCGCCGGAACCCGGGGCGCTGCGGAGCGCCGCGGCACCTTCTCGAGCACGTGGAGGGAGGACTTGGCCCGCTGGTTGCGGGCGAGCTCCTCCGGCGTGGGCCGGATGGGCCGCGCGACCCGGCGCACAGCGTACGCCCGCGCGCTCGCGAGCAGCGGGTACAGCTCCGCCAGGCGCTCCGGCGGCAGCGCACCTGCGACGTCCGCGCTCGGCTCCTCGGTGCACCTGAGGAACTCGCGGATCGCGGCGACCTCCCAGCGGTTGAAGCAGATGACGCAGCACCGCCCGAAAGGCCGCAGCCGCTCGAACGCGGCGTCGAGGCCCTGCCGCAGCTGCGGCATCTCGTCGTTGAGGAATATGCGAAGGCTCGTCTTGATGAGGCTCGGGAGCCTGAGCGTCGGGTGCTCCACGCGCAGCTCCGCCTCGGCCCCGCGCAGCATCGCGGCGAACTGCTGCATGGAGCGGAACGGGCCGTGGCGCCGCTGCCACTCCACGATCTCCTCTGCCACTCGCTCGTGCAGCGGCGGCTCAAGCGCGTGGCAGGTCCGCTGCAGCACCGCCGCGAGCGCGGAGACGTCGGCCGCTGCGAGCCACTCCGCTGCCGCCGGCCCGGCATACGGGTCCATCCGCAGGTCAAGCGGCCCGTCCTTCCGGGCCTTGACCGAGAACCCGCGCGCCGGCTCGTCGAGCTGCGGCGAGCTGACGCCGAGGTCGAGCAGCACCCCCGACGCCGGGGCGGCGACGGCTGACGCGAGCGCGCCGAACGGCGCGTGGAGGATGGTGAAGCGGGGGTCCGCACGCTCCAGCGCCCGGCCGACCTGCACGGCGACCGGGTCGATGTCGAAGGCCGTGAGCCGGCCGTCGGGCGCGAGAGCTGCGAGGATCGCCGCGCTGTGCCCGCCGCGGCCGAACGTGCCATCGACGTACGCCCCGTGCGGCCCGAGCGCCATCAGGTGCTCGACGGCCTCCTGCAGCAGGACGGAGACGTGCGGCCGCGCCGCCTCGCGCTCGCGGAGGCGGTCCTGCAGCTTGTCGCGGTGCAGCCAGTCCTGGCGCCGGCACAGCCCCTTGAGCACGGCGTCCCGCTTGCAGGCGGTTGCAGACAGTCCCTGCCCGGACAGCCAGGCCTTGCGGGCCGCGATCTCGCGCTGGACCTCCGCAAGCTCGGCGGAGGGGGACTCCGCACCAGCGCCTGTCGCCGTCGCAGGCCCGGGCAGCAGCTCCGGCTCGGCGCGGCTACGCTGTACCCCGTCTGGCACCGGATCGGCACTGCCACACTGCGCCGCCTCCGGCGGAGCGGATGCAGCGGGGGCACCAAAGAATGGCTGAGGCGGCGTTATGGCCGAGGCAGCGGAGCTCGGCGAGGTGTCCGCAGCGGGTGCACCCGGCGCGCAGGCCTCGCGGTGCACCGCGGCCGCATCCCACGGGACCTTCCGCAGCACGTGCAGGGCTGGCGATTGC